>JANAVB010001796.1:3935965-4250965 GCA_029216955.1 Iris pallida | reverse complement strand
GCAGTCGAGCGATATTTGAGTAAGAGACCGGTGTCAGAGATCACAAATCAGCCAGTGGGACAGGTAGGAGAACATAAGGTTTCATTCGGGGAACAACATACTATGACAACGTGAAGCCAACTGCGGTCTGCGGTCCAGATTCTGGAAGGAGGGACTGCTCCGAAAGTTTGTACATTAACTATGCAAGGGAGGGAAACTCGTGGCTTCGAAGGAGGGGGCGGGTCATCAGCAACAGAAGTCCTCCATGGTGAATGAAGGGGACACATGTGAAGACAATCCGAAATAGGGGTTACTTATGAGCGGCAGCGAAGATCATATTGTCGAGATGGATGTACACGCACTATATATGAATACTGAATTCACCAATAACCTGTTGGTGAGTTTAGGTGGTAATCAAGGTCAGATCAAGTGTAATTAACGACTAGCTTGACTTGGAATGCGAGAGGTGCTAATTCGTTAGGTCATTGGCGTAAGATTAGGGGAGAAATCCGAAGAACTCAGAGCACTATTACTGCTCTACTGGAAACCAAAATCACATCGGACATGAAGCTGACAAGAAGAACTCACAACTACTGGTTCCAGGCTAATAATCTTAGCCAGGGAGGGATGGCAAGAATATGGGTCCTCTGGGACTCCAGGACTTGGTCGGGTTGCATCATACACAAATCTGACCAACTCATTGTTGGTGAATTTACCAACAATGGTGGTCTTCAATTTGTTTTTGGAGCCGTCTACGGACATAATGATAAAAGGAAGCGGGAGTCTCTATGGCAGGAGATTATTCACATCAAGGTAGTAGCCGAATCTCAAACCCGACTGCATTTACTTCTATGTGGAGGTTTTAATGCGTTGCTATTCAGTCATGAAAAAGTTGGGGGAAGACGAGTCCCAGACTATTCTCTCTGACTTTCAAAATTATCTCCTTCAAGCTAGTTCCAATGTTTGGAAAGAGCGGGTCATGTATGGACATGGAATAACAAGGCCATTAACAATCAGATTGTTTGTCAGCTTGATCAGGCGATTGGTAATAGCGGATAGTTTGCTAAGTTCTGATCGGTTATAGTGGAGGGACTTGTCCCTCTAACCAGCGACCATTCACCAGTTCTGGATTCTGGCCGAGTTAGTTGTGGACTCGTCGAGACGTACTAGACATTTCGATTCAACAACTCATGGACATGTCAACCAGGCTATCGGGAGGCTGCCGAGGAGGGGCTTGGAGTCGCAGTCCGCGGGAACCTTCAATACCGATACGTCCAGTGGTTGAAGGCGACCAAGCAGGTCATGCGGCGTTGGAACGTGGACCGCCCCCACCCCTGTTCGGCGCATGAGGAGGAGCTTCGGGCTATTCAGGAGTAGCTGCAGACAATGCATTAAGATTGTGTTCTAGCAAATAAAAAATGAGCTTCAAGAAGAGGTTCGTGTCCTTTCGCTTCATGAAGAAATCCAACTAGCACAACATGCTAAGTGCTCTTGGCTAAAGGACGGGGATCAGTGTTCCAAATTCTTCTAGAACATTATTCGGACACGACAACATAGAAATAATCTCAATAAGCCCAAGGCATAGTTGTCTCAGCGGCGGATGACATCATAGAGGAAGTGATTGGATATTATCAGCAGTTTCTCAATCAAAATAACTACATAACGGAGTTCCCCGAACTAATATGTAAGAGACTGGTGACTGAGGAAGGCAATCAGATACTCCATACTCCAGTGAGCATGGAAGAGATTGAGTCCATGGTGAAGCAAGCTGATCCGAACAAAGCTCCTAGTCTCGATGGTTTCAATAGTAAGTTTTTTACTTTCCATTGGGAAGAAATTAATATGAGATTTTGTCTATGTTCAGGATTTCTTTGATAACGGGCGACTCCTCCGAAAAATTAATCATACATTTTCACACTTATTCCGAAGAAAGAAGGGGCAACATCGTTGGCTGATTTCGACCCATTTCGTGTTGTAATTTTCTTTATAAAATTATTACTTCAACTATGTGTCGACGTATGGAGTAGATCATGCATGGGCTCATATCCCAGAACCAAGCGACATTTGTTAAAGGAAGATCTATTGCGGAGAATAGTCTATTAGCTCATGAAATGGTTAGAAATTCAACAAAGTTGGCGAACGCAGAGTATGCATCTAAAGTCGGATCTTAGAAAAGCATATGATACAATGAACCGGGAGTTCATGTGTCAGATTATGCGGGTGGTGCGTTTTCACCAGATATGGGTGGCCATGATCCATGAGTGTATTACGACTCCGAATTTTTCAGTCCTAATAAAGGGGCTGCATAGCTTCTTTTCTAGCAACCGTGGTCTGCGTCAAGGTGACCCGTTATCCGCGTATCTATTCACATTGGTTATGGAATATTTTACCTGCATGACGGACATGGCAGTACACCGCAAAAGTATCATCCCGCTCTACAAAGAGCTATCACCTATCAAGGTTGCGAAAAACGCTAGGCGCTAGTCGGACGGGCACCCGTCGCCTAGCGCGTAGCCCACCTAAGCGGGTGCCTAGATGGCCGCCTAGATCTAGGCGGTTCAGAAAAAAAAATTAAAAAATCCAAAAATTCTACTGAAAATTGTAGAAATAATCTATAAACCCAAAACATGTATAGTTGAGCGTCGGGGGGGGGGGGGGGGGGGGGGGGGCTAGGCAGGCGTCTAGACGGGCACCATGCGCCTAGTGCCTAGGCACCGCCTAGGCGGCCACCTAGACCGTCTTTTAGAACAATGTCACCTATAGTCTCGCACCTTATTTATGCTGATGATTTGTTAGTGTTTTTTGTTTTCCTCAAATAGGAAGCTACACACAATGGGTCCGATTATGACCGAGTTTGGAGAGCTATCGGGTTTGCATCTGAATAGCTACACCAAGAAGCATACTATCCAACTGAGAGTGTTTAAATGAACTTCATATCAAATTGGAAAAGTCTATTAGTGTAAGATATTTCTTTTATATAAATAAAAATTAGCCGGCTCGTGCGAGCTGACTACAAGGACGGAGACAGGATTGAGGGGTGGGGGGAGGAACAACATAAGCTCATATTCTCATAAAGGTTTATGGGTGGGTTTTTTTTTTTGGGGCGGGGGGGGGGGGGGGGGGGGGGGGGGGGGTTCGTTTGATACACTATATATTTCAGAAAATTTAAAATTTATAGTATAAAATTTTAAAGTTTCTCTCCCCATTGCATCTTCTTCTTGCTTTTTAGGTTTCAGCTTTGTAATATACTACTATTATTCATGGTCCTTGTCTGTCAATAAAACATGACATGGTGGTTATATAATGAAATAGTGAAATGAGTTAAATATTCTTTTTCTTAATCTTTCTCCACTTCATCTACTTTTCACTTCTTTGCAATATTGTGGTATTTCAAATGCTTTACGTATTCCGAAACTGAATCAATGCAATATCATCTTGATTGTTGTTACTGTTAATTGGGTTTTTAATAAGTCCTTACTGCCGAATTGTTATTTAGATGTCATTGATAAATACCTTTACATCCTCCATGATTTTAGTTTCTGGCTCGTAGCGGATTGGAATACAGTGATCTGGATACAATATGCATAAAGGATCAAGCACTTACAAATGAAAGTGAGCCACCTTCCTTTGTATCAATTTGTTTTAATTTGGGCAATAGTCACTAATGCCTGATTTTTGCATACAGATGTGGATAAAATAGTTGGTTTTGCTCTTAGTTACCACCTTAAGCACAAGTCTGAAGCATCTTCCAGGAATGCTAAGCTCATACTTTCCCATGAGAGGTCAGCATACTTAAATCTTTTATCCAATTTGAGAAGGTATTTTTTTCCCCTCCTGACATGCTTTTATCGTCGTTGCCTCTGGCAGCATTTCTTATGGGATCAGTATGCTACAAAGCATCCAAAGTGATACTAATATGTTAAAAAAGTCACTCAAGGTAACATACTTATTCTCGTCTTTCTACTTTAACAACCATCTAGTACTTAAGATTGATGTCTACTGTTTCGATTTTTTTCAGGATGTGGTTACAGAGAATGAGTTTGAGAAGAAGCTTCTGCAAGATGTTATCCCACCTAGTGACATTGGAGTTACTTTTGACGATATTGGGGCCTTAGAAAATGTAAAGGACACACTAAAGGAGTTGGTGATGTTACCTTTGCAAAGGCCGGAATTGTTTTGTAAAGGTCAATTAACAAAGGTATTGGATTTTTCCACCTTAGGAGATATCACTGTATATATGTATAAAGTGATCTTGTTAATTATTGCAAGGCAAATGTAGTTTGCTTGATGGTTTATAAACTTGGTTTCAGTCTCAATTTGTTCCTACTTCTTAGGGCAGAAAATGACATATAACAGCTCGCAAGCCCAGCTTGAGAGTGCTTTGTGAACTGACCGAGCTTGAACATAGTGAAACTTCACTCGTGAGCTTACTAGTTAGTTATAGTACACTAAAGCTGGACCCATTTGCAGCCATGCACACCCTAGTGGTTTCAACACCGTGCGTGTGTGTGTGTGTGTGTGTGTGTGTGTGTGTGTGTCTGTGTGTGTAGAAGTCAAGGAGAGATCCTATCAATATATTAGTGACTATTTTCTTTGAGATTCGGGCTAGCTTTCCATAATAATAAAATCATGAGATATCTTTTAGCTTTCCATATTAGTGAAGTCATGAGTACTCTATTTCAGGCAAGAGAAATCAATAAAATCACAAGTACAACTAGCTTTTCACATCAACCAAAATCTGAATCTCAAAGGAGATCCTATGTCTAAAGATTGATAGGATTCCTCCTTCGATCGTCTCTCTCTCTCTCTCTCTCTCTCTCAACGATAGCACCTGGACAAACTCCTTTAACTAGTAGCCTCTCTCTCCTCTCAACTGGTGCATCTCTTGGTCGCAGCTGCACGTCTGAACCATCTAAAACAACTTTACTCCTCAACTGACATCACCTCCCTCTTTCTGCTGTGGACTCATTTGTTATTCTGTCTATTTTTGCATTGTTATTCATCCATCTCAACATCTCATTTCAAGTGCACATGGGGTATGTGCCAAACATTCATATCAACAAAATATGCAGATATTAATGTCACCTTGTAGAATTTTCCTTTCAGCTGCAAGGATATCATTTGATCATAAGGTCACTCCAGAACAAACTTCAAAAATTCCGTATCAGCTTCAGGTCCTTCTTGTTAGTACTGATTTTGGCAGTTTCTAGGTTTCTGTGGTTTTGAATCAGTTGGTTACAGCGGACTAGAAGAACTCTCATTTGCAAACTGAAACGGCTGAAATCTATCCAATTTCACCATTTCAGTCGATACTTAATATAAAGTATAAACTTGCTTGAGAAGCTATACAGTACTTCAACTGTCTTGTTTTAGTATATCTGCAACAACCTTTTTCTCATTAACTTCTCAATCTCTTTATTATGGTGAAGGATCAATCATAAAATAGTGAAATAATATATCTACAAACCACATTGTGCTTCTTTGGAACAATTAATATATTTCGCCTTTGTCCTAAAGACAAAATGTGCAAATGGCCAGGGTTCTAAAAATCGGCCTAGGCGGTGCCGGGTGCCTGTCCAATGTCCATTTAGGCGCCCACCTAGCCAGCCACCCCCCCCCCCCCCCCCCCCTCCACTATGCATGTTTTGGGTTTTATGGACATTTTTTTGTTGCAAATTTCAGTAGTATTTTTGGGTTTTTATTTTGAATCACAGCCGCCTAGGCGGACTAGGCACTTGGTGCTTGTTCGACTAGCACCTAGCGCCTTTTACAACCTTGCAAACGGCACAACTATCCCGAATTTGCCCAGTAAGTTTATCCCAAGTTTCTAAACGACAGTAGGCGGGTGCGTGGCGGAGATAGTCCACCTACCGGCTAGGCTGCCTAGGCACCGCCTAGGCGGTCAATACATTTTGAACATTTTTTACTATTTTACCACTGTTTTTTGCATAATATGCATATTTTAAGGGTGTAACATGCATAACTAAG
This sequence comes from Iris pallida, assembly GCA_029216955.1. NCBI lineage: Eukaryota > Viridiplantae > Streptophyta > Magnoliopsida > Asparagales > Iridaceae > Iris > Iris pallida. The sequence goes on along the minus strand of JANAVB010001796.1, from coordinate 4,244,998 downwards.
TTGTAGAATGAAGATTTATAAAGTTTTAGTTTTGTAAAAGTGAACCACATGCCCATAATGTTTACAAAACATTTTTGGCCAAAATATCTTGTTAGGTATTGCTCCGTCTAGGCGCCCGCCTACGCCGCCTCACCTCCGCCTATGTCGCCAACCTCCGTTGGCCGCCTACTCTACCGCCTACCGAAAAGCGGTACAGAGATATTTTGGTTTAGGGCTTCAGTTTGAGTCCAAAACCGAAGACTTATGATTACCTTCAAGTTTATGCATATTTAATGATTAAAAATTTGTATATTCTTGTGTATATTTTGAAAATAACAGTTGTATGAATGTGTTTTAAAGCCCTACTTTGGTAATTTGATAACTAGTTCAACTTTGGGCTCAACTTTGAAATACAACAAACATATATATAAAAATTACATTTTTAAATATAGTTTAACCACAATTTCAACTTTGGATCCGACCCATCAAACAATAAAATAGCCCAACCGAACAAACCAAAATTATCGGTTCGGTTTCAGTTATGGCTAATTACGATTAGGTGTCGGTTTTGGATTTTAGAAGTTCAGTTTATCCGGTTTTGACTATTTCAGTTCGGTTGAAACCGAGTAAACCGAATACTCACCCTTAATTAGAATAATATAAAAGTTTGAACAAACATTGGTGAGTATGATCTTATCTTATAATTTGAAACTTGACTAATAAACGTTATTACTAATATTTACATATTGATTATCATGCCTGACCTAGGCTAAAAGGTTGCTGAGCAGATCAAGTAATTTGAGAATTATTACACAACACTTTAGTTACATTATTCTTGCAAAAACTCAAAATTGGGTTTTCCGTATTTGAGATCTGGATTTTGGACACAGGAATCGTCCAAGCTGTCCTTATAAAGTGGCTTTGTCAGTTGGTCTAATGGCTAAGTCTGTTCTGCTAGGCAGATTCAACTAATTTTGGTGTTACAATAATGTAGGTTAGTCTTTTCGTGTTGTTTACATTTTCTTTGGGAATGGGTTCCCAGATATTATTTGGATGGTTTACATGTATTCTTGGTGCTTAAGGTTGAATGGTTAGGATTTGATTAGGTATATGTTATGCAGAGAAGTGAACATAAAGATGTATTTTATTTATTTTGGTTTCTTAATTGTTGCTGAGATTCATATGCTATTGTAAGTAATCCTTGTGATATTTTAGTTAACTTTTTCTCCATTGTTCTCTCTCTTGTTATTTTCGATTGTTATATCTTCATGTTCGTATCTTTGGCCACAAGTGATTGGCCATGTTCACTTTGGTAATTGAATGAGGGAATACCGCACGGAGTCGGCGAAGATGGTGACGATGGACTGATAGGCCCTAAAGGTGGCAACATTGTTGCAAGGTGGAAGAAGAAGAACAAGAGGAGCAAGGAGATTGAGTTATCTTGAAGGTGGATCTTTCTTAGGGGTTTACTGTTTTGGGTGTCTTGCTCGATCCAGAGTAACTCTGAACAAAAATCGCATTTCAAGTTTAAATGATAACCAGAAAAGAAGAAATTCAGAACCAGAGGCATGTTAGTCTAGAGGCTGTGCAGTTCTACAAGGATCTATACAACCAAAATTCTCATATCACGACTAACAATAGTATCATAGGCAATAGATTTGTTAGTAATAAAGGAAGTGCAAAGCTGCTCAAAGAAGTATAAATGTAGGCAGTGATCCAGAACGATAATTACAAGCTCCTGGTCCAGATGGTTTTGGACCTTATTTCCTAAGAAAAACTGGGAGAAAATTAAATCATGTGTAACAAGCAATTAATGACTTTTTTCATGGTAATTGCTTAAGGCGATCAATCACAAATCATACTAATCCCCAAGAAAGAAGGTGCAATGAGAATGAAAGACTTTAGACATGTATCATGTTGTAACTTCAAGTTGAAGTCTATGACCAAAATCATGTGCCAGAGAAAGGTGAATATAATGAAGGGGATCATCGATGCAAACCAAAGTGCTTTCATAATAGGAAGACACGTAAAAAATAATTATTTATGAGACAATGAGCTGATAAGGAGTTTCAAATGAAAAGGTGGAACGAGTATTGTATCAAAATTGATCTTCAACCTAGTTATTAAAAGCGCCCCTAGGCACAAGGTGCAAGTCTCCTATTCGCTTCACATGAAGCATGGTCAGACATCAGAAGTGATGTCTTTGTGTGCGCCTAGGGTGAGGCATAAGGTCTAGGCACGCGCTTGAGCTTTACCATTTTTAATTTTCTTTTTCTGTATTGAAAAATTGTTCAAGGTCCCAAGGCTTAAACCCTTGACCCATTTACATAACAAGGGGGTTTACAAAATCAATTTTTTGTCTTGCACAAAAAATTGCAATCTAACCCCATATTTGTGATATTTCTCTCACAAAAACCAATCACCTTCCTCAAGGTCTTGCCAACTGTCAATTGCCAACCTCCACATATCCGCCGATTGCCAAGTGCCTCAACTCCCTGTTGATTGCTAAACCTCCCCTACCAACTTCTTCCTCTTTTAGTAATGACTCTAACACCAACCTCACCAACTTCCTAAACTCCGAGCAAGAACTGTTCTATTCTTCACGACTTAAAATGTTGGCAAAAATATGCTAAAAACCTGGAATGTCAGCAACAAGTGCTAACAGTCCAAAATTTTATTCATACCAAACAAATAAAGGCATATGGCAATGTTTTAAAGGTGTGAGGTGTAATCGAGGTGTTAGGGGGGCTTTTGTAGCCGAGGTGCGAGACACACGATGAGGCGTGGGCTTCGGTGAAGCTAGACACACATTAGTAGAATTTTTAAAATAATATAGTTTCAAATAATCAAACGTATACCTAATCAATTTATAACACCATTAAAATAATAGTTGGGAGTTCATTACCATTAAAATAATAGTTGGGAGTTCATTCAATGATAAATATAACTAATATTTAATCATTGTCAAAACTCGAAAGAAATTACTGTCTATTCATAATAATAGGAAATTACCAAAACTCTAAAAATCATCACGATCCATATTATTGTTCTTATCACCAATACCAACAATGGATTTGTATTTATGTGATCATCATCATCCATCAATACAAAACCAATTGTAATTGAAAGATTACTGATTAACTTAATACATTTGATAGTATTTTTTTTTCTTAGGATCCAGTTGTTAACAACATTTCCGACATAGATCTTTTCTTGACTTGATAACATCAAAATCATTGTAAAAAATCTATTAATTACATATAAGGTTTAATTCAAATATTCTATAAACATTAAAATACTTGCATGTCTATTACGAAAAGAAAAAAAAGAAAAGACAATAGGTTTATGCGCCTCGTGCATCGGGTCCCTCAAACATATTTTAGGTGCAAAGGCGCGCCTCAAAAGTAGGTGGGAGGTGCACGAGGCGCGTGCCTGTGCCTAAGTGAACGAGGCTCTCCTCGTAGAAAATGAGGTGCAAGGGTGAGCTTCGGGCCTCAGACGCATCTAGGCGTCAGCCCTTGGGCTTTTAAATGCATTTAAAAAAACTAATATGGCATAAATATACATGTTTTTATACTTCACATGCACTTATTTCCCAGGCTTCGGCCTTCTGCGCTTTGCGCCTAGGCTCCAGGAACCTTAGCGCCGAACTGCGCTTTTCGCCTCCGACAACTATGATTTTCAGTGAAAATGGATACTTCTTATTAAAGAATTCATATCCACCCTAGTTTCTCTGTCATGGTGGATACAAAATCTAATTCATTTTTCAACAACAATAGAGGGCATGACAGGAGGATCCCCTTTCTCCCTATTATTGACAATAGCCATGGAGCATCTCATTAATCTTTTGAAGATTACAGAGGTTAAAGGGGACATTTTATCTTTTATGTCAATGTTCTGTTGTTTGTGTATCAAGTCAAAACCTAAATGATTATTGGGGCTCAAGGAGGTAAACAGTGAATTTGGAGAGACATATGGCTCAAGATGAATAGAGAGGAGCATGATCTATTTTAACAATCATACAGTAACAAGCCAACACTACAAATAATTCTACAACTGGAAGAAAGTCACTACCAGTCAAATACTTGGACATACCACTCTTTATCATTAAAACAACCTATCAAGTCTGCCAACAACTCATTGATGTATGCAATAAGAGACTAAAAGGTTGACAAGCTATGAAGTTAGCTTTTGGAGGCAGAATAAATCATCAATGACCAGTCATAATTTAAATCCATTAAACACATCTTGGTAGACTTGGTCCGGTTCAGTTAAAGGATTTTTTAGTTTCTCAACCCCGAACTAACAGGAAAAAAAAAATAAGAAAGAATCTGCCCGAACCAGGTGCCTAAGAAAACCAATCCAACCCAACCCAACAAACAGTTTGGATCGATTCGGTTCTTTTATGGTTTTGCACACCCCAAAGAATAAGTTAGAAAAGGTAGTCATCACAACTCTTATGCATATTGGATACATGCTATTCAGATACCCAAATAATCCTTCAAAGGATAGTCCCTATAAATTCCATATGGAGAGGAGGCGTAAACTATAGCCGGGAAAACTTATGCAAACCCAAAGGAGGAACAAGATTGAGAAGACTGACTGACCTAAGAACGACTCACATGTTGAAACTGCTATTTAAACTGATGAACTCAAGTACACACTTGGTACTATGGACGACAAGAAGATATATTGAAGGGAGGAACTTGTGGGATTTAGCAGTTGACAATAATGCATCCTCCACAGTCAAAGCTATCCTGAGAGTGAGGGGATTAGGCTTGCAATATGATTAGAGGAATAAGTAACATATGGTTTGATTCTTGGATTCCAAGAGGCAGAATATAAGTAAAATGGAATGGATAGGTTCTATTTTATAAGAGGGAATAAACAAGTTAGCTATATTGTTGATGATGGAGTATAGAAATCTAAATATCTGCGACTTGAATATATTCAAGTCACAGGTAATATGGGGAGCTAGATCAGGTTATTCCAATTTCACCTATGAAGAAGGATGACTACTGGATATGGACAACAAATCCCACAAAAGAGTTACTTTAAATCACGTTGCGATATTACTGGAACTGCCTACCATGAGTTGATTGGTAGATATTACTAGAACTGCCTACCTAGAGTTGATTGGTAGATATTACTGGAACTGCCTACCTAGAGTTGATTGGTAAAAGGTGATATCGTCCAAAGGGGACTGTAGAAGATGAGCCCTTCTGCATGCATATACAAGGTATACATGATATATTGCCTATAAAACAAAGACTTATCAGCTATGGAATGAATATAGATCCTACATGTCTACTCTGCACTAGAGAAGTGGAATCCATGGAGCATCTCTTTGCTTATGCTCTTATACTACTTAGATTACATACATCTGGTCTGCAGGCTGAAGCTTCATCATCGCAACTGAGTATGTCAGCTTCAAGATCACATAAAAGAGAGAGAGAGAAAGATCAAGATTTAAGATGTAGGATATTTCATATCTAAAATGGTACTCTTTGCTGCAGTTAGGCACATATGGAAGGGAATGAATAGGAAGCAGATGAGAGGATGGAAACCACAAGATATTGCTCAAGAGAAACCAAGAGGATGTGATCATCGTGTTTCAGAAGCATAAGAGGGAAGACGACGAACCAAAGGAATAGGGAGACTGTCCAACTGGAAAAAAATTGGAGATATGTTCTGTGTTGTATTTGTAATGTGCTATTTATTAATACAATTACCTTTTCGTAATATATATATATATATATATATATATATATATATAGAGAGAGAGAGGAGAGAGAGAGAGAGAGAGAGAGAGAGAGAGAGACTTACCTACGTGTAAAAAGTGTAGTGCCTTTCAGTGGCGAACAAAGAAATTCTTTCCTGATAGAGCGATACTACATTAATTAACATTTAAGGATTATATAGAATTTAAATACAATATAAACCATAATAATGTTTATTTGAAGTCTGGGGCTAGATATGAACGCGAGACTGCTAAACATCATTATGTATGAAATACCCACTATAAGATATCTTAACTTTAAAGAAAATAACGTAAATAATAAGATAAAAATCAGGAGTGACCAACCACCCTTGGCCTATGGTGGGTCCACCCATAGTGCTTTTTATTGCGTAAATTGTCCTTTCTATCTATTATTTATTTCCCTCGTGTAACCAGGGAAGAAAGACATGCATGGTTTTCTTTTCTTTTTTGCACACCATTTATTGTTATTTCCTTACCCCTTCTCTCTCTCTATATATATATATATTGGGATTGTCATTCCTTTACTCTTTGGCGAATTGTGTGATAGAGAGGTGCAATTACCTAAAGCAAATAGTATGATCTTAGCTCTTCGTCTAGATACTTATAGTCTAGGGAGCTTGGTCTTGCTTGGTTGCATGAGTTTAAACCAAGGTTCACATTGTCAGTATAAGAATCGGTATCGGACTATTCCTATGAGTATTGGTATCGTGATATCGGTAATATCGACGGTTTCGGATCGGAGTATCGGATTTTTTGGTATCGGAAAACAAATAATTATTAGTAAATTATTTACATTTAAAAACATATTTTATACATTTAGGCATAATTTTAAGTATTTTCAGTGTAATTTCTTAGTAGTTTTGAAATTAAATGCAATAGTAGTCACCCTTACCGATTGGTTTACATACAATAGATTGATTTTCTTCTTTTACATGCTTTTACAACCTTTTTATGCTTTAAACCCTTGGTGATTTGACTTTTTCGTTTAATTTTCTTTGCCGAATCGACTGAAAAAGAGACCCCTAATGTCGGTATCGGGTAGAGCTGTCAAGTGGGCCGGGCCGGCCGGTACGAAATTTGGGTGGGCCGGGCCCGGGCCTCTTGGGCCCATGAACTGTAGCGGACCGGGCTGGGCCGGGCCAAGGGTTGAAAATCTCGGCCCAGCCCCGGCACGTGACCCACGGCACAGTGGGCTTCGGGCGGGCCGGCGGGTCTTGATTGGCACGTGAAAATTAGGATTCATTTTCGTTCTTCTCAAAATTTTCGTTCTTCTCAAAATTTTGTATATTAATCCCAACATGGTGTCTGAGATTAGATTCCTTCTGGTAATGAATCCCAACATTGAGGTCGCCTTTACCCGACATGGTGGCAACTCAGTAGCTGACAGGCTTGCACACGATACTCTTCTGAATGAAGTTTGTAACAAACTTTATGAATCTACTCCTAGCATCCAACAGCTACTTATAGTTGATGTTGTAATTTGCACAAACTTTGAAGCTTTTACTAGTAGAACATGAATAAATTGTGTTATTCCTTTAAAAAAAATACTTAATTCTTATTTATTTGTATGGGCCGGGCCGGGTCGGACCTATTTATGGGCCGATATATGTGACCCGGCACGACCCAATATATGGGGCCGGGTCGGCCCGGGCCCACGATTAATCGGGCCGGGCCGGCACATGGGCCAATTTTTCGGGCCGGGCTCGTGCGGGTTGGGCCGGCCCAACCCAATTGACAGTCTAGTATCGGGTATCGGTCGGTATTGGATCGGGACATGCCAAATCGTATCAGTATCGGCGTATCGGATCGGTATCGGCCGATATTTTAAAACCATGGTTTAAACTGCAATCTAAAATATGGTAGGTATACCTACCTGCCAACTTGCCACCTAGGTTTTCTGGCATGGCTCCCTCATGCTCGTAGCAACCTTGCAAGTTAGTCAAAGACGCAAGGCACACTTAAGATGCGGACCAGAACGAAGCGAGACAAAAAAAAAAATAATAATAATATACACAAATAAATAAATCAGTAATGTAAGAAATAAAATCAAATAACATATTAAAACTAACAAAAATATGTTAAAATATAACCAAGTGAACTAGTAGAGCAACCGTAGAAATCAGCAGAACTGACAAGAGATGTATTCTCTATACCACGTTTTTAGTAAATTTTAGTTTTTGCAGTTCAACTGTAACCAACTCTGGCAATCGTGGAAAGAACTACTTTCCTCCCACTTGTATGAGGTAAGGACTATCTCCAAGTCTCAAAGTTTTTTGTATTAAAAAAGGCATGCCTGGGCGTGCCTTTTCTTGGTTTTGCTTTGCTGAAAGGTGTGCTCGAAGAAATGCGACTCGCCAAGTGAGGTGTGAGACGCAGCTGTTGTGTCTTTCTGTGACGCACGCCTTTAAATACCATGCTATCTTGGCTATGAATTTGGTACTAACATAGAGGGTTGACGTCATGTCGATAATCGGTCATAAAATCTTTCAAATCATGTATGGAGCTTTCTTATACTACATAGCCAACCTCATTCTAATGGAAGAGCTTGGATGATGATGATATATATATATATATATATATATATATATATATATATATATATATATAGAGAGAGAGAGAGAGAGAGACACACACTTTGAAGTCCTCACTCTTTGTGGCGTAGTTTTCAAGATTGCTACATACGAGGGTTGTGTGTCAATCCTTGAGAAACCTACTCTATGATCCCTAGTCTAAAAATATTTTGAGGGTATATATATATATTATAATATATATATATTATATTTTTATATATTTTATAACAGACATTTTATTGAACAAAAGGAGACTCAAAGAGAGCATTACAAACGGTTACAGGCCCGAAAACACAAAAGGGGCCCTGTAGTACAGGTCCAAAATGAAAAAGGTACGACTACCAGGTTTCGAAATATCAAAACGAAAATTTGAAATTTCGAAAACCCAAAACGTCTGAAACCCAGAGATGGGTAACGGGTGCACAGCCCGAACGGGTTGGTGGTTCTCAGTACGAATATTCGAATTTTCAAAAAAATTTGAAAAGTCGAAAATTCGAAACGAGCAGGGGGGTTTGAACGGTCACTCTTCCCGAAGCGTTGGGGGTTGACTGTTGGGCGCGGCCCGATGTTGACGCGCGGACCGAGGGAGGGAAGGGGGCTCTGCCCGAGGGGGAGGGGCGCACGGCTCGAGGAGCCTCCCCCCCCCCCCCCCCCCAGCGGTAGCCGGAGCCGGGGGCTCCGGCGGCGGAGGCTAGGAGAGGGGGGTATATATATATATATATATATATATATATATATAATTCATGGGAATGATCGTAATTCGTAGCTGATCAGCTACCTGTATGAGAATGTAAATGTTCCACTTAACACTCTCCGAATAAGTCACAGTTTAAATGTACCTAGCAAGATTCGAACCTCGACCACTAACAGAAGAGGGCTTGGACCTTAAGGGGTAAAGATGAACTAGTTACCAGGATTCAAAGTCTAGACCTCTTCTATACATAAAAAAAAAAATCTTAACCATGAATATGTATATACATTTGGAAAAAGGAAAATGTGTGTGTGTGTGTGTGTGTGTGTGTGTGTGTGTGTGTGTATATATATGTGTGTGTAGTGAACAAACATTAGCTCAAGTGGCAATGACTTGAAGCATAAAGCTCTAGGAAACCAGGTTAGAGGTTCGAATCCCTTTGGGCTATGCGCTTACATATTAAAGGAAGATGAACCGGGATATTCAGGTAGCGGTTGATTAAGAGCGATCTACCAGTTAAGAGGATCGTAATACCGACGGTCAACATGAGTAGAGCGTGCGATGAAGATGAGTCCAAACGGTGGATCGAGAAGTTGCATCAAGCAAAATTAATGATCAACGTGTAGAGACTAGAGAGTCATAGACTCGGACACAATCTAGGGTGATATATGTATCCCGAGCTTTAAGTCCGGCAGTAGATATAGACTTACTATTTCAAAACGGATACACACACTATGATCCCTATCACAAAAGAGTTTTGAGGACATATTCTCTCCAGAACATTGAGAGTGATCAGGTTTCTTCATCGACTGGATTCAGCCACCTCTGATGGGATGTGGTCTTCTCTCACGAAGTTTGGCCCTCTTGGACAAATTCTAACCATCCATTTCCCTCTCCCAACTATCTCCAACAAAACCGATCCTCACAAAACCCTTCTTAAGTCACCTCCGGTGAGCTTTAGCTCTATTGATTTCCATCTTTTTAGACTGAAGTTCAGCATCATATTCGAAGTTATCCAACTATTCTTTCCGATCTTATTTGTTATGTTTGGCTATGCTAGATCAGGATTTGTCATTTATGTTTTGAAGAAAATTGTATTGTAGGCCGAGTTTCAAGTTTTTATTATTATTATATACATATATAATATTTTATACTTCTATGATTATATATTATTGTGGTTTACCGCCATGCTACGCAAAGCCTTCGCACTTTTGGCTATATGCTATTGCTATTTCGAACACAAGCGTGTGCGCACATACACGCTTACAGAAACATATTTCATGTGTCTCTACTATAATGAAACGAGAAGGCCTTTAATTAGATTGCACGACTTTTTTGTATTTCCTTATTGATGTTTCTATTTATGATTAAATTTTCTTTATAACCGTTGAGAGAGAAAGGTAAGGTGTATAAAAGAGAAGTTTTGTTGTTAGACTATCTTATTTATTTCCTTCCTGTAAAGTATAACCGCAAGAGAAATAAATGGAGAGAGTTGTGAATTGCTATAGAAAGTCAATCATATTTTTTAATGCCATCCACATATATACATATCGGTATTCTTTACTATATAGGAGGTATGGTCGCTAGGGAATTCTTGTCTGTTTATTTCTTCTTACCATATCTGTCGGAATGGTTCCCTCCCAATTTACTACCCTTCATCCATGTTATCAATCTAACATCTATTAAACAATCTTAACATGCATTCGGCCAGAAGCGTGATATTGGAGTTCCATAGGAAATATGCCCGCTTGGGAGGAGCAATCAAAATGATGAAAAGTGGTGAACTCCCCATAGGTGTAGCTTAACTACTTATCAAACTGTTAAAAAATGGTTAGCGCTAAACCATGTTTAATTTAATTATATGTATTGTATGGCCATATCCCCCAAAATTTTGGGATAAAGGCTTTGTCGCCGTTCTTGTGTATTAAATGACCATCTTGGATTCTACTCATCATAAACTTCTGGTCTGATCTGTCATCTGTGTTCCGCTAGATTTCTACACAAAACTACACATAATTCCTGTAGCCTCTCTTTTAATTATTTCATTGGGTGTTGGTCCGGTAGGTTTTATCTGGACTCATGCCCTGATCGTTTCGGCTTCCAAAGTCTAATCTTGAGGATCAGACATACCTGTCCAAATCCATACTACCAGTATCTGTTTGGATGAAATTCGGACGGTCCAAAGTCTGTCTGGTTCCTGTGTCCAATTGACATCCTACTTACTATTTTATTCTATCGTGTATAGTACTTCTGCATCAGATGTGGCAGAGTCTTCTATTTATTGAATAGCATAAGCTGTTGTAAAACCGTGTGATCTTGGTGAGATTTTCATATCTTGTTCTTTCTTTCGCTTGGATACATGAGAGTTAACTCTTCTTTAGATGAGCAGTTAATACAAGAGGGAGGGGAGCAAGCAATGTAGGAGTCAAATTGTAGTTCTTATATTCAGATACCGATTTCTCCTTAAATGTTGGGACTTGGGATTGGTACTTGTAGTCATCTGTGACTCAATTTTGAATGCGTGCCAATTTTCAGAATAAAACTTATGAATCTTTTAGTTAGTTGATAGTTGTATATTTTTGGTAGGATGACTTGTTACTTGTGACTTAAACTGTTTGGAGGTGAGTATATTGGAATACTTCTAAGACTTCCACTCTTACAAGTTATAGGATGAAACAAGAAGAAGCATATTGATCCACTCGATCCTCAGCAACCCAAGCCAAGATTTATCCATCCCAAATTTTGTTAATTGACTTCATCTTGTTTTTGTTTGATGATATCCAATTTGAGTAAGGTCGGGTTGGGCTTGGGTAGAATAATCAGCCCCTCAAATTTATTTCATTGTTGGGATTGTCATTCCTTTACTCTTCGGTGTAATGTGTCATAGAGATGAATACAGTTCCCTATATCAAATTGTCATCTTACCTGTTCTTCTAGATTCTTTATAGTCTAGGGGAACTTGGAGCGTGCTCTTTGGTTACATGAGCTCAAATTAGAATCCAAAAGATAGGTCTACCCACCTGCCAAAAGATAGGCCTACCCACCCGCCAAATGACCACCTAGGTTTTATGGCATGACCCTCTCATGCTAATAGTTACCTAGGATAGGAGCTTGGCACCAACAAAGAGGGTTGATGTCAAGTCGATAACCGGTCATAAAATTTTGTCAAATCTTGTATGGAGCTTTCTTGTGCTCCATAGTCGAATCCATTCTGATGGGAGAAGGCTCGGATGATGATAATGAAGTTTCTTTCATTGTCAAGTCACTGTATTAACTGCTTAGCTATACTTGTGGAGATATGGTAGCATCATATTAAGTTCAATAAGCATTTATCCTCTGTCAAAGTTATGAAGGCCATGTAATTTATGTTGTACTGGACGTTAGGCGAGACGAGGTGACAGATCACCTATCTCGCCTAGGCGCATGCCCAGGATTCCTACATCCGCCTAGGATCTCCAGTCCAGAAATTAAAGAAGCATAAAAAGAAAAGCAATAGAAGAAGAAGAAGAAGAAATCAAAGAAGCAAAAGTAGCAGCAGCAAAAGAAGAAACAAGTTTTTTTAAGGGAAAAAAGTTAAAACAGAAAAAAAACGCCTAATATCGACCTTTTTTTCCCGGGTGACCCTACGCGGTCGCCTAGGCGACCATCGCCACACCCAGGAAATTTTTTCCCAGGTCGAGTTGACTCCTCTCCAACCTGCACGCCTAGGAGCGCCTAAGCGTCTCATATGACACATAGCATGTAATGCAACTCTGATAATGATTTTAGTAATATATCTATGCGTACATATGGTACATAACTTATATTTTATCTTTTGGGTCTTGCCTTTTGTAAGTAAATTTATTAAACCAGAATAGAGGCAATAAAGCCCAGACTTAATGAATTGAAATTTTCTCTTTCCTCAGCCTTGCAAGGGAATACTGCTCTTTGGTCCTCCTGGTACAGGAAAAACAATGCTTGCTAAAGCCGTTGCAACAGAAGCAGGTGCAAATTTTATTAATATATCCATGTCAAGTATCACCTCAAAGGTATTATTTTCCACATGAAGCCTTTTCTTTATTATTTCCATATGCAAGTATAAATTTCCTGTCACTCAATCTAATGCATGTTTTATTTCATGGCAGTGGTTTGGTGAAGGGGAAAAATATGTCAAAGCCGTTTTCTCATTGGCAAGCAAAATTTCTCCTAGTGTCGTTTTTGTTGATGAGGTTAGCAGTTTTAGCAGTTTCCAATGGTACCACCATCGTTAATCTTAGATAATGATTACTGTTCGGCATCATAATGCTAAAACCTTTCCACTGCACTTTCGTTATTCCCTCTCCTAGTCATGTGCATTTTATCTTTATAGGTTGATAGTATGTTGGGAAGGCGAGAAAATCCTGGAGAACATGAAGCCATGCGCAAGATGAAGAATGAATTCATGGTGAACTGGGATGGCCTGCGCACAAAAGATAAAGAGCGTGTATTGGTGCTTGCTGCTACAAATAGGCCTTTTGACCTTGATGAGGCTGTCATAAGGAGGCTTCCTCGAAGGTAGATGCAAATGTTTTTGGATGAAACATATGTGGTAGCTAGTATATGTACATTGTAGAACTTTTAAAAAAAGAAAAAAAAAACGAGGGGGAGGTTAAAAAAATTGGCCTTATTCCCAACAAATAAAATAAAAGCAAATACATGTAGATTTTCTGTTACAGGATTTTGATACGAAGTAATTGCTGCAGGTTAATGGTGAATTTACCGGATGCATCAAATAGAGAAAAGATACTCAGGGTAATATTGGCTAAAGAAGACGTCGCACCAGATGTTGATTTGGAAGCAGTTGCCAATATGACTGATGGCTATTCAGGAAGTGATCTGAGGGTTTGCTTCTAAGCATTCATGAATGTTATATTCCAATAATTGCTTGGAAAATCAGGAAATTATTGCTGTATTATTTCCCTTTGCAGAATCTTTGTGTTACTGCTGCGCACCGCCCCATTAGAGAAATTCTGGAGAAAGAGAAAGAGGTTTGATGTAACCTGGATTTCTTTTCTTTTCAAAAGCCTCAAATATATTTTCTTGTTTCTTGCTTTAATATCGTGTCTCATTATCCCAGAAAATGTTTATCAGTAATTGGTGAATAATTGTACTTCCTGCTCTCTTCATTTACTTGGAAAGCATCTCAATATATGCAAAATCTAGAGTGGATGCAATATGGTGTGTGATGGCACCATGTTAAATTTTTACCTTAATAGCATGGTTGGTAGTGATCACAGTGTCTTGTGTAATTACTGTAGCTTTATTTGCTTTTTGCTTGATTGTTTTTATTTCTGAGGTGTTAGTGTTGCCTGATGCCTTCTACAATTCTCCTTACAGAGAAAATGCATATAATTACCTCTACCGAATTTGGGATAGGTTAAATTTTTATACCTCATTCAGGCGTTGTTCCGTCTATCCTTAGGGCTTGTTTGGCAACCCGGAACTAAATGAAACTAGGAAAGTTTCTTTGGAGTTTCTAGAAAGTAGGTTCCGAAACAAAATGGATGTTTGTTTGGGGAGCAGATCTACTGTCCCATTTAATCCTGTCCATTTCTGTCCCCCTCCATATTACATGTGGGCCATGGGAGTAGATATATAGATGGTGGCCCACATGTAATAGGAAGGGGGACAGAATTGGACAGTATTAAATGGGACATCAGATCTGCTCCCGTTTGTTTGGAACTAGAATAAAGAAAGTATGACATAACACTCTTAAAGTAATATATTTAGAAATAATGATGTGTGTGGGAAAACCATGTGTCACATAGAAAAGAATAAAAAAAGGATAATAAATGAGTAGTTTATAGTTTCTTTTTGTGGGAAAACCATGTGTCACATAGAAAAGAATAAAAAAAGGATAATAAATGAGTCATTTATAGTTTCTTGACTTTCCATCCTTCTGAGTGGAAACTAGATGGAGGCCTAGTTTCCATTTATGATGATATGCATGAAGTTTCCGAAACAAGTTGTCAATAAGCAAACATCTTGGATGGAAACTAATGTTTTAGTTTCCTACTTCCTCCTTACTTTCTGGTTGCCAAACAGGCCCTTATAGGAGAACTTTGTAGTGTTTCTCTCTTATCATATTAGATGCGTGAAGCCTAAATAAAAGGCGTCCAAACAAGGTAGCAAGGTGAAAACTGAAGGATTCTGGACCTCCAAAGCTTAGATGGTAAGCATGGCAAATGTTCATTGTTTGTCATGAATCATATTATAGTATGCTGCAGTGTCTCTCTCTTATTATATATATAATATTGATGTATGAAGTATATGTAGAAACACCCACCCTCATATACCTGGAACGCGATATGTCCTAGGTCATGGTACGGATTTGGGAACATGGTAAGCTACTTGTCTTTATTTTTGGTATATAGAGCGGGTAGGATGAGTTGGCTCACAAATTCTGCTCGCGGCTTTAAAATACTAATTTGGTCAAATTTAGTTACTTGTTCAAATTTGACCAAGTAAATGTGTCATATATGGAAAGAAAACCTTATGTAAAACATGAGAAAATTCAAAACTCTACTTTATGCAATATGATGTAAAACTCGATTTTTCATAGTCATACTCCAATTGGAACGCAGCATTCAAAAATAAGATTGTACAATGGTGTAAACGCATAAATAAACCATAAAATAAAGTTTATAATTAAACAAGTGATTATCCGGATTCGGCGATGTAACCTGAACCCTAACGCTCATACAGGAAGGTGGTTCAATGGGGGTGGTTTAGGTCTGCCCGGTGACTATGAACACACGACAAGATTGCAAGGAAAATACTGGAGGTTTAAGTTTGGTTAAGGTTTATTGTTTGTCATGAATCACATTAACATTATAGTGAGCAATGAACCTTGTGTGTTGAACCTTGTGTGTGTGGCAATGTAGGTGTATGGGTGTGTGTATGGGTAGAAAGGGGGATACATGTGGTTGCCCTACCTTTTACCTTACATTGTGCACGCTGCATATGAATTCCAGCTGCCACTCTTGAACTGTCTAATTTTTTCTGTTCCAACTCTCTGAAACATTTTGTTCTTTGATGAATATCATTGACATTTTCTTCTAAGAATCCTGCTGCATATTAGCCACTTTTGTTGCTTGCTTCCATGAACGTTCATATCTACCTACAGGAGAGAAGTTTAGCATTGGCCGAAGGTAGTCCGTTACCTCAATTACATGGTGGTGAGGATGTCCGTGCTCTAAACATGGAAGACCTAAAATTGGCACACGAGCAGGTAAATTTGTTTTCCTTTTCTTAAAATATTGCAATTTTCTTAGCTAATAGTTGCTATGACTAACATGTCATTTGGCATCCTCTACATGAATATAAATTGTATAGATATTCTTTTGAATCAATTGCTACTATATAAATTCCAAGCATGTTCGAATTCTAGTTCCAATGCTCATTTTATGTATTACAAAACTAGGCTGGTTAACTTTCCCTGTGCCACTTCCATTAAGTTTCCCGCTTCCCCTCATTTCTTCATGTTTGCTTCTGGATAGCCTGAGCCCCTTATTCAATCATTTGTTTGCAATGAATCAAGCCTTGTAGAACTTCAGTGGCTGCGATCATACTTCTTGGAAATGTTTGTGTCCATTGTCAACAAAGATGAATTAATTTTTTTGGAAATGCCTTGATTGCAATTTCGATATTGGTTTAACACATGATGCATAATTCAAAAGTAACATGATACTAAAAGCGAACTAAAATTCTTACTCCCTTTTCTTACTGTGAAGTTTATAAGATGTTAATTCAATCGCCCATTGTCATGACATTCTTCCTTACTGCACATTTTTCCAGCATGTAGATTTTGCTTATTCTTTAATACCAGAAGGTACCCTTTAAATAACTACATGCATGGCTGTCGTGTTCAATATATAGGTATGTGCCAGCGTGTCATCGGAGTCCACAAACATGAGTGAGCTTCTACAATGGAATGACTTATATGGGGAGGGTGGATCAAGGAAGAAGACCGCTCTCAGCTATTTCATGTAGAAAAGAAGAAAAGAACAACTGTCTGTCCAACTAGTGTACATCCCCTTTCTTATACACCTACCCTTCTCTGCCAGCAAGCCAAAGTCCCCAGAAACTGGTCATTGCAGGTCCTCTGTATATCTATGCATCACAGGTCGTTCGTCAATTCTTTATCTTAAATTTTAACTTTTTATGTTTCTTTTTGTCAATCTTATCAGACTAGCTGAAATATAATGTCCGTAATTTGGCACTCACCTTTAGTTTGGGAGGCCGCTCTCCTGTAAAGTTGAAATGACATACAGTCCTCTCAAGTAGAATAAGCTTTGCAAGCAAAATTTACCTTTTGCAGTTTCTTCCATCCAAATTTATCTGTGTTTATGTAATTTTTGTTGTTGTTGTTGTGTTTATGTAATAATTTGTTCGTAACATGGGTTTTGAATTCCTGGGATCAGAAGAAGCTTAAAATTTCTTCAAAATGTGGTCTTGTCTGATGTTATATGAAGGGTCTTTTGAAGTGCTATTGCTTAGAATTATTTTGGAAGAGGAATGAAAGAAGAGCTGCTAAGCCGACTTGTATGTGGCAATTGTACTACTATATGGAAAGATCTTACGATGAACTGTAAGCATATTATTTTGTATCCTTCAATAAATTTTGTAGTGTTTCTCAATAGCTGTATGGTTTACTTTTCCTTGCAAGATTTTAGTTTTGTGCTCTTTATGTAGTTACGTTATTTGGAAATCTAACTTTGAAAAAAAAAAAAAAAGCAGCTCAACTGGACTTGTGCTTTGCGAACACTCGTGTGTGACCGTGATTTTCTTGTTTGATGTCATGAAAGCTAGGGATTTTATTATTATCCTTGGCAAGAGATTGATGATTCTGGAGACGTGTGTTACATTTTCGGAAGAGGTCTGTAAGATCGTGTCACACAACACTAAATGAGTGCATCTCTTTCTTTCTTTTTTCTTGTTCAAAGAAGGATCATAAACTGGGATATCCGTATATTTGGTTTGAAGGACTAGCTCGCCAACTTGTCGATGGCACAGTAAGGAAGGTTTGAAGGATTTTTTATGTAAAGTTTATTTTTTATGTAAAGTCTGTAATTTTACAATAAAAATATTTTTGCTATTAGTTTAAAGGGAAATCTATTAGGCATCTCATTTTTTTCAGTCTTTGGGGACATTGGTGGGATGATATTCCTTAATGTTTGTGGACTACTTTTTGTTTGATGTAAAAAGCAAGTCATGTTGGGAGATTAACATCAAGTCTTAATAAGTTGTTAAACATTTGGAATGCTTGATGTGCTTGGCAGGAAGCACGGGTAGACACCACATGAGGTAACAAGACCTCGGCTTCAGGTCATATCATAGAGGTGTAGCATCGCAAACGCAGAGAGGCAATTAGCCTCATGTTAGAGAGGTGGTAGCACAACAATACAAGATGCTAGTACCTTATGCTAGCATAAGTGGGATGACAACATATGTAATATTGAGACTAATGGCCATGTGATAGCGGCGTAGCACCATAAAAAGACATGTAGTCTCATGCTGAGATGTTGTACAATACTAAAAGTGACAAGTTTTTCATGCTACAGTGGAGTGACACCACATAGGATAGTAAGACATCGATTTTGGGTCATGTCATAGCGGTGTAGCATTACAGAGAGGCATATGAGGGTTGAACATAGATGTAGGTCGTCTCTTGAGAGAAAATTTGTAAACATCCAAGATGCATATAAAGAAACTAGTTCGACACGTGACTTTGAACGTAGGACAAGAGGCACAGTTGATGTAGTTGTGTGAGCGGGGATAATTGTATCTATGATACTGAATTCAGGACAGTCCATTATGTATCGTATTATAGTATGCGAGAAGATTCAACCCGTAAGTGGCATCTATCCTAATATTAGGATACGATGTACAGTCACTACGGGGAACGATATATCACGTATTGAAATTTGTGAGAAATTGTTGGGGTTAGTCAATGACCGGACCCACTTTACTTTCTTGGGACATATCTCATGTGTGTGTATATCAGTATATGATTTTATTTATTAACTTGGTACGCACATGGTGTGTTACCTCAAGTAGTAAGTGGTGGGGGGTGCGGGGGGGGGGGGGGGGGGGGGGGGGGGGGGGGGGGGGGGGGGGGGGGGGGGTGGGTTGGGGGGCAAGGTTCAAATTTCACAACCAACATAAGTTTTTTATCACCATTTTTTGGAGGAATCCCTTCAGACGTAGGCCAACTCGGACTCAGGTGAAGGACTTGGACTAGAACTCGGACGTAGACGTTGGACGCAAAGTGACGCAAACTGATGCTTTGATGGCACTTTTTTTTTTTTTTACTTTGGGCGCACTACAGTAGCTTAATTCACCATGCAGCTACTTCGATAGCTTCGATGTTCAGCTAAGTGGACGACTTAGCCGGTCAGCTACGCGGATAGCTTCGCTAGGTTGACGTTTGGCTGGTTGTTCAGTTTTCGTAACTGAACACACGTCCTGGAGTCACTCCTACGTTAATGCCAACATTTATGGCCCATCTTCAAGGAGTCAATTCAGTTTGTAACTAACCAAGTAGTGAATCTCTCCTCTATAAAGAGGAAATTATTTTGTGAATTATGATGTTATTGGTTTGGCTCGTTAAGTTGCAACATCAGTAGTGCGCAGAAATCAGCCTCTGAGGCTGTTTCGCTGCTGCAATTTTGGAAAGTATTATACTTGACGCCATTTTTTTCTAAGCAGGACAGGCAAAAGAATTCGACAGCCCCTCCAACTTGATCGAGCGAGAATCCTTGTTCCTATCTTATAAGGGTAAAATAGTAATTCTAACAGCAGCAGCATCGGTTGTCGCAGGTGTAGCAGTTCCCGTCATTGTACCGCCAATCCAAACCACAATCAATATTAACTAATCTAATGGTGATCAACGCGCCAACCAACAAGAACACCAGAGAAAGAAGCCCTCTCGATATGCGGCAACCGAAGTGTGGAGTGATCAACGCGCCGACCAACAAGAACATCAGAGAAAGAAGCCCTCTCGATATGTGGCAAACCAAGTCTGGAGTGATCGACGGTGTGGGCGTGGAAGAGATCAACAACGATTAAGTTGTACGCAAGGTAGTTACGGATGCGGCCGACAAGTTACAATACGATGGTGCGGTGGTTGGAAACATCGATCATAAATAACCACATGAGATGGTTGGAAGAATTGGCTGGAAACTGGCCAGAGACGGAGCCATGATTGATCAGTTCCTAAAGAATTGTTGAGAGCTATGATTGCACTTTGCATTGTGGTGCCATGCCAAGTATGTATTTAAGTGTTGTAGATAAGCCGAAACATAACAAGGTGTAGCTAAGCAATACAAATATGGAATAAGTACTCAGTACCAAGGGCCATTGTTGAAGTATCGGTGATTCATGATATAGGACAAATGCAGATATACAAGGTAAGCACCATACTCAATCTGAACCTGGTGCAACATTCATGTATGTCCATTCAACTAAGAAAATAAAGACCACTGCTACTGGCGCTTTTGCTATTGTCCATCATTTGATCAATCGTCCTGAGACTCGAAGTGTGCCACTTGAACATTTATGTTTTAGTTCAAAATCGTGGATTGTGTATCATCCCATTGATCCGAGCGATTCTGAGGTGGACCTATTGCACCGAAAGACACGTACGGTCATAGCCAACGTGTGAAAATTGACGGAACTCGAATTCGTCGACTACGTGAGACAAATTTGGTCTATATCCGTCGAATTTTACCGCATCGATATTTTTCAAAAAAAATTAGTTATTTTTCGTGCACGCAACGGATCGCGATGAGACTTGCGTCATTGGATGCGCAATTTCAAACTTGTCCAACGATGTAAGTTTCGTCCAATTTTGAGACAGTCAATTGGACCGCCATTATTTTATGTGTTGATTCTAATTTATTATTTTTTAATAGTAATTGTTGTGCCTATATATAAAAATTCTTGGAGGAAAAAAAATAATGTTGTATTTGTGTTTGTTAACATCTTAATGTTGTGTTCTAAAATGCCACTTCTCTTAACACGTGTTAACTCAAAAAAGAGAGTTACCCTTACTTTGGTTCTCTATTTTGAAACTAGATTGCCTCATAATGGTCATGTTTAGTTCATGGATGTTTGTGTGTGTTTTTAGACATGAATAATATCTTTGAATTATTTTCTCCAAAATTCTTAAACCAATGTCAAAAGTTGGTAGGGTGCAACAGAAATCCTACCAATTCCTTATCAAATCCATGAACCGAACGGGTCAAATGGATATTATCCATTAAGATGACAATGAATTTAGAGTACGTTATGTGTATACAATACTTGTAATAAAATTTGAGTTAAGCCGAACTAAATTGCAACAAATACTATGATATATTACAATTTTCTAACTTCCTAACATAAATTTCCAAATTTACAACTTCCTATCAAGAAATTACAAGCAAGTTGATACCAAAAGCTAATTTATCTGCAAATGTGGATGATAGAACACAATAATATCCATTCCTTGCAAATGTGTGTATGTGTGGTGGTGGTGCCGGTGGTGGTGGTCGCAGTGGAGGCACTAAGAAGGAAGATTGTTGGTCGTAGAACGGATGCAGAAGCAATGCCAACCTACCTAAAATAACGAACCATCGCACGTATAACAAAATTGTCAAGATAGACCGAACATAGTATTTTTGGTGACTATTGTAGTGCCCCGTCCCTACATCGTGCCCCGTACTCCGTCCACGGGGTGCGCGAGAAAGGAACATTGTCGCTATCGATTCGGTCGGGACCGATAGGTCGGGATCGATCGAGTCGATCGAACGGGAACGGTTGAATTAAGATCCATTCCTCGTTATGGAATGTCTTCTTCGGAACCAAGTCCCATATTCAGCGGGTTGCGCCTCAAGGATTGACTCTGCGGCTGAGTCGGGAGAGACCTCCCGTTGCTCTGCTTTTCACGCCGCTTGCGTTGGTTTTGGCTTTGTTTTCTGAATGCGTTTTCGTGAATGTTTTCGATGGTTTTCATGGCTTGCATTTCGAACTCGTATTTCCTATCGAACTTCTTGAATAATGCAGTGTTCTAATCGGTTGCTTGTGTGATTTCAGGTAATCGCGTAGGCGACGTCTAGTGCGACCAACAAGTTCTCTCGCCTGAAGTAAACTCAAGGTGAGTGGCTGACCCTTCTCTTCTCGACCCCTTCTTAGGTAAATCGATAGTGTTGTTGCGGATGAAAGAATGAATGCAAGGGCACGGACACGATAAAATGATCAAGTTTCAAAGAGAATGTAGGCTAGACCTTAATAACTAAATATTGTCTTAACTCGGTCATTGGACAACTTGTCGACAAGGAGAGAGTTTCCTCGAGCGACAACCCGGGGCCACGGGACCGACTCGGCCTAGGAGGAAACACGGTATAGCTGTGCTGGATAACAGCACGGGTTAAGCAGGGACTTGCAGCGGGGCTCGCTACTTGCGCTACAAGGGCCCCGGCTAACAAAGCTATAGTCCAGGATGGCTTATGATGTCAGTGACCAAACACACGTAATGTTGCACTTGGAATGTAAATGATAACAATTGACATGGAAGAACATGGTAAGTTTCATAAGGCGCGGCGCGGTCCGCCGTGGGTAAGTTCCAACGTAATTTACATTATACTTGTCATTGCTCGCTTGAAATTCATTAGGATGGTTAGAAACATTCATGAACTAAGTCATATAAACTCTTCAACCAAATGAGAGCTTGGAACTTAATTTGCCACGTACCAGTACAAAGTGTAATGTACTGATCCTCGCTCTCCACGCAGGTACCCCGAACCACGAAGGGCGTGCCACATAAAGCTCAAGGCGACGTGAACCCTTTTGAAGCCTCGTCCGCGTGTGAAGGCTTGTGTTATGAAATCCTTTTGAAGACTCCGCACTCAGTACAAAGAAGAATAGATGGCGACTCGGCTTCCCTCGATCGCAGGTGAAAAGTGTAACTATTTTACTTGTAAAAAGAGATGTAATGTATGGAACGACTATCTCATCAGCGTTCGTTTTGTAAGTCGAGTCATGTTGTAGCCCTCGCGGCAATGATTATAAGGGAGTCAATGTAAATGAAATGTTAATATCAATGAAAAGTCTACTTCTATTTCAAATGTGTCAATCAATTTCTCTGCGTACTCTAACTTGATATTGTGTTTCGGATGACCTTATGACTACGCCTTGTGCGATCGCAACTTAGGTTCGCACGGCATCACGTCCGGGGGACGACTATCGATTCTACGGAATCGGGGCATGACAACTATGTCACCTGGTCAGATCACAATATATATATAACTTTAAAATATAAAAGATTGAATACAAATTATTGAATCATTTGTCCAAAAGTTCAACTCCCTTACCAAACTCAAGAAGAAAGCAAAAGATTACTATGAATCACTCACCAAATCCCGTAGTAAACTCCCTGAACAAAGAAGACAACTCTCCGAATATATAGCATCTTCCAACTGTCTCAAATTGTGAGCCATAAGTGCAAAGCACAAACTTTTTCTTAGATTTTCTATATACTTGCATCTTAAATATCTCGTATAAGCTTCTCTATGTCAACCACCCTCAACACACATATATAGGTTAAACCTAATTTAGGGTTTAGGGAAAACCTAAAACAGTCCAGCATTAATCATGGTCGTCCAGATTTGATCACACGGTCAAATTAAATGCTGGCATTGGCCCGCATATAACATATTTGCCAACAAATGGTATACTGTCGGTATACTGTTTGTGTATCGCTAAGCAAACAGAAACTAATTCTGGAACCATAATTTGCCGATCCGGTATATCGTCGGTATACCATCGCTGCTATTTTTGCCCAGTTCGAGTCCGATTCAGCAACCAATCCTCCGTCATCTTTGCCGTAACTCTCGTCGGCGTCCATATTATTCTTCCCGACACCTCGAATCGAGACTGGACCCTAACATAACTCCTCCTACAGTCTAATGATGATCAATGTTGACCCCATGGCTCCTCAATTAGACTTCATGCCTGTCGTTCGACGACAGAGTTCCTCCTTCCCCTTGTCATTGATCTTTGATCCTCGGGCTGCTATGCATCTTCCTATCGAACAACCCTCAAAACCAAGTTATAGCACAAACTCAGTACATAATGGACCCCCTTGAGAACGAAGTTCTCGCCAAGCTTTGTTGTCAAGTGCATGACCACGATGCCCACAACTGTCGTGGTTCCCTTATCGCCCATTATCATACATCCAAACCTCATGTTGTTTCGGTATGATGTAAGAATCCTCCTTAGTAGAGTTGCGTGATACGACGCACCCTGTGTCCAAGATTCAATCGTCGTTATGACACATTCCACAAGGTTCATTTACATCAGTTGTTGCAATGATAAGATCTCTTACAGCCATGAAATCTACCTGATCATCCTTGACTTTAGCCTTCTAATTTTTGAACTTCATGTAGTTTCTTTTAAAAAGACCCCATTCGTAGTGATAGCAACCTTTTTTGCGGTCCACACTCGCAAGATCCCAAGAACCCTTTTGTCCTCGCTTGTGACTTGAGTCTTACCTTCCCATAAGAAACAATCAAATCGGACTATTAGACAATTTTATCTGCTTATGTCGGATCTCCTTATTCAATAAACTATTTTTTACTACCTATCATGACAACTCCATCAGGCGTGAAGTTACTCACATACACCACCAATGTCTTCTAATTTTTCAGCAAATAACTCAAAAGTAGCAAGATCTGAAGCTCATTGTCAATCACCATCTTCATCATCGACAACTGATTGATGATACCCTGAACCTCGTTCAAATGTTGTGCTACTAAGGCACCCTCCGTGTACTTCAAGTTGATGAGTTGGCGAATAAGAAACGTCTTATTATCAGTCGTCTTTTGTTAGCAATGAATGCAGCTTCTTTTGTAACTCTTTTGTCGAACTCAGCCATGGATCCTCCATCGTCTTCATCACAACTCCCTTTGATGCTTCACGACGACTAGACACCTTGAATCGAGGCTGGACCCCAATAGAGACTGCAAAGGCAAAAATGGTAGATGGAGAACAGGGTTACTGTAGGTGACAAAGAAGGGAAGGGGTTGAAAGAAATGACGAGGGTCGATTGAAGAAGGGGTTGTATGAGAGGGGAGAGGTGGAGTGGACAAGGAGGGTGGATATGGAGGCAGGTTACAAGAGGATGGGAAGAATGGTGAGAAGAATTAGAAGTAGTTCGGGGTGTTGCATGCATACAAAAGGGGTTAAATTTTCTTAAACTTTGAGGGATAAAATGGTCCAAAATTTAAAAATTAGTATATGATAACTATGTGCAAAAAAAAAATTATGGCACAAAGTTGTAAAGTTTGTAAGTTTCTTGTTAGCAAATTGTAAAAGTGTGAAAATTCACGTATTTGGTTACAAATTAAAGCCGGACTTCTTACTAATACCTTATAATCTTTGTCTAATAATGTTAATGTATCCATCAAAAATAAAGTCCATTCATTAAACCTAAATCTCTTAATGGTAATGATATCGATCGTTCTATATTTATAGATTTAGGAATTAGGATTTGAATTCAAACTTGAAAACCTTAGTGATTAGGGTTTATGTAACTCCTGTGAAACCCAGATTTTATGAATTATTGGATTTAGCTTAGTTATTTATTATTATTATTATTATTATTATTATTATATATTATTTTTAGTCAGATTTGGGGAAAAACATTATTTTAAAATTATCTTTGATTTTTGATTTCGTCCCTGCCCCGAACCCGAGTTCGAACCCAGCTTCCCGAAACCCAATCCCGATCTGAACCCATTCCCTTTTATTTGAAATCCTGATTTCTATTTATAAAAATATATATATATTTCTTAACCTATTGGCCTAGTCACCCACGACCAGGCCAAACTACCTACTCTACTGCCCTCTCCTTATTTTACTCCCCATTGTTTCACTCCTCTCCACACGTTGCTCACTACTCCTCTCCTTAAGACCACATTTTTCCCCCCACAAAACCACTCCAGCCCCTCTCCTTCCTCTCACTCTCCCAACCCAAGCCACTCCCACCTCAACTCCAGAGCACCCTTCCCCAACCCCGAGCTCCAGCGCCGTTCCCCGGCGCTCTACCCCCCTCAGCCCGCGCGAACCTCCCCGAGCCGACCTTCGCGAGCGCGCCGCCCGCGGCTCTGCCCACCTCCGGCACCCCGTCGGCCTGTCCGGTCGTGCCCCGCCGTCCAGACCGCCACCTCCTCCCGTGCGGTCTCCCGCCCCGCGGCCACCCCTCTCGGCCCGCACTCCAACGCTGACCCCAACCAGCCGGCAACGCCTCCCCGCGTGCGCCCTGGGCCTCCCACGCCGGCCGCCCCGAACCCTTCCGGCCCTTTCCGGCCAACAGCCCGTCGGTTTCCCCACGCCGGCGCCCGTCTCCGGCGAGCTTCCGTGCGCAACCCGTTGTCCGATCCCGAGCTTCGGTTACGCTTACGCAGCCGTACCCCGGCGAGGCGTGTCCCGAGTCCGAAGCAACCCTTCGGATTCCGTCGATTTGGGTAATTTATGAATAATCACAGTAGTTCGTCCCTCCCGTAATTGTCTATGATGAATTTGGTCCTCGAATTCTCTTCGGGAATTCGGTTTTCTGTTACGTTATGGTTTCCGGGAATTTCGGAACCATTCTTGACATTTTTCTGTGGTTTTAGTTGTTGTTGATTTCGGATTTTTCCCGAGAACTCTTCGGAAAGAGTTCTGATGGTTGGGATTATTTCGGGATTTTTCCGAACCTTCTTCGGAAACATCCTGGATTTTATTTTGGATGTTTCTGTGGATTGGTTTTTGGATTTCGGAATTTCGGGATTTTCGATTTATTTCGTGTTTTCTGATTAGGCTTCGGGAATGATTTCTGTGATTATATTTTCTATAAAAATGGGTTCTCCCTGGTTTGGGATATTTGTTGGAATTGTTGGCGCATTTTCCCAGTTTTGGGTTGTCCCGAATATAGAGGGAATGCTGCCCAAATTTTTATAAAATTTTATAATATAATTTTAAAATGGTTTTTCGGAAAATAATATTATTTTGGATTTTTTTGGACGACGACCGTATTGGTCAATGGGCCCTGGCTAAGTGCAAACGAAACCGGCATCGCCCGGACGTTGAGGCATTAGCATATATGATGATTGGACCAATATCTGAGACTCACTATTAAATTTATTTTAATTATTAGTTTTATTTATAATTAAATTGTAGGAGAGATTTCAGGACTAATCCAGGTCTATTTCTTATTTAAATTCAATAATTTGTAAGGGCATAAGCCCAGCTTTTCTATTTTCTTTCTATGTGGCCTGTAATTATTGTAGCGTAGTTTTCTTTCATTTTTTGGTTTTGCTGGTTTTTAGCGTAAACGCGTAAAACTAAAATAAATATTATTTTGATATAGAAAAATTAATGAGGTTTTTCTCACATTAAAATTTACAAGTTTGTAATATTTAAACAAAGATCATGTTTTCTCATTAAACAAAAAATTTAGTTTTATATGTATAATTACGAAAAATACAAAGTTTTAACCAATTAAATTGGTAACTACGAGTTTTCCAAAATAAAAAGGTTAAATTGATCTTTTCCTCGTAATTAATTACAACACACCCGATAATCGAGATTTGTTGTGATAGCGTAATCCAAGATTAAAATTGATTAGGACAAAACTTAGAGATTGCAACTAGCATAGTTAGCATGGTAACTCTGGAATCTGAGCCAAACTTCTCGAATGTAGAATTTCGAGGACGAGGCTAATTTCAATCCCGAAGTCTCAACCCTTCAAGTCCAGTCCAATTTGAGGCAAGTACATTTTGTGTTAGTTTACGATTATTTAATAATCGTTTTATTGCAAGTTTAAACCACGATGCAACACGGAACTCTCTCTGAGAGCACTGACTGTAACTACTGTAACTACTGTAACTGTTTGGGGACTGGGGGAGTAGTGTAATGAGTATGACCACATCCAAAGTAATAATTTAGAACTGTATTAGCTTACCCCTTATACACACGGGGATAAGCCATATCATTCATTGTACAACCCAAGCCGGTCATATTTATTGCCTATTCACATCACAATATTTTAACTGCTGGAGAACTGTTTATTTTCAAATTGTTTAAAAGTGTATGATCCTATTATTATTTCAATTGTTAGATTATCATGAATTGTACTTTGCTCCCTCCTGACTGGAGATATCATTTTTAGGGGATATTGAAGATGCTGAGCTGTTATACAACAGCTATTATGACCCGGTTCTGTACCCCGTGGTGTTGCCAGAGTCCCCTTTGGAGGACGCAGGACCTGAGGCCGATGAGCCGAACGCTTAGCTAGATTTTTCTGTTTCAAGTTTTGTTGTTTTGAAATCTTGTTATTTGAATTCAGCATTCATTTCAGTTCTTTTACTTTCCAGTTGTATTATTCAAATGTTAAATAAAGTTTTAAATTTTCGAATATTGAGTTGTGACAAATATTTAAATGTTGTTTTGATTACCTGCAATAGTGGATACATCTTACTGCCGCCGTCTCAACAACGGTGCAGGCTGGGCATGATCCGGTTCGACCCAATTATTTGGGATCGGGTCGTGACAACTCCCTGAACCTATTTTCGGGTATTATTGGAAAAAAAATTTAAAAGAAATATATGTTTTATTGAATCGGTTAGATAAATGCATTTCAAATTTTAAATAGTTTTTTATTAATAATTAGAAATTATTGTAGCAATTAATTATTTTATGGAGAATAGTCATTAATTGTTGATAATAATAAATTGTTTCATTTTTGTAATTGGCTTATTAATCTGATTTTCCTTGGTATGTTTAAAATTTAAGTTTTCTGCTAATATTCAAACTACTAATAGTAATTTGTGTATTTCCAATAAATTACAACATTGTTATTGTTACTAATAATAATTAATTTTGTAATTAATTATTAACTGTTAATTATGTTAAAAGATTAATTATTGTTTACTGTTAATTAATATATGATTTTATTTGGAGAATGCAGTAATTGATTTTATTAACAGTTGGTAATTTTGTAATTAATAAAAATCTGTTGGAGGGAATATTGATTTTCGAAGTCTGTTTGAGAATATTTGAATTTTGAAATTCTGTTTTAAAAACTATTTTTGAATTTATATTTTGAAAAACTGTTTGAATTTCTGTTTGAAAAACTGTTGCTTGATTTTAAAAATCTGTTACCAATTTGTTCTAACTAGGCTCAGATCTATTTTTAATTACTGTTATGCCATTGAACACTAAGACCCCAGATCTATTGTTAATTACATAATTGCCACCCACATATTTTATTATAAATACAAATAATATTTTATTATTTTTTCCACAGACTTCAACGTTCTGACAGTTTTCTCTCTCTCTCCTCTCTCTGTTCGAGGAGCACCGCCGCTAGCCGACCCCCGGCCATCCTCCACTGGCCGAGATCGCCGTGCACCTTGCTTCGAGCAGAGTGCCACCTCGCAGATCGTGCGCCACTTCGAGCCGCGAGCCCCCACGGAGACCGAGCCGACCCTTCGGTTCTCGTGAGGCCATCTCGGAGACCACGCGTCTCCTCGCCATCTGCGCTGCCCCTTCGGGAAGAGCACCGCCCCTTCGAGACTCGAGCGGTCATCTCGAGTCCCGTGCGACTGAGCTCCAAGGAGTCTTCATCGAGCTCGCCGCCACCGACCGGAGAACCGAGCCACCGTCTTCGTCAGAGCCTCGCCGACGAAGTCGACGCCGTGAACCTCGTCGAGACCATCGCCGTGGTCGGATCTCCGTCGCCTTGTGCCGCCGCCGAGGTAACTCCTCATCGATCCACTCGTTCCCTTCTTCTTGTTGCTAGGATTCTAGATCTAGGGTTTCACTTAGGGTTTTGTGTGGGTGGTGTATGAAGGCTGAGCCATGGGAGTGAAGTAAATGGAGGATTAGGGTTTTGATCTAGAGCAGGAGGAGAGGAAGACCTAGAGGCTCGAGATCTAGGATTTGTGGTCGAGCAGAAGAAGAAGAGTCAGCCGGAGGAGGAAATCTTTAGGGTTAGGGTTTCACTCGGCTGAGTCTTGAGGAAGAAGATGACTTAGACTAGGGTTGAAGAGGAGGAAAAAGACGATGGAAGAGGGAGTGGTTCTCGACAGGGAGTGGGCTGAGTCCCTCTGGAGTGAGTGAGCTCGGGATTTTCACCTAGAACTAGGGTTTGCTAGCCGAGAGGAAAAAGAAGATGAGAAGATGGAGTGAGGGTTAGGTTTTGCTCGTTCGTATGGGGAAGAGAGAGAGCTGAATAGGAAATGATGGTGAAGACTTAGGAAGAAAATGAAGAAGTAGAGAAGATGAAAAGATTGGGGAAGAAGAAGAGTGAAGGCGGAGAAGAAGCTTTAGGGGTAGGGTTCATGAGTATGTGCTAGAGGAAGAAGACGAAGAGGAAGGGATTACTAAATATTTTGCTAGAAAATGTTATATTGTTTTCTAAAATAAATTCTTTACTAAATATAGCTTAAAACATTACTTGATTAGACTTTAAATATATTTTCTAGAATATTGTTTTTATAAATATTTTTTTAGTTATTTTGTTTCTAATTAACTAGTTAGCCTTAATTAATTAAAGTCTTTATTTCAAACCCTAATAACTTGTACAAAATATTACCAGGTGATTTACAACCATGCAGTACTACTCTCGTGCAACCAAACCGAGGCAAGTACACTGACTCGACTTGTACTCTGTATTTTATGTCTTACATTCATGTGCCATGTTCTCATATCAGACACGAGATACACACGATTGTCTTATACCATTGTTCATTGCTTGTGAGTCATTGTTTATTGCGGGATTGGGGGAAAATATTAGCTTTTGTGTGACCACACCCAACATAGGTATTGTGGATAGCCTAATCGTACACTTCACGTGCGATGAAGCCGTACCTTGTAGAATTGATTGACTCATTGACTCATTGATTGATTGTGCTCCTAAGCCGATCACACATTAGTTTAATATTTCAAATTGTCGCACTTGCATATTGATTGTCGTGTTCATTGCCTTGTACATTGATAGCCGTATTCATTGTCTAGCATATTGATTGTCGTCCATTGCCTGCAGTTTTATATTTCATATCTGGTACCGCAGTTTCACTTCCATTTCTGGTATTCTAGTTTCACCTTGTATTCTGTACTACAGACTACATTGTATATTACTCTTGTCAGGGTTGTACTTTGTGTTGGCCCAATGATGTATCATATTTTTTAATATGGTTAATATGTTAAGTTTAGCATTTCATTATCACTAATCTTTATACTATCGCTATAGCATTTCTACTTATACTTATACCTTTGGTGATATGTGCCTATGGGTTTACATCTTAGTGATATGAGCTTATCTATCTTAAATTTAATCGGGTTGCCAAAATCAAAACTATGTTTTTGATTGTGGTTATTCAATTAAGTTTAATCATTATGATATCACTAATATTTATGCTATCACCTTAGCATTTATACTTAAACTCAGTATTGTCCTAATGTGCATTAAACTTATCACACTTGCTACTATGTATATTGCCTTGTTCGTCTAACATGTACATGCAGAAAAACAATAAGCAAGATCAATGTGGACATATGCAATGAAGAAATCATGGTGGGCCAAAGACGACGGATCCCACAAGATTTCTCTGAACCACCCGACGACATCTCCGGAGCCACGCACTCGGGGATATCTTTGGACAGCTGCCGCCAAGGGAAAAAGCTAGCACCTATCAAAGGAACAAGCCAAGCCATGCCATCATCATTTCAAGACTCTGAAGAAGCCTGCACCTGCTACAGTATATCTGGAGTCTGTAATGAGTCTTAGGAATAATTGTAAACACAAGAAATGGGTGGCAAAATCGAAAGCTAGGGTAGAAACTAGCCCAGGATTATTTTCGGATAAAAACCGGCATACCGACGGTATACCGGTTTATACCGACGGTATACCGATTTTGTTCACAGAAAGTTTTCTGTCTACAAAATTGGCATGCCGACGGTATACCGGTTCATACCGACGGTATACAGGTTTAGTAACGTTGAAATTCCAACGGTCGAAAATCCGAGCAATTAATGATCCCAACGGCTATTTCTAGCCGTTGTATTCCAGACCGGTATACCGCCGGTATGTCGGTTCATACCGACGGTATGCCAGTTTATACCGACGGTATGCCAGTTCATACCGACGGTATGTCGGTTCACAGACTGAAAAGTTGCCTTGAGCACTTTTCAATGCTTTGGTTATAAATAGCCTTGAACCCCTTCATTCAAGGTTGATGCTTTGAGCCTAAAAATTTCTAAACCACCAAAGCCTATCCACAAACAACTCTACAAAGCTTTCATTTGCCATCCACAAATTGTGTTAGAGTTATTGAGTTAAAAAGTAAGACCTTCATCTTATTGTATAAGGAGATCAAAACCTATTATGAAAGGTTGAAGTTGGAGAGTCTTCGTATCCAAACTCTCGATTGAAGTTAGAGAGTCTTCGTATCCAAACTCTCGGTTGAAGTCGGAGAGGCCTTCGGATTAAAGCTCTCGTGTAAGAAGGTGGCGAGTTCTTCGGATCCAAACTCGTGTGTAACTATTTATTCAAATAGTGGATTAAAGCCGGAGAGAGTTCCGGGACTGGAGTGCCTCTTGGAAGGATACCAGGATATATCGTGTGTCGGTATTGTTATTGTTTCTTCTCTTGCACTTATATTTTTAAATTGCCCATTAGCTTGTGCTAAGTGCTTGATTAGTTAGCTTGACCCTATTCACCCCCCTTTAGGGTTCCAACACTTTGCTTTTTTCCTGACATGATACGTTGGAGGTGAGTGGGAGGCCACATGGAGCATGTGATTGCTTTGGATATTGCAGCTTTTATTTTATTTTATTTTCTGGAGATTGTATTTTGGATATTCATTATTGTATCTTTATTTTATTTGACAGGATTTGTCTCCGGCTGATTTTGTATTTAAAAGACTTGATGGATATTGGTGATCATTTTAGGAACGTTATAAAAGCTGTGTTGTTTACATTACATTGTGACTTGTAGTTTTCCTTAGTATTGTACAGCTTACTTCGTCGTGTCCATCGACGAAGGCTGGGCGTGTTCGACTCGTATCCGATTATTCGGGAGCGAGTCGTGACATGTTTTTAGTGGTGGCCCATGCAGGTCTGTCCTAATGACACTTAGGCAATAAAGTGTTATTGGGGGACCAGCGAAAGCTAAGAAAAACTTATCACAGCATAGGAATCGCAGGAAAATAGTTTATGATTTATGGTTTATGGTTATTGATATTAAACATTTAAAATTTGATTTTTACTTATGATTTTTAGGTTAGTTTATGATTTTTCTAGGATATAGCAATCAACAGTTTATTTTTCTGTTACAGGACGGTCGCCAAGACGAACACTGGTGTCACGATCCGCACCCGCTTTTCGGACGCGAGAGCGTGAGCAAGCCCAGCTACGCATCGAGCGGACTCCAGCCCATCTCGAATACGTAAACGCTGTCAAGGCTATGGTTTACTGCCAAATCATGGCAATGCAATCTATATCTCAATCCACAATAAGAATATGAAACATGAATGAACACTATGGGTCGTGGTCTGCAGCCCACTAGCATAAATGTCCGATAAGACTCTAAGAAATATAACAAGAGTCTACAACTGAAACAAGAAGCAGGATATCTCATGATAAGGAATGAAAAGCACGAGCGGATAATAAATACAATAACGGTACCTGAATCCCGCAAGAACCGTAAATCCTCCGCCATCCAGAACTACTAGCTAACTCCATGCAATCGCTAAACCTGAGGAGATCATTAGGTCCTCAGAGGACATAGCAAGATACATAATATACATGCCTATCTAACAGTTTTATCATGCGGGAGAAAATAAATAAGAAGAAACAGGAATACAATAATGACTACGAACACGAACACAAACTCGAACTCACGAACACCAGAACAACTACGCGTAAATGAACTGCCGGATGAACGAATACACGAGATCAATGGAAGAAACCAAACCTCATCCCGAGTGTGGACTCACGGGTTTGAACTAAACACTAACCCTCGTCCCGAGTGTGGACTCTTTGGTTAGTACTAACCCTCGTCCCGAGTGTGGACTCTCTGGTTAGTTCACGGCAAGGCACCCTCGTCCCGAGTGTGGACTCTCTGGTGCAAATACTACATCCTCGTCCCGTGTGTGGACTCTCTGATGTAAACACCCTCATCCCGAGTGCTCTCTGGTGCAAGTCAAGTCTACACCCTCGTCCCGTGTGTGGACTCTCTGGTGCAAATAATCGACATCCTAGTCCCTAGCGTGGACTCACGGATGTAAACAGATCAAGGAAAACACCCTCGTCCCGAGTGTGGACTCTCTGGTGCTAAGGAAACAATGTCAAGGATTTAGCAGTTCACTTACACGTACTCGTTCTATGACACGACTCAAGCAAGATACTGACGAGAACTCCAAATGTGAAATGTAAGGCCAAAACATGAACATGGCTATAAACAAAAAACAACTCCACAAAAAATAACACGAAAAGCACATGTCCATAAACAATCAAAAGACTGAAAAACAAAAGAAAATGTATGTAAGTAAAACTGTAGAGGAAGGCAAGGTATACTTGCCTGGTGGTAGCGCAAAGAACCAATAAGATACCGTCAACTGGTACACCATAACGTCCAAGTCATCACAATTGTCTCCGAAAGCTGAAACAGACAATGCCAACAGTCTCAAAATAGTCAAATTAGCTAGGATTGTCTATCCTTAAGTTCAATTCTGAACACAGGGGTAAAACGGTAATTTCGGGCAAAAATAATGTCCGCCGTTGGACCCGCTTTGTACCGAAAAGCGTGCCAGAGTCAATGGTCTCTAAAGTTGTCAAACTATATGTCTACAGATCCGGTTTTCCGATACGAACCCAACCGTATGTCCAAAATTGGATTCCGGCGGGCCGTGCACAAAATCACCCGTTGAGTCGGACCGGAGGGGCCCGCGATACGGCGATTTTATCAACTGTCTCAGAATCGGACCAAACTTGGCATACAGGACCAAAAAAACGATATGGTCCTGATGGTGCAAGTTTCGTCTCGATCTGACGAGCGTGCACAAAGTAATTGGAGAATTTGCAAAGTGCACGATACGGTAAATTTCGACGGATACGCATCAAATTCGTCGCGCACCCGCGACCAATTTGAATTTCGCCAAAGCCCACACGACCACGAAGCCGTTACGCACCTTTTGATGCGTTCGGTTCGCGACCACGTCGCCCGGAATGGCGGGACGCACGTCGTATCGGACAATTTTATTGATTTTCTAATATTTGAAAACGGGTTTTTTCTAAACTTTAGAATCAAATAACTTTTAATCTACCCAATGAAATCCGGTTCCATAAAAAGGGTTTTACTGCCGTATATGTTGTCAATAAGGCTGTCCAAGTGGTTTTCCAGATTGATCATTGGTTCGACCGGGGTCGGCCTTCCAAAACAGTGCATTGGTTGGTGTTTACTGTCAACTTTGAGACAGATTTTCGTCAAGTTGACATCGATTTTTAACTCGATTTCGTGTTGGTTTAAACCGAAACTATCATATCGAAATAAAGGCGTATAGGTTAGGTTTTTACCTGCATAATCGATTCGAAGATTGGTATAGCGTGGAGGTCGTTTCCATCCCGCGAAGTCGGCCTCGCAAAGGCTGATGTTGCTGAGTTCCCTATGCTGCGCACAGCTTTTTCCGGCGGTTGCGCGGTGCTCAGGCATCGGGTGGCCGCCGGCGAGGTCATGAGGGATGCGCAGGGTGGTGGCTGTGTCAACAGAGTC
The DNA here is from genome assembly GCA_029216955.1 of Iris pallida. Classification (NCBI taxonomy): domain Eukaryota; kingdom Viridiplantae; phylum Streptophyta; class Magnoliopsida; order Asparagales; family Iridaceae; genus Iris; species Iris pallida. The sequence goes on along the minus strand of JANAVB010001796.1, from coordinate 4,209,182 downwards.
GGTGGTTAGGGTTTTGCTCGCTGCTTTCTCTCGTTTTGTCGAGTCTATATACAGCGGAAAAAGGAAAACCCGAGCTGGTTCCTCAGCCTGGTTGGGCGGGCACTGGTTTTGGGCTTGCTGGGCTAGCCTGGCTCGGTTTGAGAGGGGAAAGGCTGGCCGGCTTATTGGGTATGGGTTTGCAGCAGGCCGGCCGGGCTAGGCTCTTGGCTGGCTGATTTGTAATGGGTTCGGGTGTGGGTTCACATAGGCTGGTTGCTGCTATGCTCTGGGAGTTGGGCTGGGCCTGAGCTGCTCGGCTTGGTTTGCTTAGTTGGGGTCTTTAGGGGCTGTGAAGAGTAGTGGGATGGGCTGGGGTCTTGTGGGCCTCGGGTTTCATTGTCCTGGGCCCGGCTGAGCTACTATGCAATTTACAGTGTAATTAATATATATATATATATATATATATATATATATATATATATATATATATATATATATATATATTCATATATTTATATCTATACACACATACATGTATATATACTTCTATACATGTATATATATACACATACGTACATATATATATAATATATTTATATATAAAGATACACCCATTTATAATACATTTATATATATATATACAAATACACATATTTATATAATATATTTATCTATATATATACGTACAAATACGCATATCTATATAATATATTTATATATACGTACAAATACGCACATAATATATATATTTATGTATTTACATACACATATATTCATATTTATATAATATTTATATATAAATACCCATATACCCATACACACCTATATTATTTATTTATATACAAATACACATATATAAATATATTCGTATATATTCATATTCATCTACACTTACCTACATATATTATATATATGTATACATATATACACACATATATCTTTACATCTAAATAAACACCATAATACCAAAACCCGCTAAAACAACCCAACAAGTCTTGGTGAACATATATGGCCCTAGAAAAGGTACCAATACTCTAAGACTCTATTTAAATATTAATAATACCCATTTTGTATAAATAACCAAGTATTTTAGAAAATAACATTAAGACCACCCAGAAGGCTAGAAAATATTTGTACGTACCTATAAGTATGTCTACATAGGCTTGGGCTTGGGCTTGGTTTGGGTCCAATCTCACTACCAAAATACATGTATTTACCGACAGCCTTATCCGTCGGTAGTCCGTCGCCAAAAATAAATACCGACGGATTACCGACGGATATTTTGGTAAAACAGCCGTCGGGAATAACCTCGTCGCTAAAACATATCCGTCGCTACTCCGTCGCTCAGCGACGACTTAGCGACGGAATACCGTCGGCGCATTTAAATATATATAGCGACGGATTACCGACTAGCTTTCGTCAAAACATGTATCAGGATATAGGATTAGCGACGGAAAACTCCGTCGCTAAAGAGTCGGCAAAACCGTATCAGTGATTTTCTGATACGCAATATCCGTCGCTAATCCGTCGTAAATTTGTCGATAAAAGCGTATCAGAGATTTTCCCATACGGCAGATCGTCGTTATGCCGTCGCTAATCCGCCGAGGTGTACGACGGATTAGCGTCGTATTAGCGACAAAACATCCGTCGCTAACTGCAAAATTTATGGACATCAAACAGAACCAGGTCGACGGACATTCCGTCGCTAAACCGTCGCTCAATGTAAAATTCTCCAGGTAGCGACGGATATTACGTCGCCAATCCGTCGATACATTAAATTCCTACAGTTAGCGACGGATAGTCCGTCGGGACTTTGTCGCCAGTCCGCCGTAAGTTAGTCGCCAATCCGTCGCGAAAGCTAAAATTTATGGACATCAAACAGCACCAGGTCGACGGATCGTCCGTCGCCAATCCGTCGCTTTATTTAAATGCTCCAGGTAGCGACGGTTTTTACGTCGCCACTCCATCGCTAACCTCAGTTTCTCCAGTTAGCGACGGACTATCCGTCGCTGAGTGGTCGCCAGTCCGTCGCTAACTTCTAATTTTTGAAAAAAAAAATACTGCAAACAGACTCTTTCCTGTTTATACAACACATCCAACACAATATCAAACATGCAAAATATCCATATACAACACCATATATCCATATCCAACACGAATATCCAACGTATCCAATATCCAACACCATATATCCATATGCAAAATATCCATATCCGACACCAATATCCAACGTATTCAATATCCAACAAAATATTACCAACACAATATATCCAATATCCAACATTAAATTATCCAAACATAAAAAAATATCCGAACATACAATGTATCCAAATGTCTACAAAACCAACAACATAAACAAAATCAAACCCCGTCCGTCGGATCGTCTCGTGCTCGTGCCGTCGCATCCGTTTTGCGTATGTACTCCTCCACCGTGTGTGCCGGCACTAGGGACAAGACATGGTCTGGAAGCGCGCGTAGCTGCTCTGGCGACAACATGTCAAGGAGCGTCAAGATGGTGTTATCCGATACGATACGGGCGTCCGCAGAGCGGTTAAACGAAAGCCGTCCGGGGGAAGAAGGACCAGGTCGATCCGAAGCACCGGCAGCAGCAGTAGACGGACCGGGAGCACCACCAGATGAACCGGGAGCACCAGCAGACGGACCGGGAGCAGACGGATAGCGCCCCAACACTATCGCCCGCAAATCTGACACCGTGGAGGTCAGAGTCGCAAGCTGCGCCCTCACATCGTCAACCGGGGGCGCTGGGGGAGGCGGAGGCGGTGGATATCTCGGGGACGGCTACAACGAGGGCGCCATGGAACCTAAGCCGTAGACGCGCCCTTTCCTAACACCGCCGACGGATTCTACGAACACGTCGTCGTAGCGAGCGGCCATAGAAGAGTGCGTCTGGGTGGGCGTCGTTTCGCCGACATTCTCGGAAGGGGGCTCGATCTCAAGCCGACTAAGTGCCTCACGATACGCAACCTATCCAATGAATGTGTTTATACTATAAGTTTTCCTAAGTTATAATCTAAATCCTATGTTTCCCTAAGTTATAGTCTGAATCCTAAGTTTATCTAATTAACTTAACAATAATTATATTTCTAACATAAATCTCATAAACGTAAGTACTTACATCAGTCTCCTCGGCCCTCGCGTCGACGAAGCTCCCGTCCTTCCGCCTCTTGTGCGTATGCACGAATACATCGTGAGCGGTGACCGTCTCCGCCTCTTTCTCCTGCTTCACCGCCCGTTGGGCCTGCATACGTAGAATTTAATTAACTTCGTATATTAACAGTACGAAATTAAATAATAGAATAAATTTGAATTTGTGCTATCTCACCAAATCTGCACGCGTCGATGCGTGGGGCCTTGATCCCCCCGTATGCAGACCCGCGGCCTGTCGATTAGCCTTAGCTTTTTCCGATTTCAGCTTGAACTGCGGAGTATCCATCTTCTCCAACATCTGCTCATAGTACTCCGCCCGGATCCAGTCCTTCCTCGTATGCGTCGTACGAAGGTCGTACACCGCATCCCGTATCTTCTTCCCGGCGGCGGCTTTGTAGGTCCTGCGGATCGCCTCCTCGCGATGGGGGGGCCACCAGAACGTCCTCTGACATACAAATTCAAATATCACGTAATAAAAAATTTAATGATTTAAAGAATAATTAATAATTCACCGACGGATTTATACCCTCATCTCGTCGAGCCAGACGTACTTCATGTCCTGAGGCACCTCAGAAAAATTGAGGTAGGGGCCATGGTAGTTATCCCGGATAATGTGCCCTAGAATCCGGGCAGCATCCCACGGGAAAAACCTATAAAGAAGCAACGACTGGATTATTAACTTGAATAAATGAAACAAATTTAATAAATTAACTTAAATTTACTTACGATTCACCAGCGGGCCATAGCTCTCGTCGGAACTCGCCCACCAGCCTCTCTGGTGGCGTCGGGGGATCCGCGGGTCCGCGTATGTACTCCCCGGTAACAGGATGAAACTGAATCCCGGGGTACTCCGAGGCCCACCCTGCAGTAACTGCTGGGCCCCCTACTGCATCTGCTGCTGCATCCGCTGGTACATCCGGTGGCGGAACGGATCCGCTAGCGGATGGAGTCACAGGCCTCGACGACGATGTCGGTGGCACCGAGGAAGAATGAAGGCGGGAAGAGCCTGTGTCCGGGCTCTCCAAGTCGGGATCGGAGGTCACATTCGGGGAATGCGGCTGGCAACCACGACCGCTACCACCACGCCCACGCCCACGTCCACGACCTCCACCACCACCGCCGCCGCCGCCGCCACCGCCACGACCACGGCCAGCACCACCAGTACGGGTGCTCGCAACCATGCCCTGTAAATAGAACACATAAATAAAATACCGACAACATAGATTTATAAATGAATATAAAACTAAACATATCCATACCAGCAGCAGGGCGATGAGTGCCGCCCAGACGAGTAGGCCTAGGAGTGCCATCTGCAAAAAGAAACTCATACAATAATATGCAAATATCCCAAACTGAAATAAATATTACAATCAGAAGTGAAGTACGAATAAAAGCTAGATACACAAAATCTGATAAAATCACGCACCAATACAACAAAGTACAATTCTTGTAACTTTTGATGAAATGGCATCTTGTGTTCCACTAGACTTGTAATTGTAAATCCAAATGTAATAGGGTAATTTAGGATTCGAGACTAGATATTGGGTGCTTCAAGATACAACTGAAATATAGCGATATTTAATCATCGTCATCGTCCTCTTCCTCGGCCTCGGCCTCATCATCATCATCATCCTCATCATCGAATTCATCTGTATCCTCATCCTCATCCTCATAAAGTTCTTTTTCTTCTTCTTCAGTCTCAATACTTGGGACAAGACGCCTCTTTCTCCCCTGGTTGACATCTAAGTCTTGTATATCAACCTCTTCCTCCCCTCTATTTTCATCAGCAAGAGGTATATCAACCTCTAATTCAACATCCATGTCACAAGACTGTTGTCCCAAGTATTGGGGCTTTTCGATCTGGTCCTCTTGGTATGCTGGGTCTCCAACGTTGAATGTATTTCTAGATTTAATCTTGCATACTGCCCACCAGTCAAAGCGATCTCTACGACGCCTTGGGTAGCTTGTATAGTAGACTTGAACAGCCTGACTTGCTATCGCAAACATGTCGGACCCTCTATACCTCCTGCGATGATTTATATCGACGAATCCAAATTGTTTATCGATTCTCCAACCGATATTTGGTGTCGTATCGAACCACTCACATTTGAACATAACAATATGCATGTCAAATGGGGCACTATATTGTAATTCTACAATATCCCGAAGCACTCCATAATAGTCAAAGTCCGGCTCGTCGTCATAGATTGTGCCTCTTATGCAAACACCAGAATCCTTCGTACTGAAGCCGTCATTGAGAAATTCGGCATTTATAGGATGTTGAGTTGTCTTAAACTTGAAGCCATTAACGACATAGCCGGGCCAAGTCTTTGCATGCTTCTTCGGTCCCAATGACAAATAACGAATGCTCTCATTTGTGAGTGTACTTGGTTCAGCTAATAAAACCTGTAAACTTTAAATGTTTTAGTTGCATATATATATTTAAATGGTAGCCGCATAACATATTATCTCAGTTACTTACGTAATCTCGAAACCATGACGGAAAGGTAAAATCAACCTCTCTTTGAAGTCCCTCATCGGTAATATCGGGTGTCCTTATTTTGACTTCATCTCTAAATACACTGTTAGAGAGAATAAAAATTAGTGTAGTCACTTACCTCACCAAATTAGAGATTATAATGAGGTGTAGTCACTTACTTCTCCAAATCTCTCACTTCTTGTATGTCACAATTTAACAAGACATATCGGTGAGCGGCATCATACTCATCGTTACTCAACCACCGTTTCTTACTAGCCCCAATAGGCTTGCCCCTTAAATTGAATATACCTCCTTCCTCAACGTCTTCGTCATTCCTTTGAGGTCTATTTCGATTTGTCTCAACATGAGTATCGAAATAAATGGAGCAAAAGTTTGACACCTCCTCGATAAGATATGCTTCGCATATCGAAGCCTCTATATGAGCCTTGTTGCCAACTTTCTTCTTTAGATGATGTAGATACCTAGAGAGACAAATTATCTTGAGAATTAACAATGAATTGTAAAATCCACTTAAATTATATCGATTTTTATTTACCTTTCAAAGTGGTACATCCATCGATAATGAACAGATGCACCGACACGGGCTTCGTATGCTAGATGAATCGGTAGATGCTCCATACTGTCGAAGAAACCCGGTGGAAATATTTTCTCTAACTTGCAAATTGTTAAGACAATCTTCTCCTCAAGTTGTATCATATGTTGCACCGTGAGCTTAGTTGAACAGATATCCCTGAAGAATGTAGACAGCTCGGCCAACGGAACCCATACAGCAGAAGGCAACAACTCTCTCAACGCAATGGGCAGTAATCTTTCCATAAACACGTGGCAGTCGTGACTCTTCATTCCTGTTAGCTTGCGTTCATTGAGATCAACGCATCTAGACAAATTCGATACATAGCCGTCGGGAAATCTTAAAGTAGATATCCACTTGCAGATTATTAATCTATCTTCCTTGCTCAATGCGTATGGCGCTATCGGCTTAGTTACTTGTCCACCAACTCCCCTTTGTATCAAGTTTAGATTATGACGTTTGTATATCTCGGCCATGTCTTGTCTTGCTTTTGGATTGTCCTTCGTCTTTCCTTTAATATCCATAACGGTATTGAAGACATTATCGAACACATTCTTTTCGATATGCATGACATCAAGATTATGCCTAATAAGATTATCTTTCCAATAAGGCAAGTCCCAGAAGATACTTCGTTTGGTCCAGTTATGGCTTTGTCCGAACCCCTCGACACGATTGTTCGATGGATCTTCCATTGCGGTGGGCAATTCCTTTACATCTTCCCAAATATCGTATCCCGACAATCTGGCAGGAGGTTCAGAAAATTCTTGTTTTCCATATCTGAACGCGTCCTTGTTCTTTCGCCAAGGATGTCTCGTTGGCAGAAATTGACGGTGACAGTCAAAGAAAGAAGTTTTTCCTCCATGTCTAAGGCGGAACGCCTTACTATTTTCCATACATATCGGACAAGACATGTTGCCGTGCGTACTCCATCCCGACAGCATACCGTATGCTGGAAAATCATTGATTGTCCACATGAGTGAAGCTCTCATCTGAAAGTTTTGTTTTCTGGAAATATCATAGGTCGTGACGCCGATCTCCCACAACTGTTTCAGCTCATCCACCAACGGCTGTAAATATATATCGATGTTCTTTGTCGGATTTTTGGGACCGGGTATGATAGCTGTCAAGAACATATAAGGAGTCTTCATACACATCCATTGTGGCAGATTGTAAGGGGTAAGAATGACCGGCCAACATGAGTATTGAGATCCCGACTGTCCGAAAGGGGCGAAGCCATCAGAACATAGCGCCAGGCGTACATTTCTAGGCTCTGCAGCAAAATCTGGATGACACAAATCAAAATATTTCCACGCCTCCCCATCCGAAGGATGTGACAATTCTCCTTCGTCCTTTATGCGATCTTCACTGTGCCACGTCATGTGTTCTGCTGTATTCAGAGACATATACATCCTCTGTAAGCGCTTCGTGATCGACAAGTAATGCATATACTTGTAAGGACGTCGTTTTCTAGTTGACTTTCCTTTTCCCTGTACTGTCTTATAACGATCCGTATTACAGAACCAACAACTTTCTAATACGCAATTCTCTTTGTAATACAACATGCATCCGTTGCGACAGCAATCTATCTTCTCGTACCCCAGTCCCAGTTGTCGGACCATCATCTTTGACTTGTAGAAGTTTCTTGGGAGCTCTTTTGATTCCTTCGGTAACACCTCATTAGTTAATTGTGTGATCCGATCATAGCAAGCTTGTGGCAAGTTAAAATCAGACTTTATGTTCAACAACCGCATCGTCACTGACAGTGCGGAATGAGTCTCACAACCAGGATATAGAGGAGTATCTGCGTCCTTAAACATATCATAGAACTCCTTTGCCTCGGGATTAGGATCCTCCGGATCAAAATTAGGCCCTGCCGCAGCATACACCATATCTCGTGCAAGGTTCTGCATGTCTCCATAATCCACAGAGCATCCGTCGTCTTCGAGGACATCCGTTGCAGCATTATCATCAAAAGCATAAGTACCAGCTTCTGCAGCCTGTCTTTCTGAATATAATTCATCTTGCGATGACCACAGGCCGTAATCACGTACGAAACCCTTACGGGTCAAATGATCTCTCACAGTCATCACTTCTTACCGATACTCATATCGTAAGAAAAACTAAACTTGTGGATAACACGCTAGGCCTACGACGAGACTACTTAGTATCACAATCTAACATAATTAGTATATAATCATGTAACTGATGGATCCGCTAGCTAGTAAGCCGGATGTACTTAATATCAGAGAGTATCAGATTAGTATCAGTATATAGGTTAGGTAGACCGTATCAAACGCATATCGAAAAAGTAGGCCGAATAGGAGGCCGAGATAGTCGAATGAGAAGAAAGGAAGAAAGGAGGAGCAGATGGTCCGATACCGATAGTCCGATACCGATAGCGATAGTTCGATACCGATAGCGATAGTCCGATATAGATACACATGGACCTACATATCTATATCACTAGTAGCCATACTCCTCTACATACTACTCTACACTAGGATCTAGTAACCATATACTACTCTACACACTAGCTACGTAGTCATACTCTAAAATAAGGTAAACTAATTTACCCACACATTAAAACCAACCCAATCAAATCTTAGGCAAACTATTCATATGATATCAATCGAAATACAAATAGGTCAACTAGGCTAGTTCTAGGTCAAATTAGGAGTCCAAGTCAACTCTGTCAAAACTAACCTTAATTAGGCTAAACTTCTACCTTAGCTAATCAAATATATATACTAGACTTCACGACGTGTGTCTGTGTATATATATATATATATATTATTAATAAATTACTTAAAATTATGCCTATATATATATATATATATATATATATATATATATATATGTCTGTGTGTGTGTGTATCCGTGTGTGTCCGTGTGTGTGTGTGTGTGTGTCTATGTCTGTGTGTGTCTGTGTGTCCGTGTGTCCGTGTGTGTGTGTGTCTGTGTGTGTGTGTCCGTGTGTGTGTGTGTCTGTGGGAGAGGAGGAGGAGGACTCCTGCGCGGGGACTCCAGAGTCCCTCCTACGCCCCCCTGCCCCGACCCCCCCAACCCCTGCCCGACCCCCCCAACCCCTGCCCGACCCCCTCTCCCACCCCCCTGCCCCCCCTGCCCCGACCCCCCCAACCCCTGCCCGACCCCCCCCAACCCCTGCCCGACCCCCTCTTCCACCCCCTGCCCCGACCCCCCCAACCCCTGCCCGACCCTCCCCCAACCCCTGCCCGACCCCCTCTCCCACCCCCCTGCCCAGACCACCCCCCCACCCCTGCCCGACCCCCTCCCCGACCCCCCCTGCCCCCTCTTCCACCCCACCCTTGCCCCAACCACCCCACCCCCTACCCGAACCCCCCCTGCCCAGACCACCCCCCACCCCTGCCCGACCCCCTCCCCGACCCCCCCTGCCCCCGACCACCCCACTCCACCCTTGCCCCGACCACCCCACCCCGTACCCGAAACCCCCCTGCCCCACACCCTTTCCGACCACTACGACAGCCCCCCAACCCCCCAAATCGTAAAAGAGAGAGAGAGAGACAGGGAGATAGAGAGAGAGAGAGGGGGGGGAGAGAGAGCATACCTTAGAGAGAGAGAGGGAGATCGCCGGTCGGAGAGAGGGAGATCGTCGGAGAGAGGGAGAGGGAAGAGAGAGAGTGTTTTGGGGGGGAATGAAAATTTCCCTCCCGTCGGTTCAATTTAAGTTAGGGTACAGAAATTAGCGACGGAAGTAGCGACGGATTATTCCGTCGCTAAGTCGTCAGTAAATTTCGTGCCAATATTTTAGGCTTAGTAGCGACGGATTATTCCGTCGCTAAGTCGTCAGTAAATCTCGCGCCAATATTTTAGGCTTTTTCCGCCAAAATATGCGACGTTCTAGCGACGGATATAAAACCGTCGCTACTTGGCCGACGACCTATCGACGGCGTAGCGACGGATATGGACATAAAAAATAAAATAAATTGTCCACTGCTTTCCGTCGGTATTCCGTCACAAATCCGTCGGTGATCCGACGGTAATAGCGACGGAAAATTTTCGTCGCTAAATGGCCGTCGCTAAAATACTGTAATTTGGTAGTGTCTGGACTACTTTGGTACAATCGGGTTTTCCTAAAACTCAATAATTAAATTAATAAATAAAAGAATCTTTGGTAAATGTTAAGTCGCAACTTGGCCTGGTTTTCCCAGTTAGGATACACTGATGGACAGGTCTTCCCTGCCAGGGCTAATACACTGGTCAAAGCATGCCACTGCACTATCTGTGCCACGATTTCTAGTCACCTTGTACTCTAATTCCTAACCATGGCTAAAATCATCTATCGTAATAATTAACTAAATAATCATTTATAAAAAAATCGTAAAATCTCCATTTAAATCAAATAAATAAAATAAAAAAATATTTCAAAATAATTTCCGGGAAGGGAAGCTACAAATCTACCCACCTTAAAAATAATTTCGTCCTCGAAATTCCCATTCATGACTATTCCTTAAAATTCAACGTCTATTATTACCTTAATCTCCTCAATTTTAATTCCTCAAAATATTTTATAACCTCGAATACTTGAGGACTTCTACCCACCTTGGGTCATACTACTCCCTCAAAGGTATGTCACTAAAACTTATAATCTTCTAACTAGTGACTAATAGTTCTACCAAAATATCCAGGACATATGGTATCTATAATCTCTCATATCTATAAACAACCAAACATTCAATAGTCAAGCAGTATTATACTATAATTTAAGAATTTCTACTGAATCCTAGACAACACGATCATTCGTCACTCCGAAATAGGAAGGGACGAGAATCAACGGTACGGAAAGAAAGGAAGTATAATCGAGAGCAAATATCGAGTTTTCAAGGACGTAGAGAATTTCTAGGAGAATTTCCAAAACAGAGTGGATTGAGATTTCTAAGGTTTAGTCATTGTCGCAGGCTCGTATCAGTACAGTTACGTAACCGATACGATATGCTCTGACCTGCATGGGCCACCAAAACTGGGACCAGCGAGCAGCCTGCACCCAGTGCGCAGGAGCAGATTTCACCGCCTCAGCCTCAGCCGCTTCCTCCGACGATGACGATCGACGGCACGCAGATGATGGCCATGTTTCAGCAGTTCATGGAGGTCCAGAATCAACAGGCTGCGCAGTTCATAGAGGCTCAGAATCAGCAGGCCACACAATTCAGAGCGACCGTCGTCGACGCACTCTAGGGGTGTGTAAGCCCCTAGATTTCAAAAAAATAGTTTTTTATAATTTTTAATAACATTTAATTTAAATACGTATTTTGTAGCGTATTTCGTATTTTCTTGGTTTTCGTAATGCTTTGAAATTTTTCCTAACTTATAGATTTTTCCTTGGCCGGCATACCACCAGTATACCGGAGTATACCGATGGCATACCGTCCAGACAGATTTTCTATATTTTAGATATTTTCGATTTTAGATATTTTTATGAATAGTGTTTTCGTATTTTGATGAATAGTGTTTGGATATTTTGATGAATAGTGTTTAGATATTTTTGTGAATAGTGTAGATACACCCTATTACCCAATGGATAATTGGTTTTGTTTGAATAGCCATGATTGACTTAGATTTTGACATGGATCACGATCCGACGGCTAAGATTAAATCCCCCTTCTATATATACCCTTTCACTTTCTCTCTCCTCTCTTTTCATTCTCTTCACTCTCTTTTCATTTCTTCTTCCTTTCTCTTCCCTTGGAGCTTGTTAGGAGCTTGGCCTTGAAGTCTAGAGTGTGGTTTCGTACCCCTCTTGGTGGTGGAGTAGAAGATTAGGCTTGGAGCTTAACCTAGGCAAGTGTATCTTGCTCAAAAGTGACATGACCATACTTTATTTTTGTTTTCCATAAAAACTAAATTTTTATTGGCCTATAATTTGCTTCTTTAAGTTGTTAACATGTTTAGTATATAGCACTTTTGGTTTTGATCGACAGTATTGCGTAGACCTGAGTTTCTAGATATGATTTTCGAGTATTTTGAGGTTTTGATCTATCAAATGTTTTGATTTGTGAAAACTAATACTTCCATGTTGTAGGAAATTCAATTATATTCAATTTTGACTTTTGAAAGTCCGAATTTCGATTTAAAACGAAGTTTTTATGGCCGAAACAAGTTTTGAGTTCAAAAATCAACTTTCTGCGACGGTTCGGAAAATCCGTCGGAAATCCGCGGAAATCCGTCGGAAAATCTGAACTTTCACCACAAAACTTGCTGTGACGGAACGGAAAATCCGCCGGTAATCCGCGGTAATCCGCCGGATAATCCGGTTAGGCTGTTTTGATTTTTTTTTTACATATTTTAACTGCTGTAAAAATTCTGGAAAAAATTATATTTAAATACTATGTTAATTTAGCTAATTTATTATAATTTTTTCAGCATTTAATAAGTACTTTTGGTATTTTATAAAAATAGAAAAACAAAACCCATTTTCAGGATAGATATGTTTGTTGATTTTTAATAAATATCTATTAGGGTTTATAAATTCCAGAAAAATTAGTATAAATTCCTATAATTAACAAGAACCATTTTGGTACTTTATTTCATAAAAAATTGAGCTTTTTGTCTATCTCAAAAATTGTTGGAACACAATGTTCAGTTTAATTTATTTATTGAATAATTACGACTTGTAACTTTTTGTGTTATTTTGAGTTATAGCCGTATTGAACCTCATCCCACACTAGTGTAAAGACCCTAGAAAGTTAGTTTGAGTATTGTGTCACCCCACATTGGTCTTCTATGCTAAAGTTGACATTTTGGCTAGGTGCCCAATCACAAGTCGTGTTGCACCAATTAGTGTCCTAGTGTTTTAGCTTAGTATAAAAACTAAGTTTATGTATTTATTTCTACAGTGACGAGTTACCAGATATCTATAGCACTTTTATCGCAGCTTGCTTTGCTAGTGGCAAGTACTCTCTACAAACTTTACATACTGTTACATAAATGAACTGCAAATCCAACCATGTTAAATGCTGATCCTTGGGGTAGCAAGTTAAAATGTCACATGTTGTACTTTCCATTACTACCATGCTTAGAACAGTCTTTATGTATCTCTCACATGATTAGAATATGGGTTATGGGAAAACTGATAGTTGAGTACGTGATCATACCCCCTCTACAGTACCGAGCAAAGTTTCATTTTATAAGTTACTGTGCCGTAGGCCTTTATCTCAAAGCTATATTTGTGCGTATATACATCTATCGCCTTTACACTTGTACGGAAGTACATTTTATTATGTGCCCCTGCACATTGTACACCTATTGACGATCACGTACCTGCTACAGTTTTAAACATTACATATACATCTGTCTCTATGACATATGTGTCCTTGCCATGATAGACTATGTGATGCCATGTTTCCAGTTATTTTCTCTTATGTTCATTTTCATATTTCATATGCTACTTTGCTAGATTCAGTACTTGCTCCCGTCCTGATAGGATAATATTATAGGTGTCCTTACTGAGGAGGAGTTACTCTGTGACTCATATTATGGAGATACTACCGAGGACTCGGCTTTGCCATACGAGGATGTTCCTGCGGGGAGACTCGTCTAGTTTGCATAGCTGCTTGGGATATTTAGTGTAGTCATGTATTAGGCTACGTGTTTTGTAACTGGACATGTATCCATTTTTACATTTTCAGATCACTTGTACTTGGGACATACTTATATATGAGATGACTTTTGTGTTTGGAACATTTATGACTCTTCATTATTACATATAAAACTGTTAGCACATTTAGTCTTAACTTGTTATCTCTAGAACAGCTTACTGTGCTTTATCTCAAGCACAGGCTGGACATGACTCGGCCCGGTCCAACAATTTGGGTAACAGGTCGTGACATATTTTTAGTGGTAGCCCATGCAGGTCCTGACTAAATTGTTTGGTTACGTTATTGTACCAAGCATGCCTGCAATTAGGAACTTAAGGTAATTAGAAAACATTAGGAATGATGCTTAGAACACCTAGAGGAATGCTAGGATTGCAACATAGGAAACACATCACATATTTGCTATTATAATTAGATTTTCTTGTCTATGATTGCTTACTTTAACAAGTCCTTATAAGTCCTTTTTATTATAATTAGATGGTGCTCACTCGTTCATCCCAGTACGTCACCCCTGAGAATGGCACACTCCCTATCCAATCAGCTGACCAGTTGACTGATACACCCCCACCTCCACCTACCATACTCCCCCACTCCAAAAATGCACCAACCCAGATGCCCCCACCACCTTCCACATCGCAGTCCCAGCAGGACCCGATACTTCCACCACCCCCTATCACTATACCTACCCAGGCTTCCGTCACACTCGACGGGAACCAACTGCTCACTATGATCCAGGGGTTCCTAACAACCCATCAGAAGCAGACTACCCTACTCTGCCAGAGCATGGAGCGTTCTGAGGAACGTACCGTGGTCCCACCACCTGTAGAGCCATGGCAGAGAGCGGGGACGATCAAGGACTTCATGGGTCTGAACCCCAAGGAGTTCTCAGGGACTGAGGGCATAGTAGTAGCAGATGACTGGCTAGACTCGGTAGAGAGGAAGCTCCTTGGAGTTAGAATGCTGGGTGACCTCCAGGTCGAGGCAGCGGGATTTCTGCTGGTAGACTTAGCAGGAGTCTGGTTCCGGAATGAGCCGTTATTTGCGAGAGGAAGGGCCACTTGGGATCAGTTCAAGACCCAGTTCAAGAAGAAATTTTTCTCGACCACTGCTAGAGTAGCCATGGGGCTACGATTCCAGAACATCCAGCAGGGGAACCGTTCTGTTGATGAGTATGCGGCAGAGTTTAGTCGCCTGAACCACTTTGCTCCTAGTCTGGTTGCAGACCCAGAGAAGATGACCCGTAGGTTTTGCCATGGTCTAGTTCCAGACAGTGGCATTCTTATAGTAGCGAACGGTACGACTGACTATTACCAGAGCCTAGAGTTGGCCCGAAGCATCGAGGAGCATCTTCTGTCTTACAAGAGGCCGGCTTCTGTACACCATGAGGGACCGTCCAAGCGTCAGGCTTTCCAGCAGAGAGCACCGACGCCGCCCCAGCAGACATACCGTCCCCCTACACCACATCATCTGACCCCGCCACTTAGAGCCCCGGGACCCCGACAGCAGCAGCAGCAGAAGGGAGCTATATGTTCTTTCTGCGGAAGACCAGGTCATGAATTCGCCATCTGCAGGAAGGGGTTGGGTCAGTGTTTGGCTTGTGGGTCTGCCACCCATCAGCTTCGGAACTGCCCAGCAGCGAAGCCTAGAGGACCACTTCCGACTCAGCAGCAGAGGTTTGGGCAGCATCTGCAGCAGCAGAAGGGACCTCAGGGGAAGGTTTATAGCCTAGCCCTTGAGCCAGAGCCGGAGCAGGTTTCGGAGCCAGATTACTTAGCTTACGTCATCACAGGTCATGTTTATTTGCATACTTTTCTAGCTCTATGTTTGTTTGATTCTGGTGCATCTCATAGCTTCCTGTCATTAGAGTTTATGCATAAACATCACTTAGTATCTACACCTACTGCGGAGATTAGTAGAGTAATGACAGGAGGAGGACCAGTGTCTATTAGAGCTAGCTATAGATGCTCTATTACTATAGCCGGGAGAGAGTTTGAGGGGCGATTCTTTGTGATGCCACTCCCCGATTATGATATCATATTGGGGATGGACTGGCTTAGCTATGCCCATGCATCTATAGATTATCATGAGGGTAGTATTTTGTTCAGTCCCCCAGGCACAGCACCATTCAGTGTCAGGAGGACAGGGCCGGAGATCAGCCTAGAGCTGAACCGTTGTGCGACAGTTGGGGACGTAGAACCGCCATACCCTATCTTTAGGGAGTTTATGGATGTATTCCCAGAGGATCTTCTAGGACTTCCGTCTGATAGAGATGTGGAGTTCACTATAGATTTAGTGCCGGGTTCATCACCAGTATCCTGGGCTTGCTATAGAGTGAACCCCAAGGAGGCCGTAGAGATGAAAGAGCAGATTGATGACCTATTGAAAAAGGGTTTCATTCGATCTAGTGCTTCTCCATGGGGAGCGCCAGTGCTCTTTGTACCTAAGAAGGATGGTACAGTCCGGTTGTGTATTGACTACCGGACCTTGAATGCCATCACCATCAAGAACAAATATCTACTGCCCAGGATAGATGATTTGTTCGACCAGTTGAGTGGGGCGAAGGTGTTTTCCAGGATAGACTTGAGATCCGGGTACCACCAAGTGAAGGTTAGGGCAGCAGACATCCAGAAGACGACATTCAATACGAAGTACGGGCAGTACGAGTTTCTGGTGATACCATTTGGTCTCACAAATGTGCCAGCTGTCTTTATGAATTTGATGAATAAGATATTTCACCAGTATCTGGATAAGTTCGTCGTAGTGTTTATCGACGACATCCTGATATACTCGAAGACGCCAGAGGAGCATGCAGAGCACTTGCGGATAGTTTTGGGGATTCTGAGGCAGGAGAGATTGTTTGCCAAATTGCCGAAGTACGAGTTCTTTTTAGACCGAGTAGAGTTTCTCGGCCATGTAGTTACTGGAGATGGAATCTCGGTGGATCCCAGAAAGATTGCTGCAGTTGAGACATGGAAGGCTTCGACGTCAGTTTCAGAGATCAGGAGCTTTCTGGGTTTAGCAGGCTATTATAGAAAGTTCGTCCAGGACTTTGCTAGGATAGCTGAACCCATGACAAAGCTGACGCGGAAGGATGCAGAGTACATTTGGTCAGAGGACTGCCAGGCAGCGTTTGAGGAGCTGAAGAGGAGGCTGACGACCGCTCCAGTTCTGACATTACCTTCAGGTTCTGGAGGTTTCACCATATACAGCGATGCTTCTGGGAAGGGACTAGGATGTGTCCTACAGCAGTATGAGAAAGTGATTGCTTATGCATCTAGACAATTGCGAACTCATGAGCGGAATTATCCTACCCATGACCTAGAGTTAGCTGCGGTGATCTTTGCACTAAAGTTATGAAAACATTACTTATACGGAGAGCGTGTGGAAATCTTCACTGACCACAAAAGCTTGAAGTATGTGTTCACGCAGAAAGAGCTGAACATGAGACAAAGACGATGGTTGGAGTTGATGAAAGACTTCGACATCGATTTATAGTATCATCCCGGGAAGGCAAATGTGGTGGCGGATGCGCTGAACAGGCATCCGATGGCATGGTACCTGATGATTGATCCGCATTTACGGGAGGATCTGGAGAAGCTCAGTATCGAGCTAGTTCGGCCAGGATCAGTGATACAGATGATGGCGCTTGACATTCAGTCAGGTTTGATGGAGCAGATCCGGGAGGCACAGTCTACATATGAGAGCCTTCGCAGACTTCGAGCCCAGGCTTTAGCTGGATTGCTGGATGACTTCACTATAGCAGAGGATGGATCCTTGAGACATGGCAGCCGATTGTGCGTACCGAAGGGAGAGCTAGTAGAGGCAGTCTTGCAGGAGGCGCATCGATCGAGATATTCTATTCACCCTGGTGATAACAAGATGTACCGTGACTTGCGAAAACATTTTTGGTGGCACGGAATGAAGAGGAATGTATCATGTTTCATCTCGAGATGCCTAGTTTGCCAGCAGGTCAAGGCGGAGCGCCAGAGACCAGCTGGTTTGTTGCAGCCGTTACCCATTTTCGAGTAGAAGTGGGAACATATTACGATGGACTTCGTCTCAGGGCTTCCTCGTTCCCAAGGAGGGAAGGATGCCATTTGGGTCATCGTGGACAGGCTGACGAAGTGTGCGTACTTCATACCCTTCAAGGTGGGGCTTTCTACCGAGAAGTTGGCAGAGCTATACATGCAGCAGATAGTTCGCTTGCACGGAGTGCCAGTGAGCATCGTGTCGGACAGAGACAGCAGATTTATATCCCACTACTGGAGGAGCTTGCAGGAGGAGTTGGGCAGTAGGCTCAAGTTCAGTACAGCGTACCACCCGCAGACAGATGGGCAGTCCGAGAGGACGATACAGACACTGGAGGATATGCTGAGGACCTGCGTGCTGGACTTTGGAGGATCTTGGGAGAGCCATCTGCACTTGGTAGAGTTTTTATACAACAACAGCTACCAAGCCAGTATCAGTATGTCTCCCTTCGAGGCGCTATACGGACGACGATGCCGCACACCGCTCTTTTGGGATGATGTTGGAGACAGAGTTATGCTTGGGCCAGAGATGATCACGGATGCAGCAGAGAAGGTCGGGATGATCAGAGACAGGCTCAGAGTAGCCCAGGACAGGCAGAAATACTGGGCTGATGCTAGTCGCAGACCGATGGAGTTCGCAGACGGTGATATGGTGCTAGTGAAGATATCACCTACTAGAGGGACGATCCGGTTCGGACGAGAAGGGAAGCTGAGCCCCAGATACATCGGACCGTTCGAGGTACTTGGCAGGATTGGAGAGGTAGCTTACAGGGTTGCACTTCCACCCAACCTAGCAGGAGTTCACGATGTCTTTCACGTATCTCAGTTGAGGAGATATGTTCCAGACCCCAGCCATGTGCTAGATCATTCAGAGTTGGAGATCGGGTCGAGCCTTACAGTTTCTGAGCAGCCAGTGGAGATATTAGACAGGAGGGAGAAGAGGCTGAGGAACAAGTTTATACCCTTAGTACGAGTAGCTTGGAGCCGTCACTCTCCAGGTGAATCTACTTGGAAGAGGAAGTCGGACATGAGGGAGAGATACCCTTTCTTGTTTGACCCAACCGCTGCGAGGGAACCACCCGTTCCTACTTGATACCCTAGAGGTTAGCCTTAATCATAGTCTTAGTCATTTGTTTGCATTGCTTGTTATATTAGAATGTTTGTAGAGTCTTCTATCCTTGTAAATTTCGAGGACAAAATTTTTCAAGGAGGGAAGATTGGTAAGCCCCTAGATTTCAAAAAAATAGTTTTTTATAATTTTCAATAACATTTAATTTAAATACGGATTTTGTAGCGTATTTTGTATTTTTTTGGTTTTCGTAATGCTTTGAAATTTTTTCTAACTTATAGATTTTTCCTTGGTCGGCATACCTCCAGTATACCGGAGTATACCGACGGCATACCGTCCAGACAGATTTTCTATATTTTAGATATTTTCGATTTTAGATATTTTCATGAAGAGTGTTTTCGATATTTTGATGAATAGTGTTTGGATATTTTGATGAATAGTATTTAGATATTTTCGTAAATAGTGTAGATGCACCCTATTATCCAATGGATAATTAGTTTTGTTTGAATGGCCATGATTGACTTAGATTTTGACATGGATCACGATCCGACGGCTAAGATTAAATCCCCCTTCTATATATACCCTTTCACTTTCTCTCTCCTCTCTCTTTTCATTCTCTTCACTCTCTTTTCATTTCTTTTTCCTTTCTCTTCCCTTGGAGCTTGTTAGGAGCTTGGCCTTGAGGTCTAGAGTGTGGTTTCGTACCCCTCTTCGTGGTGGAGTAGAAGATTAGGCTTGGAGCTTAACCTAGGCAAGTGTATCTTGCTCAAAAGTGACATGACCATACTTTATTTTTGTTTTCCATAGAAACTAAAGTTTTATTAGCCTATAATTTGCTTCTTTAAGTTGTTAACATGTTTAGTATATAGCACTTTTGGTTTTGATCGACAGTATTACGTAGATCTGAGTTTCTAGATATAATTTTCGAGTATTTTGAGGTTTTGATCTATCAAATATTTTGATTTGTGAAAACTAATACTTCCATGTTGTAGGAAATTCAATTCTATTCAATTTTGACTTTTGAAAGTCCGAATTTCGATTTAAAACGAAATTTTTATGGCCGAAACAAGTTTTGAGTTCAAAAATCAACTTTCTGCGACGGTTCGAAAAATCCGTCGGAAATCCACGGAAATCCGTCGAAAAATCCGAACTTTCACCACAAAACTTGCTGTGACGGAACGGAAAATCCGCCGGTAATCCGCGATAATCCGCCGGATAATCCGGTTAGGCTGTTTTGAATTTTTTTTACATATTTTAAGTGCTGTAAAAATTCTGGAAAAAATTGTATTTAAATACTATGTTAATTTAGCTAATTTATTATAATTTTTTCAGCATTTAATAAGTACTTTTGGTATTTTATAAAAATAGGAAAACAGAACCCATTTTCAGGATAGATATGTTTGTTGATTTTTAATAAATATCTATGAGGGTTTATAAATTCCAGAAAAATTAGTATAAATTCCTATAATTAACAAGGACCATTTTGGTACTTTATTTCATGAAAAATTAAGCTTTTTGTCTATCTCAAAAATTATTGGAACACAATGTTCAGTTTGATTTATTTATTGAATAATTACGACTTGCAACTTTTTGTGTTATTTTGAGTTATAGCCGTATTGAACCTCACCCCACACTAGTGTAAAGACCCTAGAAAGTTAGTTTGAGTATTGTGTCACCCCACATTGGTCTCCTATGCTAAAGTCGATATTTTGGCTAGGTGCCCAGTCACAAGTCGTGTTGCACCAATTAGTGTCCTAGTGTTTTAGCTTAGTATAAAAACTAAGTTTATGTATTTATTTCTACAGTGACGAGTTACCAGATATCTATAGCACTTTTATCGCAGCTTGCTTTGCTAGAGGCAAGTACTCTCTACAAACTTTACATACTGTTACATAAATGAACTGCAAATCCAACCATGTTAAATGATGATCCTTGGGGTAGCAAGTTAAAATGTCACATGTTGTACTTTCCATTACTACCATGCTTAGAACAGTCTTTATGTATCTCTCACATGATTAGAATATGGGTTATAGGGAAATTGATAGTTGAGTACGTGATCATACCCTCTCTACAGTACCGAGCAAAGTTTCATTTTATATGTTACTGCGTCGTAGGCCTTTATCTCAAAGCTGTATTTGTGCGTATGTACATCTATCGCCTTTACACTTGTACGGAAGTACATTTTATTATGTGTCCCTGCACATTGTACACCTATTGACGATCACGTACCTGCTACAGTTTTTAACATTACATATACATCTGTCTCTATGACATATGTGTCCTTGCCATGATAGACTATGTGATGCCATGTTTCCAGTTATTTCCTCTTATGTTCATTTCCATGTTTCATATGCTAGTTTGCTAGATTCAGTACTTGCTCCCGTTCTGACAGTATAACGTTGTAGGTGTCCTTACTGAGGAGGAGTTACTCTGTGACTCATATTATGGAGATACTACCGAGGACTCGGCTTTGCCATACGAGGATGTTCCTGCGGGGAGACTCGTCTAGTTTGCATAGCTGCTTAGGATATTTAGTGTAGTCATATATTAGGCTACGTGTTTTGTAACTGGACATGTATCCAGTTTTACATTTTCAGATCACTTGTACTTGGGACATACTTATATATGAGATGACTTTTGTGTTTGGAACATTTATGACTCTTCATTATTACTTATAGAACTGTTAGCACATTTAGTCTTAACTTGTTATCTCTAGAACAGCTTACTGTGCTTTATCTCAAGCACAGGCTGGACATGACTCGGCCCGGCCCAATAATTTGGATAACGAGTCGTGACAGGGTGAGCATATAACGGTTGAAAACCGAAAACCGAACCGAACCGAACCAAAATATGACAAACGGTTTGGTTTTTTAATTTTCGGTTCGGTTTTCGATTTTAAAATTTAAAATTTTAAAGTAACGGTTCGGTTTTCGGTTCTTGATCCGGGTAACCGAACCGAACCGAAAATCGATTTAGATTTAGTAATTTATCAAACTACCTTCAATCTACATATACTAATATTTTGTAACTCCTAAGAGAGCAATCTCTTCTCTTATTCTCTGTCGGTACTTCTTTGAGCGCTCTCTCTCTTTACCCTCAATCTATATATAGTATATTTTTTCACACTATGTAATATAATAATTCATAAATACAATAATGTCATATTTTTAAAATAAGATTCGACACATTGGCTCATGAAACCGAACCGACCAAAAATTGAACCGAATTAATTCGGTCCGGTTTTGTTCGGTTTTTATAAAAACGGTTCAGTTTTCGGTTTTGAGAAATACGGTTTACGGTTATTTCGGTTTTCATATATACGGTTCGGTTTGAACCGAACCGATGCTCACCCCTAACGCACTCAGGACCAGAGAGCCAGCTCCACCAGCTCCGCCAGCACCGCCGGCACCAGCACCGCCGAGGCCAGGGACTGCCAAGGACTATCAGTACCTCTGCCCGATGGATTTTTGGGGCAATGAGGGGATAGTCTACGCAAACGAGTGGCTGGAGAATGTTGAGCGGTCATTGAAGATGGCGAGGATCCTGGATGATTTGAAGGTCAAAGTTGCGAGCATACGACTTTTCGACATTGCTAGGGCTTGGTACCGGGAGGAGCCCCGGTTAGCAGAGTCCGGGGTTTCCATGAAGGATTTCAAACTGCTGTTCCAGG
Source organism: Iris pallida (assembly GCA_029216955.1). Taxonomy (NCBI): domain Eukaryota; kingdom Viridiplantae; phylum Streptophyta; class Magnoliopsida; order Asparagales; family Iridaceae; genus Iris; species Iris pallida. The sequence continues at coordinate 4,186,566 of JANAVB010001796.1, read as the reverse complement.
AGAATTTCTTCCCGGATGTGGAGCGGGACGAACTTCGGATGCAGTTCGAGGCATTACAGCCGGAGAGTATGACAGTGGCCCAGTATACATCGGAGTTCACCCGACTCAGCAGGTTCGCAGAGAACCTAGTCAGCACGCCGAAGGAGATGGCTTGGAAGTTCAAGAAGGGCCTCACCAGGGAGTTGCGTCATGCAGTAGCTATCAGTCAGGCCACTACTTATGCGAGCATCCTTAAAGTTGCTCAGGGAGTGGAGAAGGAGATGGATCCAAAGCTTAAGCGAGATCGAGACATTGGCGCCAGTAGTTTCCAGGGTCCCCCGAAGCGGACCGACACTCAGCAGAGGCCACCTCAGCATCAGCACCATGTTGAGCACCGACATCGCCGAGACAGCAGAGACAGATTCAGACTCCAGTGTACTTTTCTTGTGCATATTACAAGAGGCCGGGACACCGTGGCGAGGAACGCCGCAAGAAGTTAGGGCAATGCTTGGTTTGTGGATCTGCCACTCACCAAGTGAGAGATTGTCCTGCAGCTTACACTCGTTAGGAGCTAGCACCAGAGCAGCAGCAGGAGGACCCAGTCTTTGAGGATCAGTAGTAGTCGCAGGAGCGCAGTCGAATGAACCGTTATTTTCTTACTTGCTTGTAGTAGCTGGATTTCTTTTGTATTGCCTATTTTGAGGCCTGTCTCTGAGTTTTTTTTGCATTTACTATTTTCGTATTATCTAGTGACTACTTGTTAGTCCTTGTTATTTTACTCCATAAATAAATCATTTAGTTTTCTCATTGTCTTTAATAAATTTTGTTTGAATTTATACACTGCAAAACCCTTGAAATTTCGAGGACGAAATTTTTGTAAGGGGGTAGATTTGTAACTCCCTGAACCTATTTTCGGGTATTATTGGAAATTTCTTTAAATTCTTTTTTTTAAAAGAAATACATGTTTTATTGAATCGGTTAGATAAATGCATTTCAAATTTTAAATAATTTTTTATTAATAATTAGAAATTATTGTAGCAATTAATTGTTTTATGGAGAATAGTCATTAATTGTTGATAATAATTAATTGTTTCATTTTTGTAATTGGTTTATTAATCTGATTTCCCTTGGTATGTTTAAAATTTAAGTTTTCTGCTAATATTCAAACTACTAATAGTAATTTGTGTATTTCCAATAAATTACAACATTGTTATTGTTACTAATACTAATTAATTTTGTAATTAATTATAACTGTTAATAATGTTAAAAGATTAATTATTGTTTACTGTTAATTAATATATGATTTTATTTGGAGAATGCAGTAATTGATTTTATTAACACTTGGTAATTTTGTAATTAATAAAAATATGTTGGAGGGAATATTGATTTTCGAAGTCTGTTTGAGAATATTTGAATTTTGAAATTCTGTTTTAAAAACTGTTTTTGAATTTATATTTTGAAAAACTATTTGAATTTCTGTTTGAAAAACTGTTGCTTGATTTTAAAAATCTGTTACCAATTTGTTCTAACTAGGCTCAGATCTATTTTTAATTATTGCTATGCCATTGAACACTAAGACCCCAGATCTATTGTTAATTACATAATTGCCACCCACATATTTTATTATAAATACAAGTAATATTTTATTATTTTTTGCACAGACTTCAATGTTCTGACAGTTTTCTCTCTCTCTCTCTCTCCCCCCTCTCTCTGCTCGAGGAGCACCGCCACTGGCCGACCCCCGGCCATCCTCCAATGGCCGAGATCGCCGCGCACCTTGCTTCGAGCAGAGCGCCACCTCGCAGATCGTGCGCCACTTCGAGCCGCGAGCCCCTACGAAGACCGAGCCGACCCTTCGGTTCTCGTGAGGCCATCTCGGAGACCGCGCGTCTCCTTGCCGTCTGCGCTGCCCCTTCGGGAAGAGCGTCGCTCCTTCGAGACTCGAACGGTCATCTCGAGTCCCGTCCGACCGAGCCCCGAGGAGTCTTCATCGAGCTCGCCGCCACCGACCGAAGAACCGAGCCACCGTCTTCGTCAGAGCCTCGCCGACGAAGCCGACGCCGTGAACCTCGCCGAGACCACCGCCGTGGTCGGATCTCCGTCGCCTTGTGCCGCCGTCGAGGTAACTCCTCATTGATCCACTCGTCCCCTTCTTCTTGTTGCTAGGATTCTAGATCTAGGGTTTCACTTAGGGTTTTGTGTGGGTGGTGTATGAAGGCTGAGCCATGGGAGTGAAGTAAATGGAGGATTAGGGTTTTGATCTAGAGCAGGAGGAGAGGAAGACCTAGAGGCTCGAGATCTAGGGTTTGTGTTCGGACAGAAGAAGAAGAGTCAGCCGGAGGAGGAAATCTTTAGGGTTAGGGTTTCACTCGGCTGAGTCTTGAGGAAGAAGATGACCTAGACTAGGGTTGAAGAGGAGGAAGAAGACTATGGAAGAGGGAGTGGTTCTCGACAGGGAGTGGGCTGAGTCCCTCTGGAGTGAGTGAGCTTGGGATTTTCACCTAGAACTAGGGTTTGCTAGTCGAGAGGAAGAAGAAGATGAGAAGATGGAGTGAGGGTTAGGTTATGCTCGTTCGTATGGGGAAGAGAGAGAGCTGAATAGGAAATGATGATGAAGACTTAGGAAGAAAATGAAGAAGTAGAGAAGATGAAAAGATTGGGGAAGAAGAAGAGTGAAGGCGGAGAAGAAGCTTTAGGGTTAGGGTTCATGAGTATGTGCTAGAGGAAGAAGACGAAGAGGAAGGGATGAGTAGTGTTCGGCTAGGTTCTGGAAAATTTGTGAGAATGGTAGGAGAGAGAAGAAACTTGGGTATATATGTTAGGGAGGTTAGGTTGGGCCGGATCTTGGGCCACAGGAGTGAGTCTGTAGGCTTTGGTTTTAATGTAGGAATTAAAATGTGGGAATTAAACTGAAGGAATTATATATTAGTCTGGAAATAATGGGCCGATTTTTGGGACTTAGTTGCTGGCCTCTGAAATTCTTGGTTTTAACTATAAGTTTTGTGTAATTGATTTGGCCGAGGCAGAGCAAGAAGAGGAAATGTACACAATAGCTGTAAGTTAAACTGGTTAGGCTAGGTTCTGCACTAATACTGGGCTGGGTCTTGGGCTAACAGTTGGACTAGTTATATCATTATTTTTTAGTTAAATTGTGGTTAGATATGTCTTTTAAAATTTTTGTAATAAATGTTTATATAGCAGTTATTGATAGTGAAATTCTGGTTAGTTAACTATTATATCTGAGTATTTTCTATTAAGAGAAATTGTCATGTTATCTAAACACAAATTATTATCTAAATAGTATTATATTGCTTCTTGTTAATTATATATATCCTTCTAAAAATAATTATCTTGTTAACATTAATAATTAGTATTTATTTAGCTGATAGTTAGTAAATATTGGTTTAATTTTGTTAATATTAATTACTAAATATTTTGCTAGAAAATGTTATATTGTTTTCTAAAATAAATTCTTTACTAAATATAGCTTAAAACATTATTTGATTAGACTATAAATATATTTTCTAGAATATTGTTTTTATAAATATTTTTCTAGTTATTTTGTTTCTAATTAACTAGTTAGCCTTAATTAATTAAAGTCTTTATTTCAAACCCTAATAACTTGTACAAAATATTACCAGGTGATTTACAACCATGCAGTACTACTCTCGTAGTCTCGTGCAACCAAACCGAGGCAAGTACACTGACTCGACTTGTACTATGTATTTTCTGTCTTATATTCATGTGCCATGTTCTCATATCGGACACGAGATACACACGATTGTCTTATACCATTGTTCATTGCTTGTGAGTCATTGTTTATTGCGGGATTGGGGAAAATATTAGCTTTTGTGTGACCACACCCAACATAGGTATTGTGGATAGCCTAATTGTACACTTCACGTGCGATGAAGCCGTATCTTGTAGAATTGATTGACTCATTGATTGATTGTGCTCCTAAACCGGTCACACATTAGTTTAATATTTCAAATTATCACACTTGCATATTGATTGCCGTGTTCATCGCCTTGTGCATTGATAGCCGTGTTCATTGTCTAAAATATTGATTGTCGTCCATTGCCTGCAGTTTTACATTTCATATTTGGTACCGCAGTTTCACTTCCATTTCTGGTATTCTAGTTTCACCTTGTATTCTGTACTACAGATTACATTGTATATTGCTCTTGTCAGGGTTGTACGTTGCTCTTTTCCTGACATGATACGTTGCAGGTGAGTGGGAGGCCACATGGAGCATGTGATTGCATTGGATATTGCAGCTTTCATTTTATTTTATTTTCTGGAGATTGTATTTTGGATATTCATTATTGTATCTTTATTTTATTTGACCGGATTTGTCTTCGGCTGATTTTGTATTTAAAAGACTTGATGGATATTGGTGATCATTTTGGGAATGTTATAAAAGCTGTGTTGTTTACATTACATTGTGATTTGGAATTTTTCTTAGTATTGTACAGCTTACTTCGTCGTGTCCATCGACGAAGGTTGGGCGTGTCCGACTCGTATCCGATTATTCGGGAGCGGGTCGTGACAGTTTAAGTACATCATCTACTAAAAAAACAAATTTACATATAGAAAATTAAAATTTTGATAGGGGTGTCAAGTGTCAACGGAGGGACAGATTATGGTCGAGTTTATGTAAGATCCAAATTCGAATCCTATAAGATTTTGTGTTCATATTCAGACTTGGGCCAATTTCCTTTCTTTGCAATAGGATTCAGGTCGGATTTAAAATTTTACACAAAATGTTTAAACTATTATTTACTTCATTTTTTTATAATATGTACTTCTTTGACAATAATTTGTATGGTTTGCACATGCAATATATACTAATGATATATTGTTGCTTATTAATTCATTTAAAATATATATGACAAACTTAATATTTGTGATATGTAAATCACAAATAATCAATCAAATATATGCAATAAACTTAATATTTGTGATATGTAAATTGATTTTGGATTTTGGGTTCGGTTGGAGCGATATCCAAATCCTAAACCATTAGGGAGAATCCCTAATGGTTGCCTCACAAAGCGGGCCTCGAGTGGATGAAAATATTGGTCTTCTAGTTCAAATTTAATTTTTTTAATCTAAATCTTATCATTCTAAAATAATGGTTTCGGACTAAAGTTTAGCCATTCACAACCCTAATCATGTTTAGAGAAAAAGGAGTCAACAATATATCTTAAGTACGTATTACATGTGAATAAACATCTAAATGATTGACGAAAAAGTAAAAACAAGAAATATTTTGAAGGGAATAATATTTACACGTATATAAATCCAAATACTCGACTAGTCCTATAATTATCCTATGGTATCACGTGTTCGAGGATTCATGTTCGGATCTTACACAAACATGATTGACGTGACCAGTTCGTCTAAATGGAACCATTAATTGGTTCACTTGATATGCACAAATGGATGAAATAATTTGTGTTTTTTGCTCAACTAATACGTCACAAAAAATCAACTGATAATTCTTGAATCACGACCACTAGCGGATCCAGAATTATAATTCACTGGGGGTACAATTATAAAGGGGTTCGGAGACAACGCCTTCAAAAAAAAAATTTGGAGTATAATAATATGTTAAAAATAAAAATTCACTGGGGGCCCCATTCCCCAGTCCCTCCTATGTGGATCCGCCACTGATCACGACAACGCCCACTTGATATACATTGACATGGGAACATGTTTGTACCCTCCAATATTTCAAATCCCAACATTTAATACTTTTTTTAAAAAATTGGAAAAAAAATGTAATACCCGTTACCATTTTTTTTTTTCTTCTTTATATGCCAATTCATTGTTTTAGCAACTTTTTATAGCAAGAGGTGGTTGCAATCAAATGATCATTCTACTTTTTTTTTTTCTTTCTTCTATAAATATAAAAAATATTCACATATTACATGAGAAATTATCCATATGCCTTGTATTTGAGTATTACGGTCTAAGAGATTACGAGTTATTGGCATTAGGGATCTCAATCCAAATATATGGAAACTAACAAAATATTTTGTCCTTGCTAATTCATATTTTATACATCCATTGTCACGTCCTTAATTTTAATTAGTTAAAGAAAATGAATACTTTATTACAAAAATTAACCATTTATCTAGGAGTTAACTGGATGAGCATATAGTCTTTCTGTTGCGGAAGCAAAATTTAATTTGTAATAACCAAACAAAAACTACATTAAGTATTAAATTTTATTTTATGAAAAGTGCAAAACATTATTAATCTAGTAAATATTGAAAGTGATTTATGAACGTACTATTTTAAAATTTAACAATAATAAATTTATATATTAATTTAAATTTGAATCGTGGGAAAGAAAAAGAGAATTATGATATAGAAAGTCCACTTTAAATTGCACAGATTTTATGATAGAAAAAGTCACTTTTAGTTAGATTCCACTTTGCACTTTCAATTTTTGAAACTGATACATGGAATCCTATTTATGAGATATAAGATCATCTCCAATGCAAAAGTTTTTTTTTCTTCTATGTTAATTTTAAATAAATAATATTCTGTGGGTTACATTTTATGTGGCAAAAATGATTTCACAATAAGCATCGTATAGCAAAAGTCATCTCTAATCCAAAAGTCTCGTTTAACTTTTTTTCTTACACGTCACATTTAATATTTTTTAATATAAATTTTATGAAGTTGGCTATCTATCTATACATATTTTCACATCGTCTTCTGAAGTCATAAGCTCATAAAAGAAGTTAAATAAAACTTCTATAAAGTTTGGTATGTGAAATTCTATATTTCTGGAAATTAAAATATTTGGAATCAAATTTTTCTAAAAAATTATATTTTCATATTTGGTGAATTTATAAACATTTTCGAAAAAATAAATAAATAAATTAAAAAGTAAAAACTGAAAAAAAAAAATTCTAAACTAATTTTTTTTAGAAAAAAATTTTAAAAATGAAAAATGAAGAAGAAAAAAACCCTCTAAAAGAATCTCAGAAAAAAAATGATAAAAGAGAAAAAAATGAAAAAAAAAATTCTTAAAAAAGAGTACAAAAAAAAGAAGAAGAAAATTTCGAATTTCCAGAATAAATTATTTGCTATTAGCAATTCCCGAAATTAATTTTTTTTATAATATAAACTAAACATAATTTGTCTATGAATAAAAAAACATTTTTAAACAATTATTTTTGGTCCGAACACCAATTTTTAGCCCCCATACAATCACCCCCCAAAGGTCCTCCAATAAACTTCCCCTTCCCGCTCCAGTCCCTCCTAAAATCCCTCCCGCTACAGTCCCCCTGCAAATATTTCTAGGGTTCTCTCTTCCACGCCCAAAACCCTAGCTTCCCTGTCCCCAAGCCCCTGCAAAAGCGCCATGGGAGCTCTCTCCGAGAGCCGCAAGCGGTTCCCGGACCTCTCCCCCCTGTCCCCGCCGTCGAAGAAGGCCAAGACCTCGTCCTCGCAGCCAATTCTCCACCGGACGGCCCCGGAGCGCCGCCACTCCCCCCCGATGGCCCCCATCCGCCGTCCGATCCACGGGCCGCAGCGGGTCCTGAAGGCGTTCGGGCTCGGATCCGGAAGGAAGCCCCGATCCGAGGTCCGGGTCCGGATCTCGGGGTCCGGGTCCAGATCCGCTACGGAAGTTGAGCCCGTCGAGGACCTAGAGCTGGAGGACTACAGGAGGCTGGTGGTGGAGGTGGAGGAGGCGGTCAGGTCACCGGCGGTGGAGCTACCGACGGTTTCGGAGGCGGCAGTGGATTTGCGCAGTTTGGATCTGGAGGCGGCGGAGACGGAAGAGGAGAGGGGGCTTAGGAGGAACATTCCGTTGTATAGAGAATTGTACCAGGATTCGGCGAGGAAGCACGATTCGAGGATTAGGGATTTGGGGTTCGAGGTGAGATTGGCCGAGAAGAGGATATTAGGGTTTCGGTTGGTCGATGAGGTGTCGAAGAAGAAGCGCGAGGAGGTAAATTGCCCTCTCTCTCTCTCTCTCTCTCTCTCTCTCTCTATTTTTATGGGATTTTTTTTAACTTTCGTCCAATTTATTAATATGAATTTGTACTCTTTTTTTTGAAATCCCACGCACACACAGTTGGGGAGCTCGAACCTTGCCGGCCCCTCCGGATGGCTGCTCTAATACCATTAGGCTTACATCCCACTTCTTGTGGTTATTAGACTTGCATCCCACTTTTTGTCACGATTTCTTTTTGGTGACAAAAAGAGTGTTTTTCGGTTTTTTTCTTGAAAAAAATGTGATGCAAGTACAAATTCATATTAATAAGTGGGATGAAAGTCAAAATTTTCTTTTTTTTTTATTCCTTCAGCATTCGTAGGGAGTCTTAATTTATGTTTTTTTTTTCTTTTGAAACTTGTTACCAAACTACTATTCGTTTTGAAACCGTGTTTTTAAAATGGAATCTTCAGGCCACATAGAAACAATTCAGAGTTAAAAGTCATATTCAGAAAATATGATTTGAAAATGAATGGTAGTTTTTAATAAGTTTTCAGCACGAGTTCACCTTAAATTATGTCAATGAGCAATTAATCTTGAACTACTTTATGTCGTAAATGCATTATTTCAATGATTATACGATTTAAGGGTTTATTTATGTCTTTTGGGTGGATTTGGTATTGCATTCTAAAGCTTAGGGGTTGCTTGGTTGCTCGACAGTGTAAGGAAGTGTGAAAGTAGTGGTTTGCATATGCTTAGTTTTTGACTTTTTCATTGTTGTTTGGATGGTTGATTTGTGAAAGTTGGAGGTGGGCAAAGATGGAGTTTGGTTGTTGGGATGTTTGATGAACTCAACACGAAAGTGGTTTTTGTGGTAGTTCTTTTGTTTGGTTGTTCCAATGAAGTGGAACTGTGGAATAGATAGATAGATAGGTCCCAAGTAGATCAAGTAATAGGTCTGGTATATCTAGACTAGAGTAGATTTAGTGAATCTACTAATTTTTGTTCAAAATAAAATTCCTCTGCACGCAAATCTACTACTTCTAGTAGATCTATACAAAAGCTTGTGCTAAATTCGACATTCGACAGTGAGCAAGGATAAAAATTCGAAAAACCATAATAAAGCACAAAAACTCGGTTTTATGTCCTTACAGTGTTCTCGGAATGGTGGGAGAGACGGTTGGGGTTACTGCAAAAGAGACTCGAAAACACACAAGTTCTACTGTACTTCACACCATGGAACTCCCTCCCTCTCTTCCTCACTTAAGAGGACTTCCTTAAAAAATGGGGATGTCACAAAAGTGAAAGGAAGCCGGGGAGACAGGATGTATGCCGCTATCACTTCATCAAAAATCATTCACTACACATGATAACCAAACAACGGAACTGGACTGGATTCTGCTGTCATGCAAATGAAGGCCCACTTTTAAGCAACCAAACACACCCTTAATGAAAGTTGTGGCCATGAGTTTGTTTACAAAATTTGTCATAAGCTGGTGATCAATATAGTTGTTGGAAAGATGTTATAGAAAGCACTAAAATGCTTTGAAAAACATGCTTTTGGTGCTTGAATTATTGAAAATTACCAAGCTGAACATGTATCAATTAAGTGTAAAGGTATAAGACAGAATTCTGAAGAAAAAAACTAGATGTATTTTTGTACAAATCACATGATAAGTTGAAGCAAATTCGAAAACAGAAACTTTTGAAAGCATCCCACTCTGTTTTCCGAAGCAGCTCATGACAAGCAGCAAATCTTAAAAAAAGGGAAGTAGAAGCAACTTTTACCAAAGGCACTTATGTGCTGCAAGGAAAAAAACAGTAGCAGTTTTGATAAGCTGCTAATCGCAGCCTTAGTAATGCTAAATTTATTGGAAATCTGTCTTGGACTTGGTCTTTCATTTTATCTGAACAATATGTATTACTTTCAGGGTCCGCAAGAAACATTTGCTCCACTTACAGATGAGGATGAGCAAGAAGTTGACTTCGCCCTTCGGGATGGCAAACGGTACTGTTATTTTTAATTTTGTGTTCTAGTTTGAGCAGCATACAATTGATAGTACCATATCCTCTTGTGGTTATCGAACTCATGATCTTCTTATGCAGACAAGAACTCCTAGTCGTCCATGAAGCTTCTGGCATTGAGATAACAAGAGAGGCGTTGCGGTGCTTGAAGGGTGGCGCATGGTTGAATGATGAGGTGACTTTGATTACACTTTTCAACTAGTCCGTTGTTTACTATGTACTTCTATAACAACTGTTTGTTGTAGGTTATAAATCTGTATCTTGCATTACTGAAGGAGAGGGAAAGAAGAGAACCTAAAAGGTTTCTGAAATGCCATTTCTTCAATACCTTCTTCTATAAAAAGGTGTGGCCTTTAAGTACTTGTACCTCTTTGTAATTATCATTCATCCTTGCTATTTTATTCTCTAGACAAGCGGTTTATGTAGTTACAGGAATGCTGTCATTTCCTTTGAAGTCTGATAATACTCGTATCATTTGCTTTGCAAATTGCATAGTTAGTGATAGTAATTTTTGTTTAATTTTATGATTGTTGCTTTCTTCCCAGGATTTGTATTTTAGAATGCCTTCCATTATTCCCCATGATGTTTCACAGCGCTCTGCATTGTTTTTTTGGGCCTATGATAAAAAGGCATTCTGTCACATTGAAATTAATTAAGCCTAAATTTTGGTAGAACTATTGTCAACTTGGGTCAAAATCTAGGAGGATTTACTAAGACTTCGGCAATTTCTTTTCTGCATTTAGTAAAATACTAAAATCTCAAAAGAATGCATACTATCCTCTATTCTTCATATGCTACTGAAAAAGTATGCTGGTTTTCTTTGGTTTATGGTTGAGTTGTTTTTACTGGTCACGGAATTATCTTGCTCTGTTTTTTATGATTTGAGCAAAATACAATTTTTTTAGCATTTGCCCTCGAATTTTCTTGCTTCCTTTGTGGTTGAAAATTGTTAACAGTTCGTAAGTTTGTAAATTTGGATAAAGCTAGTTTGTAACAACCATGATGAAATTAAACTACAAAATTAACTTATTAGACAACCTTATCAGCTTGACCATTGTGGATAGGACAAGACTTTCTGAGTTCTAAATATCCTAATCCTGTTTCAGCAAAGGATTCTAAATGCTAGGTAACCTTATTAGACAACCTTATCAGCTTGACCATTGTAACTAGCTTGATTTTCAATTTCCACGCTGTTAATACTAGGTAAGATGCTTTACTATTAGTGTATCAAAATATAGGCAAAAATAATTGCCAACATAAATGAAACTGCAATTCCTAATTTCTTGGATTCCAGCGGAGGTTGGAATTAAATGTGACATCAGGCTAACAAGATTTGCATTTGAAAATACTTTTGTTAATTAAAAACTGATAACATATATAATTTTATAATTTTTTTTGGTTATGCGTAAAAACCTTGTTAATGTAACCACTAGGACTAGATTAAGGTTCACAGTATCGGAATCAGTATCTGAGCCTTTCTATGAATATCGGGATCAACGGTACCCGCAATATGGTGGTTTCGGATCAGATTATCGGATTTTTGGTATCGGAAAACAAATAAGTATTATTAAATTATTTATTTTTTTTAATTTTTAAATACATTTAGGCACAATTTGAAATATTTTCTGTGTTGTTTATTAGCAGTTTTAAAGTCAAATGAAATAATAGTTACCTTACCGACTGGTTTTGCGATAATTTTTTTTTATTTACATGTTTTTACAACCTTACTATGTTTTTACTCCTTGCTGATTGGTCTTTTTTGTTCCTTTTTTTTGCCGAATTGGCTGGAAAAGAGCCCCCCAACATCAGTATCAGTCAGTATCTGTAGCGGTCGGTATCGGATCAGGACATGCCAAACCGTATCGGTATCGGTCATATCGTATCAGCATCAAATGATATTGAAACTATGGATTCGAGGTAGGTCTAGACGAACATGGTTTGAAGTGTTAAAAAAGGACATTGATGTTGTTAGACTTACACAGGACATGGCCCTTAAGAGAGCCGAATGGAAGAAGAGGATTCAAACAACTGACCCTGAAATTTGGGATCAAGGGTTTTTTGTTGTTGTGTTGTTGTATAAACCTATTCCATCAGTTTAGTTACTTACAAATAAAATATTAACGAAAATTTTGAACTAGAAGGTTAGATAATGAGCATACTTAAATACTGCTCCTGTTCTTCTATTAGATAGCATTCTTATAACCAAGTACTGCACATATGGTTGGCCAGATGTGTTAATACACACCAAAAGATATTAAATACTGCTCCTGTTCTTCTATTAGATAGCATTCTTATAACCAAGTACTGCACATATGGTTGGCCAGATGTGTTAATACACACCAAAAGATATTCAAGTACTACTATGCTCATTTGACCAACAATGTAGGTCACCTCATGATTGACCTGTATACTACATGCCATGTAGCAGTTTTCTCTGTGCCATGTAGCAGTTCTCTATCGAGTCTTAGACACTTGAAGGAAAACCCGAAACACCCAAAAAGGAAAAGAAAAATATATACACAGCAAGGTTCAAAAACTCACTTTCGGTATTGATCTCAGACCCCTACTATGGCTTTCGGCAGTTTTGAATCTTTTGGTGGTTCTGAATAGATCTGTATTGGTTGTTTTGTTGGTTTCGGACCCCTCCAATTCCGACCCGAAATATATTGGTTTTGCTGATACTTAAAACCTTGATATGCATTTATTTAGAGATATTCTTCCTTATGATAAATGTGACAGAAAGAAAAGGCTATGGGCATGCATTTTGGTTTTGCGCCTCTCAAGTAAACTCACTCATCACAATACCATGGGAGGGAAAACTGGAGTAAATAGATGATAAACGAGAAGGGAGGGAAAGGAGAACTGTATAGGTAGATTAGAATATAAAAATTCTACTTCTTTATGAAGTTCTCAAGGATGGTTTCTAGTTCAGTGCAACCAATTTGGAATTCCCTCTGTATCCTATATTTAACAGTGGTTTCCCTGTTCTATATCTTTTAATCTTATAATTTAACTTATTTGTTTAAGTCTAATGGTACAAACATCTATAAGAATACCATGGGAAAACTGGAGTAGATAGAAGATAAATGAGATGGGTGGGAAAGGAGAACTGTATAGGAACATTACAATATATAAGTTCTACTTGTTTATGAAGTTCTCAATAATGGTTTCTAGTTCAATGCAACCAACTTGAAAATTGCCAGTGCTGATTTCCTTTCTTTCTGTATCCTAGATTTAACAACAGTTTCCCTGTTCTATATCTTTTAATCTATAATTTAACTTATTTGTTTAAGTCTAATGGTTACAAATATAATAAATACTTTTGACCCAATGCATTCTCATGTATCATAATATGAAAAGCTATATGATCAAAGTAGGGACACAATTATGCATAGGATACTAAAATATAACAATGGTCTGCACTTGAGTGTGCAGTTACTTTAGAATATCTAGTAGGGTGTGGTCAAGCGCTACTGTGCTATTGTCTTATATTCGTCATGGTTCTTATGTCGACATGATTAGCGATATTCCTAGATGTAATCAATTACTTGGTTTAGGTATAGCATCTGGTAACACTATTTGTCAAAATGTCATTTTTCTTCCAATGCCTTATTTTTGGCTTGTGTTAGAGTGGTGTACCTCGAGCTAGTTAGCAAAATACAATTGGAAACTAAAGAAAACAATTGGCAAATTTGTTTGAGGTGACGAGGAAGCCACGTCACATTGTTACTTTTCACTGTTATTCTTGTGGAAGCTTTGGTTTGGTCAGTAAGAGTATTTAAGTTAGGCTTAATAGTCATCACTGTTCCAAATGGTTGACATGGTGGATGAGAAGATGGGTTGTAATGACATGGAATGATGGAACAAACATGTTCTTTCATCAGGATTTTCTTGTCAATATATCCAACCAAGTAAACCAATAACACGAGGGTTATTTTTCTGCCGCCCCCTTGCCAATTCCTTCTCGTTACAAAACCAAACATCTTTTTCCACTTCCATGCATCACATCCTCTTCCATCTATGGCTAAAACATTTTCACCACCTCAACTCTGATTATGTCTGACATTGTCACAGTTGGGCTGTCTCCTAATTTGAGCTCTGGTTGTTGCCGCCAGAGCAACATACACGCTTCCTCTTTTACATATTGTTTTGTTTATTCGATTTCTTCTCCTTCCTCCTGTGATGCTTTTAAACAATTTATTATTATCTTTTAATATATTAACCATTAACTGATTTGCAAGCGTTGTTTTCCAAATTCGAGTATTTACATCTTTTCTTGAATTTTTTTATTCGAGTAGATTTGTGTTTGATCAATTTTCCAGTTTTCAAATTTGAGTAGGTTATAAAATTATTTTGGTTATTGTTGTTGTTATTGGTAATTTGTATGCCTGTTTTAGGTGGCCTCCTCGACTGGTCTTGACTTAAATGTGATCTGCTGGTGCATTTATCTTTGAATTTGGAACCTGGCCTAGGTCCAATAACTTAAAATTGTAAATGCTATTAGTTAGTCAATTCAAATATTAAAGAAAGATGGAAGGAACAGAAGCATTTCCCCCTTTGTCCTATTGTTTTTTTTACCTTTTGAGATTGTCCCAAGTCTAACCTATCGAATCTCATCTTCGACTAGATGTACGTTGTAGGAGCCAGCAAGTAAGTCTTAGTTTTCCTACGTTTACTCTATCACTTACTTCTCTCTTTATGCCAAGTTACCAATACTTTTCAGTTGATGTTCAACTCTCAAACTTGTCTATGTAATAAACACCACAAGATTTGCATGAGCGTAAACTGCATGACTAAAATGGTAGGTTTGTCTACATGCCAGATCGCCTTCTAGGTTTTAAGGAAATGCCTCTCTTCCTCAGCTGTCTAGGCAAGGAACTTTGCCCTCGAGGCTTGATGTCAGGTTGACTACTGATGATAAAAACTGTTACTTCTTTGTGGAACTTTCTCATGCTTCATATGATGATAAAAAATGTTACTTCTTTGTGGAACTTTCTCCTGGTCCATAGTTGAGTCAATTTATTGGAATAATGATGATGGCACACGCCACACCATTAAAGCCTTTTTTTGCAGTAATGTGGTTGATTATGAAGCAAAAGAAAACTCGAGAGGGGACAAGGTTTTTATGATCGGTTGTCGAGACAACAATCATCACAAGTCCCTATCCTATTCATAGATATCTAGGTTTGGATTTTTGCCACTGAAGGCAGAGAGAAACACATTTGGTTCGTTAATATATATAATGCTTTTAGTAGTTATTATATTTATCCATATTGGAGTTGTTATTCCTTTCACTTTGTCTTAATGTGTCATGAATGCAATTCTTATAGAAAATTGTATATCTCGCTACTCTTTATTGTCTAGTGAACTTGGAGGGTGCTCCTTGGTCGCATGCGCTTAAATGACATATGGTCACAAAAACTTTGTCGAATCTTTTATAAAAACTTTGTCGATTCTTTTATGGTGTTTTCTTATGCTCCAACATAGAGGGTTGACGTTAGGTCAACAAACGGTTATTCAAATTTTATCAATTTTTTTTATGGATTTTTCTTATGCTTCATAATTGACTACTTTCTGATGGGAGAAGGCTTGAATGATGGTTATTATGTTTTCTATAGATCTTGTAGGAAATTCATAGTTTGCAGTATCGGTCGATACCGATACGATACGGCTGATGTCAATATAATTTTGCATGTCCCAGTTCGAGACCTACCAATACTGACCGATACAAACGTTGGGGGGTCTCTTTCAAGTCAATTTGACAGAGAAAAATGAACAAAAGAATGAAAAAGACCAATCAACAGAGGTGTAAAAGCATAGTAAGAGTGTAAAAATATGTAAATGAAAAAAAAACTTATTTATCGCAGGTAAACCAATCCGCAATGGTAACTATTATTTTATTCAATTTCAAAACTACTAAGAAACAACATAGAAAATACTTAACATTATACCTAAATGGATAATATTTTTTTTTCTAAATTTTTAATAATTTAATAATTATTATTTGTTTTCCGATACCAAAACATTCGATACTTTGATCCCAAACTGCCTAAATTGCCCCAAGAGAACGTTAGTGGGACAAAGTAAATAGCAACTATGAGTGCATTACAATCTCCGTAATGAGATCATTAATTTACTTCGAAATATGCCTACATTATTGCCTGAGAAGTTTAAAGCCTGGTTTTATTTACACGCTTTTGTGCTATAGGTATCTACTCAACCTCAACAGGCCTCTTCTCATGTGATACTAACTACTCAACAATGCGAAGAAAGTGAAGTTCACCTGACTAATTTTAGACCAATCAATTTTTTTGTACCCAGTGCTTAGTCACATAAAGACAACTCTTGATAGGATTTTTCTTCTCAAATTGAGATACGGCATCCGAGGGGAAAACATGGATGTAAATTCACAATTTTTATATATTCATATCAGATTCTTTGTAAAGGACAGATATTTATATCTACAATCTAATCTTGTTTTGAACACAGTGATAGAGGTTTTATTATTTATATTGGTGTTAATTCATCACTGTTAATGATCTTACTGATCTTGGTTCTTGAAGCACATATATTCTCTGAAGAGAAATCGCCATATGTACTCAAGCGACTTCAAAATAATACACTTGTCCTTTACTGTTCTTAAGTGAGACATTCAGCATGATGCTCCATTCATACAGCTTACCAGCTCATAGAGGGGCCAATCATGATTACAGCTATTGAGAACAAATGAGTAGTAGCTTCAGTAGTGTAATATGTCCAAATTTATACCTCTTATGCAACTAATGGAGCCTCAGGACACCCAGTAGAGCCATATAGTAGTTAAACAGGTTCTGCTAGGAGG
This sequence comes from Iris pallida, assembly GCA_029216955.1. Lineage (NCBI taxonomy): Eukaryota > Viridiplantae > Streptophyta > Magnoliopsida > Asparagales > Iridaceae > Iris > Iris pallida. The sequence continues at coordinate 4,169,764 of JANAVB010001796.1, read as the reverse complement.
TTGTCAGTTCTGAAATTTTGTTGGAGATCATATGCATAAATGTCTGATTAATGATTTCTCTTTGACCAAGGATATGAGGCTGACCACTCTGTAGTATGATTGTATGAAGATAGAAACCCTAACTTTCAACACCCCAAATGAATAAAAAACTCTGGGGTGTAGTTGGGAGCAAGGTTGCTAAACTGGAGTTAGGTTTTTTTTGGAGTTTGGGGTTTTGAACCTGGGTTTGAAATGGCAAATTTTTGTTGACAAAACTTGAGTTATATTTAAGATAGGAGGCTTTTGGGAATTTAGAGTTAGTATTAGGGTTTTGTAAAAAAAGATAAGAAAATGGACTTTAGAATGGACTTCTATTCACTTAGATTGGAGTCTTGCTAACTCCAGTTTTGATGATGTTTTGGAGTTGGTAATAGTTTAACCCCAGAACTCCCAAATGCACCACAGTTTAATAATTTGGAATTTGGAGGCCAAACTCCACCAAACCCAAGTTTTCTTTTCAAAACTCCATTCCCCACTTTTGCTATTCTCAATGATTTATACCCACCTAGAAAAGTTTGCTTGTTAAAACGGGCATGGTCCATAAAAGAGACGAATGGAAGAAAAGGATTGGAATAGCCGGGAGAAACTGGGGAATGTAGTAGTCATTATGGAGTAAAACTGTAAAAGAACAACAAACGCTTTGTTGTTCTTGTTTTAGTAAAAGTACAGCGAGTCATTATGGAGTAGTCAACAATCACAAAATAAGAGGACAAGACACTTTATCGGATCTGAACGAAGAAGGAAATACATAATTCTTAATCTATAGAGAGCTATAGGATATTTCCTTGATGGACGACCAATTATAAAATATTGCTTTGGTACCTTGTAAATCTTGGAGGGAGAAAGCAAAAAAAAAAATTGGTGCTGCATGATACTTCTTATTCCTTGCATTTTATTTATGTGATAAACATGTGAACTGAAAATCCAAAGACCAATACTTTTCGAGATATTGTACAAACTTGAGTGTGGACAGGAAGAAGGTTTGAACCTTTAACTTTTAACATGATGCTGATTAGTATTAGAGAACTTCTTACTCCACTTTGCAGTCTTGTAGACATTCTTGGTTGATGTGGGTTCATCGAGATGGCTATTGTTACATAATATTTCCTGTTTTAAGATGAATTTGGGTAGGTAGGGAGGATATTGGGAAAAGGAACAGTGCAAAGAAGAGAGGAGAGGAGGTGAAGTGAGGAGGCTGGTTGGCGGCTAGGGTTGGCTACTTAGGTTTTGAAATCTAACTGCAAATACATGTTTTTCTCTGACCTGTTTGATAAGCACCCTTAAAATACTGCGAAGAATGTGGATTGTTTAGAGGGAATTGAGTTTTATGTGAAATTTAGTGGTCATTACAGACATTTATAGTGCTGCTATCATATTGGTGAGGCAATTCAATCAATTATATGGTGTACTTATATATATGTGATGGACTTATTGTTGTAGTTGAAGATTTTCAAGCAGTGAATAGTTAGGGTCCGTTTGGTTAGTGTTTCTGAAATTTTTTTTTTTCTGAAAACAGTTTTCAGAGTAGATGTTATAAAATTATTTTTTGGATATACAGATTCTAAGTTTGCGTTTGGTTACTCTCATCTGAAAAATACTTTTCAGAAGAAAAAAAATTAAAATTTTGTTTCGTAATTTTTTTAGAAATTTTTTTTTAAGTTGTGTAAGTTCTGTGTCCCAAAAATCTGTCATCAATCCTATCCGTGTCCGACACAAATGAAACCCTAACCCTAGAGAAAACCCTAACCCTATCTTCTTCTTCATAGGGTTCGTGTCCGATTTGGGTCAAGTTCGTCGTCGTGTCCGATCTGGATCGGGTTCGTCGTCGTCGTCGTCGAGTTCGTGTCCGATCTGGATCGGGTTCGTCGTCGTCGTCGTCGAGTCTGTGTACGATCTGGATCGTTCGTGTCGAGCTCGTCGTCGTGGTCGAGTCCGGTCATCTTAGAGAGGGAGAGGGTGAGGTGATGGTCGAGCCTGCTGTTGTGGTCGAGGCCAGATTTGAGCGGAGGAGGAGGAGGGGAGGGGTCATGCTCGACGTGCGGAGGGGTTGTGGTCGGAGTCGGCGTCGAAGGAGGAGGAGGAGGAGGGGAGGGGTCGCGCGTAGGGTCATGGTCGGAGGAGGAGGAGGAAGGGAGGAGATGGAGGCTATAGGTGTGAGTGGGAGGCGGAGGAGATGGCCGGAGTGTGCCAGGGAAGAGGGAGAGGGAGAGGAAGGGGGAGAGAGAGGAGAGAGAATCGTGGGAGCTGTGCGTGGGTTTTGGGGGGAGGATGGTGGGGCCCACCTGAGAGTGTAAAAAGTTGTTCTCAAAACAACTTTTCTTTACTCTCTGAAAACATCATTCGGAGTGTTGGTTTTGCCAAAATTTTTTGGGAACCAAAGCTCCAGCGTTAACTGCCAAACGCAGTTTACATATCATTTTGAGTTTAAACGCAAAATGCTCCATTAAAAATCAGAACCAAACAGGCCCTTATGCTCTATTTCGACATTATTTTAGGCAAGAAGTGTAAATGCCTCAAGTAACCCAGACTTTCAAGACAATGCTGGGGTGGCATATGTTAGGAGCTTCAACTTGATTTACCTCCTTGCTAGGCTGATATGGAGATTTTTTTAATCCAAAACTGAACATAAAAAAAACATGGCCCTTGCCCTTGTCAAGAGACTTCTAGTAAACTCCCTGCTAGGTAGTTATTAAGTATTTCTTCTCAATGTAACAGCAAACCTCTGTTAAAGAATGATTCGTATCCTCCCTGCTAATTGCTACTAAGTTCTCCTTCCAGCCAACAAATTCATCTCTTATAGCTTGTACAAGGACAGGTTTGCACAAGTCTTATAAGAATGGATGCAATTGTGGAAAAGGTTGTAAAGAATCTGTGTAAACATATTTTTGAAGTTCTCTACTCTCCTGAGCATTGTGCTGTTGTGATTTGGATGTCAACATGGTGAGCACCTCAAGAATGATGCATGCTGTTCGGGTTTCATGTGAGGAAAACAAATGAAATCATACTCGTACTCGTTTCTGATTAAAAAGTGTTTGGAGGTAATCGTCATAGTAAGTACATGTTGTGAAGGGGCTTCATAGTAAGTAAATGAAGTATTCTTATCACCTTAACAAGCTTTTTTTAGATCAATTATATTCCAGGTTGTCTTTTCTTAATTTGATATGTAAGCTATCCTTATTGCTTTAACCTGTTATTTTAGTTTGATCTCTTATCTTTGGTTGCAATTGTATGTTTCTTCAATAGTGAATAGCAGTGTTTCTAACATATTTTGACCGATTGTTCATATTTTCGTTATGCCATTACCTCACCTCTATAAACAGGAACATTTTCTAATTCATCTAACTTGCTTACTTGCTTTCAATATAAAATATAAATGAATCCCCTGTTTAGATACAATTTTGTTATATTCTGTTTTATTTGTCCATCGTGCTGATACTTATTCTTGCATGGTGCAAATCAAAGTTTGAGTACGAGAAGAATGACAAATTGTGGCTTAAGATATTCTTATTTTATTGTTTAGCTTATCAGCGGGAGGAATGGTTATGATTTTAAGGCCGTCAAAAGGTGGACTACACATAGGAAGCTAGGATATGGCCTTATTGACTGTGACAAGGTAAAATTTTAAGACTTATTCTTTTGGTTGTTCCTGTGATTGTATACTGTTAATTGTTTACGTTCTTATTTAGTTGTAATTCGTCTGTAGATATTTGTTCCTATACACAAAGAGGTGCATTGGTGTTTGGCAATCATCAATGTAAAGGATAAAAAGTTTCAGTATCTTGATTCCCTTGGTGGCATGGACAAAATGGCGCTAAGAGTATTGGTAAGCTTACTGGGCATATACATTTGAAATAAAGTCTTCATTCGGTTGTTGATTGTGAATGACTTACACTATGTGTTCAGACCCTTGCACATATTTCATATATTCATATTGAGGAAACATGTCATTATGTTCATATTGAATGATAACTGCCAGTTGTCTGATAGGATGCCTCATTATCTGAAAGTAACATAAGGTTCTCTATTCTGCCAGGCAAGATACCTCGTGGATGAAGTTAGTGACAAGAGTAACAAACAGATTGACACGACACTTTGGGGGAAAGAAACAATAGAAGACCTTCCTTTACAGGAAAATGGGTATGTCTGAGCAACTTATGTTATCCTCTCGGTGGGTTATAATGCAGTTCATCTTTTCCATATATGTATTGTGCCTACAGGTGTAATTTTTTAATTTAGTAAGTCACTATCTTACATTTCTTTTATTTGCCGTAACTATTTATTTCTACTAGTTTCCATATATGCTTTAGCTTGTAGTTATAGCATGTGCGTATTAGTCAAGGTTTTCTTAATTTATGTTCTCTCAATTACCCCTTTTCGTTTTTTTTATAAAGTTAACAGATCTTAGGTGGAAAAGATTAAGCTAACTAGTAAGTTTTGTATTTAAACAGGTGGGATTGTGGCATGTTCATGCTCAAGTATACCGACTTCTACAGTAGAGGTTTAAGTCTCACTTTTGGGCAGGTTAGCAGTATTCTTTGTTATTTTTTTTCTCCCTTAATTCTGTTGATCAGTATATTTGGGAGCTATTCCAAATGAAAGAGGTGCTATAATTGCATCTATAAGCCTAGGGTTTTCGAGTGTTCATGTGATCAAGTCATTAGTTGCTATCGATGTTTTTAGTACGTTATGCATGGCCTTGGCATGCGATCTTTTCCTAATTGCTTCATGTGTACATATGGATGTATATCTTCTAAGAGTATCCATATTGAATGACATTTGGTAGAAGACAGATTTGTTGCATCCAATCAAAAGCTGAAGCTGAAATCAGTTGAAGCCGTGTAACTAACAAGGGGTATTGTAGAGTACTAACTTAAATGTGACCCGATTATGTGAATTTGAATGTCATTGGAAGGTCCCATATGGTAGTGCAAACTCGTGCTTAGCCTAGGAGGATGAGATGATCATCAATACAAACAAGCTTTGGCATGCTAATACTGTCACATCTTGCATATTTCATTATCCAGAAATACTAGTGTACTATAGATACACATGCACCCCTTAATTTGGTTTCTTCCACCCTGCAGGAGCACATGGCATATTTTAGGAAGAGGACTGCAAAAGAAATTCTTAAATTGAAAGCTGAATGATAAAGAATAACGGCAAATGGCATTGTGGGAGATTTACAATCTTGCAGGTGAGGATATGGCAGCAGCACAAGAGTTTGCCCGAGGTCATATCTTGCTGGTGATGCTTGGTTGTAGCGAATGACCGATGAACGGGTCGCTAGGTCAGACCTGTTAGCTGTGAAGGTTTCCTAGTCAGGTTTTCATAAAGTAAACATAAGCTGTGGGGAAAAAAAAAGCAACAGGCAATGAGGATGAGACGAGAGCTGAGTTTGATGGATGTAGTGATCATTATCGACCCAATTTTGTGGCACTATTGTATCCCGTGTGCAATTTTTGTGGCAGTATTGTATCCACTATGTGCAATATTTTGATATCATCTGTAAAAATGATACTTCATAGTAAATGATACTTCATAGTAACTTCAAATCCACTAATCTAGCGTCTTATTATGGAAGAATAAAAAACAATTGTCAAGAAAATTAGGAAACACAACAAACATCGAAGAGAATGTTTTTTTTTTTTTCTTAAAGAATTTCTTTGAACATTTTCTCCATTTACAACTGCTTGGTCTCTGACCCACCAGATGCTTCCTTTCCTTACAAAACAACCAGACTAACAGCCAGGACTCACTGTAAAAATTAAAGGCTTACTGGAGAATAAACACAGCTTCAACACTCCAGTATTTGTTTACATATGAAAGATCTTTTAACAGTCCCACCTACAATGATAACACCACTGGAAAAACCGGGGACGGGTCAACAGGATCCCAAGAGGGCAGAAATCAGGTAGAAACAACACAATGGTAAAACAGTGCCCAAGATATAAAAAAGAGACCAAAACTATCTCGGTGCCTTCTTGCGACTAAGTATCTCTTGATCTTTAAGCCGATGCTGAAACCTTGCCATGCGTGCCTGGAGGCTGACCAAACCTGCAGCCTTCCGTGAGAGGACAAAGTTCAGCTGTCTAACGTAGTTGTCGATTAGGCTGCCCGGCTGGTCCACCTCGGCCAACAGATTCATCTCCTATACATTGAAGAGGAATGAAAGGGTGAGAAGACTTGTAAATGAACTTGTGGGAAGTATCATAAATCTTCATCAAAGTTATTTAAGCATGCAAACCTTGGGCCTGGATTTCATAAAACTACATAAATTAAATAGTTCGACTACGTAAACTCAAATATGAACTTGCAATATAGTTATGACACGTGTACAAAAAATTTCTATTTAGGCCCTCAACTATTTCTGTTTAGGCCCTTAAAAAAATCAAGGGATGAGAATGCATGTAATCCAACAGTTTGTCATTGATGAGTTTTAAAAATTAAGAGCTCATGAGTTCCTCTGGGATTTTTGTAAATTTAACCCTCCCTGTATTTAATAAGAGTAGATAATAATTGTTCTACAGTGAATCAGCAGACAGAAGCCAATATGTAAGTGGATAGTTGCAACTGGCCAAACAAGGTGTCAATTTCATCAAGTTAATATCAACAAAGCAACGAACATGATGTTAATTCAAAATAACCAACAAAGAAATGTAGAGTCAAGACATCCTATGCCGCCTTGGAAAACAGGTTTTCAGAGTTTCCAGTACCCAATCATTCAGCAATGTTCCTTAAAAACCCATATTTAACAAATATCATACTATTTCAATGTACTTGCCAATTATTTTACTCATTTTTCTAAAGTTCATGTTAAATGTATTTAGTAACAAGAAATGAATGTATAGTTGTGTTCTGGTGTTCAGCTTTGTGGGTTTACGGTGTCAGAAACCTCATGTGTCCATGTCAAAGTGAGATGCTGGTCCTGTATCCACAAATTGTAGATGAGAAGTATAGCAAGAGAAGTTTAAAAACATGGCATTTGCAACTAAATACCATGGACTTAAATTGCCAACTTGCTATCATCTGTTAGTTTGTTCAGTTTTTCCGTTACACTAATGGCATGTGTCATTTTCTTGACCATTTAACCCCTGATAGCTTCTACTTATTAAGATTATCCTTTACCCCTACACTTTCTCATATTTTTCAGGTATAATGAAACCCTAGAATTATTTTTCCTCTTTCTTTCTCCTTCATCTTTCTTCTTTATAATCTAACCAATCCCAATTGAAAATATGAAAACCCCAATTATGTTTAGAAAAGCTTAATTTAAACAAGAAAAATTCATCACAAAATCCTAATTTCAGAATAACTAATTATCCATAATTTCACAATTCATAAACCCTAAGTTTTCCCAGTTAGGTTTTAAATCTAAACAAAACCTATAGGAATAGGAATATATTATGGATGGAAATTGGGATTTTGTGATGAAAGGAAAAATATATATAAATGAACAAATACCTATCAAATTTGTCATTTTGATCGGGACAGGAGAAATTGGCCAAAATCTATAAGTATAATCTCACTGCTTGAAGTTCTTCCTTCGTCTTTCAGATCTGAGTGGATTTGGGGAGGGGTTAGGGTTATACGGTTTAGGAAAAGAAAGGTTTCTGGTTTTCTATAATTTTGGGTTCTATATTAGGTTTAAGTCATTAGGAGGGTAGTATTGTCTTTTCACAATAGTCGTTAATCAGTCATGGTAGCAAGTTGCAAAAAACAAAGTTCACGGTAGTAACCAATTTTAAATTTTTGAAGTACACGGTAGCAAGGTATTAATTTGTCAAAGTTACACGGTATTGAATTACAAATTAGCCTAAAAACAAATGAGTAAAATTGTACAAGGTCGAGGGTAAGATGAGAGATTGTTTGTACATGGTTCAACTAAAACACATAGTTATTATGATTTACAGAATACTAATTGACATTCTACTAGGATGAGGAAAGGTGTCCCAATGCCTCACGATGTTGCTACTTATGCAGGGTCTTGGAAGGGTCAAGATGTACATGAAAAAGGCTTCATAACATTGGTCACAAAGACAATGATTGATGCCAAGTGTCAATCTCATGAGCAATTGCATGCTATTTTAGAAGATATAGCAATATGTGATAGAGATTGAACATGGTCCCAGACATACAACTAATCAGTTAATGCTAACTGAAATCACAACTTTCTTTGTCAGTGAACCCAAAAAAATTTAAACAAGACGGGGTTTATTATAATCTAACCTCGCGCACTATCTCCATTGTGTTTTCAATTTCTTTTCTATGGGCTGATATCACAGCTTCTTCTTCCTGCATCAATTGACAAAAAAAAGTCACAAAAATGATTGTGGTAGCTAAAAGAAATTCAATAAAATATAACAGAGATCAAACTGCACCTCAAGTATTGCGTTGATTTCCCTGTCATTACATGGCTCTTCCTGTTCATATTGCCTTGATGTACTGTTCAGAGTAGAGTCAAAACTCTGCTGATGCTTATAACTTGGGGCTATAGCTGCAGATCCACCGTCTTTACTAGACCAGCTGCTCTGCTTTTCAGTTTTATCTTCTCTAGCAACTTTTCTACGAGGGGGAGATACTTTTGGTACTTTTTCTTCATCTTGCACATTGGGTGTGTTGAGGGAAGAAGAGTAAAGTTTATGACTAGAAGAAATGTTATAACTGTTTCTCATATTAATCCTCTCCCTATCCAGGGAGCTAAAGGTAGTCGCACTTTCTTCCCTTCCATTATAGGCATAATTCGACGTCACACCTGATGAACTCCTGTCGGTCTCTGATGTAGAATTATATGAAGGGATCTCTGTGTTCCTTCTGGCTGTTTCCACATGTTTTACCTCCTGAATTAGCTCACCAACATCCTCCTGTTCAACTGGAAAAGGAAATGATGCTACTGAAGATGATTCCTTGGCAACCTGATCTTTTTTAGAGTTTCCACTCTTGGAAAGACTTTTAACCCTGTCCACTTAACTAGATTAGAACATCCCCGACAATTTACAGGCCTCAAATCTATATATTTAAAAATTATTTGGGTTTACCTATTGGCATATCTCAAGGTATTAAGAGTATGTTCACAAGAACCTGCACTAGGGGAAATGCAAGATATCATCACAGTCCTGGAATTGCCAACAAAAGAGTCACGAAGCACCTCTGTCAGTTTGCTCCCTCTGAACGGGATATGAATCTGATCATTGTCTAGTGCACGGATACACTCCTTTAAGGCCAAAAGAGACTTGTTTATTTCTGCTCCTTCAATCCTGAAGTGAGACAATCACTACATCATCCACTCATGAACTAAGGAGATTTGTAAAGGATGATGTAACCACCGAACCTGACTCTAAGCCAGAATGCCATCTAAGAACTAATCAGATGGTAGTGACTACAATTGCTGGTGACATCATTATATACTTTATAAGGGAGAGAAAAAACGAAAGAGATGCAAACCGTGTTTGACGATCATTGTCCGTGGTATCAGCACCGCGCTCACTTCCAGCAAGATCAATAAAAGAGATCTTGCCAATAACCTTGCCACCTTTGGATTCATTGCCATCATTTTGTCTTTTGGTGTCTTTTACCTCTTTTTGCTTCTTAATGACAAGTTGCAAAATAGCATGTGATCTAGATGATTCCTCATTGGCTCCTGTAGAACCTGTACTTCGTGCAGAATTTCCTCTCTCAATAAATTCCTTAACTAATTGTACATCTGAAACCTCAAATTCCTGCAACCCAACAATACAAACTTGTTGTCTTCCATCTTCCCTCATGCAGAGCTTCCTGATGAACATTGATTAAGAAAAGTTATATCACTTTTACAAGGTATATGTTAGTTATGGCTAAGAAAAAAGAAGGGGGGAACCTTGGTACATGAAAGAGACGAAAAGCTTAGAAATGATAAATTAGCTTGTATTACTTCACGCTGCTCCTTATAACAAGATAACTACATTTAATTGAGATGGTTGCACAAGGTTCACAAAGTTTTTAAGACTGCATATCCTGCAATGGTGATACATAGCAGAAAGAATGCAGTTTAGGAACAAAAACTAAATTAGGACAAAATTGATTCGAACAAATTAACAGGCAGCAGAAAAAGAATCATCAGGTAATATACAAAATAGAAATGATACAGCCGATCAGTAACAAAGGGAAGTAAGGATAATTGTTCTCATTATTAGCTTCCAACAGCAAGGATTGAAATGGCAAGATATATATGTTCCCTAAACTCAAAAAAATCACTAGTGTGTTTACATCCTTTTTGGGACGATTCTTTCTCTAACAAATGCAAGTATTCTATTGATAAGTTAGCATTAAGGGTCTGCTTGGATTGAGGGAGGAAAAAAAAAAACAGAGTCAAGTGGGGTTAAATGAGGGAGAGTTAAGTGAGGGGGAGTAGTCAATACATAGAACCTTGTTTGGATTGGAGGAAGAGTTAAGTGGGGGGTGTTTAACAACTCTTGCTTGGATTTGAGGTTTTGAGTGAGAGGATGATTAATAAACGGAAATACTTTCTTGCCCGCGGGCTTGGACCGCGGTCCTTGCCCGCGGGCCACGTGGCACGCCACGATTGGCTCCCCCCGCCCGTTCGGGAGCCAATCGCGGAGCGACACGTGGCCCGCGGGCCAGGACCGCGGTCCAAGCCCGCGGGCAACGCAGCAGCTTCTTTAATAAAAATATGATAGTTTTCAAAATAACCTTATTGCATGTCATAAAATTAAATTTGATTGAAATTTTAATTAGAACTTGTCAAAATATCTTCACAAATTAGGAAGCTATGAAGCAACATGTTGAAAGCAAGAAAAAATGAAAAAAAATCATGATATTTTATAGGACAAATAAGGGATATTTATGACTTTTTAAACAAAACCCCTCAATCTCCCTCGTTAACCCTCCGATTAGGGGGATTAAAAAAATGGAAAAGAGGGTTAAACAAACCCTCACTTAATCCTCTATAACCCTCCCTCCTAAACCTCCACCCGTCAAACCAAGCATTGTTTTATTTCCCCCTCACTTAACTCTCTTAACCCTCAATCCAAGTAGACCCTAAAAGAGGAAATGGTTTACTACGAAAAGAAAACACTGGTACGTGTGAAACAGTTGCAACTAGCACATCAAACTTCTCAGCCAGAAATGTAACCTACAATCATGTGCACAACGGTGTTTAAGAATAAAAAAAACAAACGTGTAATGGTGAAGGTAGAATGAGTAATTAAATGGAAACAACCATGGCAAAAGATAATTTGTTAATTGTTACCAACTGCAAATAACTACTAAAAGAACTACTCCAAACATGCTGAAATGGTTTACAATCAAAGCCAAAGGTATGCAGAAGCTGACCTCCTATCACTAAGAAGATCATAAAGCTTGCCACCATAAATCTCAAAATAGCTAAGCCACAACTTAAACTTCTGGTTTCGGTAGACTGGTTGCCGCAACCGCCGAACAATGTCCTCTGCAGCTCTGAGAGGTAAAGGTTGCATCGTATATGTTTTGCCACTACCTGTAAACCAAAGTAAAGATGGTTCTATGTTATTCTATTTGTAACTATCAACAACAAGTGGGCCTTAAGGAAAGTGATACGTGCAGAAAGTAAAACAGTGGAAACTCTTCAATAATCTCCAAACTATCCCAGTCAAAAAGATAGTAAATTGCATTCAATATCTGAACAGTTCATACTACGCGTGTGCGTTACTAGTGTCTTGTCCGTCTTTTTCTCACTTTTTAAATGTATACTTGCATGACAACCCATTTTGAAATAGTATAAAATATTTTGAAGTAAATTTATTTTTGAGATGACGAACATTTACTGTAGTTGGAAGTGTGTAATTATTAGTGGTTAGTAACTATGGATAGTGGGGAGGTGTGTAATTTACATGTTTTACCCCTAGTTAGTTTAAGCATATATATATATATATATATATATATATATATTGAAAGAAGGTAATTGTGGCGAACGCTCCCACCGGGAATCGATCTCCTGACCACTCGGGCCGCATGCATCTCTCTTAACCACTAGGCTAGAGGTCATTTGCTAGTTTAAGCATATATATATATATATATATATATATATATATATATATATATATATATATTGAAAGAAGGTAATTGTGGCGAACGCTCCCACCGGGAATCGATCTCCTGACCACTCGGGCCGCATGCATCTCTCTTAACCACTAGGCTAGAGGTCATTTGCTAGTTTTTATATATATATATATATATATATATATATATATATATAATAATAAAAATAAAATAAAATATATATATATATATAAGGTTGAAGAAAGGAACTTTTGGAACATGAAAGTTCTGCAGTTAATCCTAGAAGTTTTCCTATTATATATAAGATTAAACCCTATTCATGAAGCAAATTTATCTTCCCCAACATTTCCACGTATCCATAGGAACGAATTATTGGAAGTTAGAGCCAAGGTAAAATGTTCTTTCAAATGTCAGCAAAGATAAATGGTAAGTTAGATATCACATTTTCTGGATTAACTAAAATGGTGCCATATTTCCAACACACTTCAGAGGCAAAAGCAGACTGAGCGATAAGTATGAGGAAATTCCATAACCCTTAAGCCGTTAAAATAATACATATAGCTCCACTCTAGAAGTGTGTACTTCAAAGACATGTTTCCACCTACGGTACCTATGTGACGGTGTTCCTTGCTCATTGCATGTAGTTCATTCATGAAACTACCCGTGCTATATCCTTGAGTGTTGACAGAGTCCAGATACAGTAGAGTGATGAACATACTCTAGAAAGTAGAAATCATGAGGAGTTCTTGGTGTCGTCTTTCACATGCCAGTTGATTTCCCCAACAGGAATGATATCTTGCCTTGTTCCTGGGAGAGTAAGGGAATACTGGTATTCCAAATGATCTTGCAACCGAGATGGATAAGATAAGCTAGTCTAAGACAAAGGCCATGTATTAAGTTAAAGACTAGATCATCGTCTACCTAGAAATATATTTATTTTTATCCTAATGAAGCACACATCCGCACAAGAAAGAGTCAATTACTATTATTGCAACAATGAAATATCAAAGACAAGGTAATGATGGCTTTCTACTTTCATATAGACCCATCTACAGTTATTCCACAAATACACAATCTCTTAAGTGATAACTTAGCCTCCTCCACCCCACAAAACCCACTCACCTGCTGCCACCCCATGCCCCTAACACACAATCAGCTCTAACCATTCTTAACATGCTCCTGCAGCATAACATGCATCATCTTTCCTTATCTAATTTCGGAATCTTCAACTGAAACCATTTTAGCTGAAGAAAGTAACTTGCAGTTTTTTTTACCCTTTCCCACCTAATTCTTAGTTTCTCAACATGATAGAGATTCAAGAAACCTCTTATTCCCATGGGACCTGATTTCATCCCCAAACCTCAGGTAAAGTCAGTTAAACTCTTTTTTAGCGTGACCAAAAACATAATCATCATCATCCACAACAGCAATAGAAATTAGAACTTTTCTCTCAATTGTTCTGGGCTCGGCATCATAAGAAATGAGTGAATCCGAAGGTTCTTTGATATTTAGCCTTCTGAGCTCAACAACCCTTACGTCTGCAAGAAACGCAAGTCCCAAACAGTCTCAATAAGAGAGGGTGCTCCACTGCCACAAGCACATCTGGGGAGGGTCAAGATGTAAGAAACCTTGCCCTCATATATAGGATGTTTCCACGACTCAAACCCTCATCTTCCAGGAAGTAAGAAACAAGCGAGAAGAAACGCCTTCTCCCAAATAATATTAATGTAGACAGATTTATTTTCCTTTTTCTTTATCAAGCTACCACATGCAATGTAGCCTGTAGGGATCTATCTTCAAGAAAAAGTGACATCCTCTATGAGCAACAGATGCCAGGGTTTCATATATAGTTCAATCGTTTCATGTGGATCTCCAACGTTAGCATCATGTTCTTTGTAAGATTCATGTAGAAAGATCCAGAATCAATATAAATGCCATTCATCCTTTGATGACTAAACTTCCAGCCTCTTCTATGATGAAATCAGGACATTCAAGAAAGCACAAAGAAGCAGAAGCAGAAGCAAAAAAAAAAAAAAAAAAAAAAATCAGTTGTCCTGCTTAACCTGTCCTAATCTTATAATGTGAGCCTCCGTCAAATTCATATAACTTATACTTGTGGGAGCAAATGCTGAAATATCAAAGAAACAAGGCTCCCAATCACAGGTAGCCACTAGCCACAACTTCTACCTATATATGTATCAGACTCTTCTAATGTGAATTATTTCATAAAATGTCCATATTCATTTTTGAACTCATAAACGTATCTGCATCAATACTAAATGTTCATGTTTTCGTTTATCATATGAATTTGGTGCAAAAAAAGAGCTTTAACAAATTGCAGAAACCATCCTGACATGGAAAATTAACCTAAAGCAAAAAAATAAAATAAAAGTAAAGGTGTCCATCTTCATCACACTATAGAAGACCAATATATTGTTTCAAGGACCCTTACCATGTTTCATGAACTCCTCAATGATTAAAGGTTGCAAACAAGGTGATGAGCGTCAACCAGCAATTTAAAACAGTAAACCAACACATCATATTGTAAAAGGAAGGTAGGCAAAGAGAAAGAGGATTCAAGAAATTGGAGAATAAGTGACTTTTTAATTCAGTCTCACTGACAACAAATAAGTCAAAATAATGAACCAGAAAACTGATTTGTTATGAATGACCTGCATATATTGACGAATTGCATATATCTTTGTAATAGAAGTGCTGCCAATCCCATGCCTCACCCACCTGTCTGACCATACGCAAAACATGTTGCTTTTGTTTGCTGAAATATTGTCGGTATAATAGGCTCCACAGTCTCATGATATACCTATTAAGCAAATGAAAATTATTATCAATGGTCAAATGATGGAAATGACATGGACTTAAAAGGTTATCAAAACCTTGAATATGGTTACCTCATCATTGCTGACATTCTCATCCAGAACAGAATCAAAATAGAACTCATGCTTCTCGACATATGCGGTCAAGTCAACCTTCCATATAAAAAAATCAAATCAGTAAGTCAAGTCAAATATGTGAAGTTCTGAAACTTATCCCTATTCCTCAACAAAAGAAAACAGGAAAGGGAAAGGATCTGAAATAATTGACATATACTCGTCTCCATCTAAATATAGTATATTTATATCAAATCATAGTTAACCATAATGCCTAGATTATATACAACACCAACAACAATGTCTTTATCCAAAAAATTGGGGTCGGTTGTTTGAACCATCTTCTACCATTTGGCTATGTTAAGGGCCATTGATACGAACAATGGGAGAACTCATCCTAAAAGCTAGCCATTAAGAGGAAAGAATCCATGATTATATCAACCAACATTGAGTTCCTCATATAACCGATATGGACTATAGTATCGTAACAACAATGTCCTCTATAACGCCAACAAAATACATATCATTTTTTACAACTTCAAACCATGTTCGTCTAGGCGTACTAGTTATAGTGGCTTCATTAACTACTATATTGTCGCTCCTCCTTACTGGAGCATCTATTGATCTGCGTTGCACATGTCCAAACCACCTAAGTAGATTTTTTTTTCTTGTCATCAGTTGGCTTCACCTCTGATTTCTAACTGATACACTCATTTCTTATTATATCCCTTAATGTATTGTCACTCATCCATCTTAGCATTCATTTCAGCTACACTAACTTTCTGGGCATATTATTTCGTAATTTCCCACCACTCTGATCCATAAAACATGGTTGGTCTTATATCAGTTGTACTCTATAACACCAACAAAATACATATTATTCTTTACAACTTCAAACCATGTTCGTCTAGGCGTATTAGTTATAGTGGCTTCATTAACTACTATATTGTCGCTCCTCCTTACTGGAGCATCTATTGATCTGCGTTGCACATGTCCAAACCACCTAAGTAGATTTTTTTTTTCTTGTCATCAATTGGCTCCACCTCTGATTTCTAACTGACACACCCATCTCTTATTCTATCCCTTAATGTATTGTCACTCATCCATCTTAGCATTCATTTCAGCTACATTAACTTTCTGGGCATATTATTTCGTAATTTCCCACCACTCTGATCCATAAAACAGGGTTGGTCTTATATCAGTTGTGTAGATTTTTCTTTCAACTTCATAGGTATTTTTTGATCACAAAGTACTTCAAAAGCACTCCTCCATTTAAACCATCATGTTTTAATTCTATGCATGACATCGTTCTCAAACTCTCCATGACGAATGATTAATCCTAAATATCGAAAGTTGACACTCTTAGACATCGCTTATCCATCTATATGGACTCCCCCTTGTTTCTATTTGACTTTGGGTGGAATTACGTTTCATATACTATATTTTTGTTCTACTAATTCTAAATTCCTTGCATTCGAAAGTATCTCTCTACACTTCTATCTAGCACTTCTCTACTCTCATCAATCAACATAATGGCATCAGCAAACATCATACACCATAGACCCCCCCTCCTAGATATGTCTAATAATTTTATCAATAACTATCGCAAAAAAGTAAATACTCAACATTGATCCTTGATGTAATCCAATGGTAATAGGAAATGTTTTACTATCTCCTCCAATAGTTCACACGGTCATCGTAACTCTAGCATAGATATCCTTAACAGTCTCAATATAACTAATAGGAACTTGTTTCTACTTCACAATTCTCAGTTAAGCCATCATTTAAGGTGCAACTTACAAAAGCATACATTCCCCCAAAAGCCAGCATCAACGTAAAACTTCAGTATATCAATGTGGAAAAAGAAATAAGAAACAAGGCCTCTCCCTGTTCCTTTTGTCAAACTGACTAAAACTGAACATGGATACAAGACTAGTGGCAGATCCATCATCACAATCGTCTCACAACACAGCTTAACCTAATAAGGCTCCTCAAAATAGATGACTTTCAATACTACGTTATCAGTAGTACAGATTATAGTATTATACCAATTGATGCCAGCTAGAGGCAGTAACTATAGTCAGGGAGGTCAGTTCAGGGTACCTGCATTAACAAGGATTCAGCTTGTAGTGATATCCAAGGAGTAACCCTCTGCTATCCCCCAACAAGAAGAGTTGGCAGTCTAGATGATAAGATTTGCTATGGAGAATTGCATTAATCTCTGTGGAAAATACAAAGCAAGGAAACAAAGATCCAACAAGAAACAGCACAGAGCCACCACTACAATTCCTTGGGGTCATCTAAGGTTTAAGAATCAAAATATGTAAAATAAGAAAGATTAGCAAATGTAATACAATGGATAATAATCACCGTCCACGAACACAACTGTGGTTTCTCCTCTTTCAATAATTTGTGAGATTCAAAAAGCAAAACGAGGCTTGCAAGAATCATCATCTTTTCTTGAGAAATATCAATACAACCCAAGTGCATTAGGAGACTTCTCAACAAACAACTGAAAGAGAAGTACCATAAATTTGTTGAGCAAAAGAACCATTTGAGTGATGTTTCATATTTCATTTGATCTTGATGGAGAGGATATTGATGACTATTGACATCTAATGAACCCCGGATATTTTGATGTTTCTCATCTAAATCTTTCCCCAGCACTACATTCTCTTTTCAGGTTCTCAATATATGCCCATATGATGTGGTACAAAAACAACTAAACTCATGATGGAGAGGATATTGATGACTATTGACATCTAATGAACCCCGGATATTTTGAGTGATGTTTCATATTTCATTTGAGTGATGTTTCATATTTCATTTGATCTTGATGGAGAGGATATTGATGACTATTGACATCTAATGAACCCCGGATATTTTGATGTTTCTCATCTAAATCTTTCCCCAGCACTACATTCTCTTTTCAGGTTCTCAATATATGCCCATATGATGTGGTACAAAAACAACTAAACTCATGAAACTATTGACATCTAATGAACCCCGGATATTTTGATGTTTCTCATATAAATCTTTCCCCAGCACTACATTCTCTTTTCAGGTTCTCAATATATGCCCATATGATGTGGTACAAAAACAACTAAACTCATGAAACAAAATTGTATCAGAGCAAACAAGAAGTCAACTTCCTAGTTACTGACAAGAGGAATGCTTAGCGCTTACTGTGGCTCACAAAACAAACTGCACTGATGGATAAGTACCACAACAACAAGCCATGGTCTGATGAGAATAAATAATATCAACAGAAGTATTTGGCATAATGCATTACAAAAAACTGCTCGACTGCACAAAAAGATAATAAGTGATGAGATTTGTAAGTTCAAACCTTCAACTTAGGCTCATGGACAGACAAATATGCACTATTATGTACAGTTACAATGTCATCCTCTTTCCGAGACATCTCCTTCTTGTTAAGAGGTCTTTTGCGAACCTAAAAATATTCAAAATATTAATCAGACTGACTATGATGAATAAATTTACAAGACAAATAACAACTACAATGATCTAACAAGATATATTACAACTAATTCTCCTGTCCTGTTAATTTAAATTGCCTTCATATTGGCATTACTAATTTGAAAAGTGCAAATTCTATACTTTACGATGAACTTCAAGGGTTAACAGTGAAGTATCTGAAAATTGTTTTAGTTCACAAGAGGAATGTAATCTTTTCCAGAGTAAAATAGCAACAACAAAATAAAAATAAAAAGATCACCGGTTGTCCCAACATTAAGGGTTTCAGAATCCACATGAACTAAAAGTTCGAGCTAATTTCAAAACTATGCTTTTGGTGTTGACATATATTGAGTGGCTTTTCAAAAACTCTCTCTACTTAAGCTGTCCCATTTATTTTCCAGAGCAGTGATCACAACCAGTGTTTTTGTTATTTAAAGAGTCATGGCGCTTAAGAGAACTGAATGGAAGAAACAGATTCAAACAACCTAACACAAAAATTGGGGTTAAGGCTATGTTGTTGTTGTTGTTTAGTAAACACAACCAGTAAGCAATACAATGATACATATTACAAGAAAGATTTTGGTTACCGGTTCCATACTCCCCCAACATCGGAAAGCGGAAACCGGACGATATATCGGACATATCACGAGATATGATCATAGGATAATTATTCATATCATATATGAGATATATAACAAGAATCAAAACATTAATATATACCTAATCATTATCCATAAACAATTATTTGAGCAACTCAAAAATCAAAAGTCAAAAGTCAATTGTTGCAACAAAGGAGAAGAGAAAAGGTAAGTGCGGCAACCGTTGCCGACTCATCGGAGAGGGAACATAGAGCTTCTTTTTCTCTCTAAAAACTTTTGCAATTAGATCTTTTATAGGGTGTTTAATGGAAGGTCAACTGATATATGTATCGATATAACAACTGTCAAAAAAAGATTTAAGGACAATTAATAGGCCGAGTAATATATCGCTTAGTTTGATTTAACCGAATAATCAAAATATCCAAGTAGCCATGCATTTGCGATTAATTTGTCAAGCAATTGCTATAAATATGTCACGATTCGTGTGCATAATGAAAATTGCTTAATATAACACTGCTCGACATGCCCAACAATTATAGTTTAGACAAACCATATCGATTTGCCTTTGAAACCTTTATAGTTTATACCGGCCGATATCCCACACAGAGCCGGAATGTAAATTATATTATTGTTTTAATCAAGTTAAATGAATAGTCATTACTCATCATGATAATGTAAGGCAAAAAAGATGTCCCATAAGATTATATACAGAAGGGGTTGTGTCAGGATTAAGCCAGTCAAATGATTTGATAAAATGCCATAAAAGGCCCCATCGCATGAACGAACGAGATGATATGGACAGAACATGCCCAAAGATAGAAGTACAATACTAAAATGTAACAGGAAACCAGGGTGTACATGTGACACCTGCACCTCAAGAGCTAATTAATGCATCGTCCAAGACAATTTTCATGTAAAAAAGTTGAACAGGCAAAAGAGCAAACAACAGATAACTGTACTGATGGTCATGGAGATAATCATCATGAAAATGCTGGACATTCATGATCCATTCTATCCAAATTCCATCTAGTACAAGGATAATGTCTATTTAACAAAATGTGTGGCAGTTAATGTTTAGGGGGAGAAAATTAAAGATCAGGGGCAAGTCTAACTTATGTTAGGGATATCGGTCGATCGGCCGCCGGCCGGTGTACCAGCCGGTATACCATTTTCGAAGGGGGGGGGGGGGGGGGGGGGGGGGGGGGGGGGGGGGGGGGCGATACAATGACTAACCGGTATCGGAATGGGCCAAATCGATTGATATATCGACCAAATTGGTCGATATATCAGCCAATAAATCAGCCTAACTCATCATGGGTTGGATCATGTTTCTTCTTCTACGCAAATGGAACTTCTGATATCATGAAAACATTATATCTCTTCTGCATTCTGGAATGGAAGAGAACTAAGAACTATAAACAGTATTTGAAAATTTATAGTAATAATATTTGTTGAGAAGAATTATAGACTAAAAAGCAATTTTCAAGAAATATACATAATGAAGATACTAAAGCATAATAGGAGAAGGGGGATAATAGCATCCTTAGTTATGAAAAACTAGCAGATACTCCACATACCACAACTTTAATCTTGGCTACATTGCTCTCCTTTGCACTACTTTCTTTTTCGTTGGCTGCTGCTCTAAGGTTGTTGTCTACTGGATCTTGTTGCCTGGTAGAAATTACATTGAAGTCATTATCAAACTCCCTATCAGGCATGAAGGGCGATGGCTCAAATGGTTCTGACATTACATGCTGTCAAGAGAGAAGAAGAGGACAGAGCATTAGCTAACAGTTGCAAGCATATATAACATGGTATCAGAAATTGGCTAACAGTTGCAAGTATAAGTAACATAGTATCAGAACTTGAATAGCAATATCCAGCTTTCAATAAAATAACAGCTTTCATCACCATTTATAACGACTAAGGAGTGTTGTATAATAGTATATTCAACGATATTGTTATAATGTTTCCTTCAGCGCCTATTTGGCAAATGAAAGCAAGAGAAAAACTAGAAAAGTGGTGGAAAGTATGACTAGTTTCCATTTAGTTGCTCGTTTGGTAGTTGGTAAGTTAGAAAAGTTTTAGGACCACAACCAAAATGGAAAGTACTAGTCATTCTAGTTGATAACCAAATAGATGGAAACTCATGGAAAGTCATGAGAAGCAAATAGTGACAACTTTTATTACTATTTATATTTGAAAAGTAAACACCCTTTTTTTAACCCCCTATTATAATTATTTTTTTACAATTACCATGTAATTATTAATTACAAGTTTCCATCTTATAGTTTCTATCAAACAAACAACACTTGAATTTGGAAACATAGTTTCCTTAGATTTCTATAGACCAATAGAGACTCAGTTTCTTTGTTTCTTACCAAACAGACCCTAGTGTAAGATACAAGTGTGAAGAGAAACTATGGAATCTAAGAATCTAAAATTAGTAGGACAAAAACAGAGTTTACGAATGCAACTTCAACAGTTCAACCACAAGTCAAGAGGAATGAGTGAGAAGTAAATATAGATGGACAAGAGATACCTATGAGTGATAGTTTTCACTGTGTAGGATCCACTCCATCACAACAGAGAGACTGAAAAGGATGTCATACATACTTAAAACATGATGGTTGAAAATGAGTGCTTACAAAGAACTCTTTTATCGCAGGATAACTCTGAAGTTGAAAGAAAAATTATATAAGACTACGAGACCATAAGACCAACTTTGCTTTATGAACAATAAAAAACATGTCCATAAACTTAGTTTAGCCAAAATCAGAATGCTAAGATGGATGAGTCACAATACATTAAAAGATAACATACAAAATTAGTGAACTCGTGGAAAGTTGAAGGTGGTGTCAATTGATGACAAGATGGGAGAAGATCATCTTAGGTGGTTCGGACCAATAGATGCTCTATAAGGAGAGATAAGATAGTAGTTAAATCAGCTGTTAGAACAAGAGGTAGGCCTAAACGAACATTGCTTGTAAGTTTGAAGAATTATATGTAAGTGTTACAAAGAAGATACCCTTAACATTACTAAAATTTGGGATAAAGGCTTTGTTTATTTTCGGTGTAGTCTCTTTTATTCCCACATCTAATAATGTTCTATGAGGATAACCTCTCACCAAATATATATATATATATATATATATATATATATATATATATATATATATATATATATATATTTGGTGTCCTTTCTCCAAGCCGAGTCATGGCTATACAAGCCACCCAGCTGCCCGAGGGGGGATTTGAACCCAAGACCTGAGCTTGGGTGGCCCCCGCACTACTACTAGGCTAGTGCCTTAGGGAATATACATGAGCTTGGGTGGCCCCCCGCACTACCACTAGGCTAGTGCCTTAGGGAATATATATATATATGGTTAGTTAACAGAGCTAGGGAATTCTCCTACCTCGCTAAATAGGATACCAAACACCCACATCTCCTCTCCAACCTTCCCCCTTCTCTTCCAACCCAATACAACCCAATCGCCTCCCCTATATACCCCCTAACCTCGCAAACTATACCATCAGTCCTTTCCCACCCAACATATCACTATATCTAACAATACAAATGGAATTAAGGAAGGGCAATAAATGGAAAAGTTATTTCAATAATTTATATGCAGTATAATCACTCCAGCAAAATCTCAATAGTTTATATGCAGTATTATGGGTCCAGAACTTTTTATTGAATGTTTTATTTCCAAACACACTAACAAAACCAAATAGCAGTAACTAAAGGTTCATACAAAAAACCATGCTCGATTTTTTTTGCCTTTGCAATAATAACCATCACTCAGTTTCAGGATAATAATTACTCAATAATGATTATCATGGAATAAATATTAAATAGACAAATAAAACTTAGGCCTGTATCTTCACATTCATAACTTGCTTGTATCTTTGCATTTACTACTTAGCCTGAACAATGCATTCACGTATTAAGCTTTCCACTAAAAAACAAAAACTTCTTGAGCCTGTGCACCTATGTTGCATGGACAGATTCAACACGGCACGTTTCAGACACGGCAACACGGATTCAGCACATATTTGGGTGTGTCCTAATGTATTTCAGTGTCCATGGCATTTCCAGTATGTGTCCAACACGACACGAAACGACACGACCTGAATTTTGGAGTGTCTGTGCTTCTTAGCTATGCACCTATGTTGCATGGACAGATTCAACACGGCACGTTTCAGACACGGCAACACAGATTCAGCACATATTTGGGTGTGTCCTAATGTATCTCAGTGTCCGTGGCATTTCTAGTATGTGTGTCCAACACGACACGACATGAATTTTGGAGTGTCTGTGCTTCTTATCTATGCACCTAGCACAGGACACAATGCTACATCGAGGGATATAAATTATAATACAAGATTCAAGTTCCAGTGTTCCACAGATCATGCATATTAATGTAATCGAACCAAGTTAGCTATACAAATCTGATGCGAGCGCACCTGACGCCGCACCTTCCTCGGGTGGTGGAGGCGTCATCACGTACGCACGTCGCAGGAGACGCGGAGGAGCCGTTTAGGCATTTTATTTATTTTATTTAATTTTAGTCATGGAGGGTTATTTTGGTCTTTCACCACAAATAACCCTCCTCTTTGCTTTTTCTATATATATTAGGTCTAGCCGTCTTTTATTGCTTATGCTTGTATTGAGAAGAAACTCTCAAGCGTCATTCAGAGGGGTTTAGACTTTGTTCGTCCATCAAATTGGGAGTTTGTTCTTTTCTCTAATAAAGATCGTTCTTTTCCTTCTATTTCTATTTTTCTATAAATTATTTGTGAATCGATCGGGTCGATTCACATCAATTGGTATCAGAGCTCTCTACGAATCCATGGCGCACGGGACGAGGAACACGATCGAGAAAAAGATCCAAGGTCTTCGTGAGGATCTCAATCTCGAGATCGAGGGTTTGAAGGCGGCAATCAAAGATCAAGCGTCCACGCAGGAGGAATTTCAAACCGAGGTGCGGAGCATGCGGAAGGAGATGACAACGATTCCGGCAATGATGACAATATTGTAAGACATCTCCAAGAAGATGACCGGCGCCGAATCGACGAGCCAACCGGAGGCGACAGTAGCCCAAACCCTAGGCAGCCGTCTAGGGTTTGCTCCGACAAACCTCGGCGAAACCGAGGATCCCAACATCACTACCGCCGTCGATCCCCAGGATCCAGGCAGGCCGGCGCCGGCGGGAGGAGGCCGCTGGCCGGCCGCCGACGCGAGCCAGGGCCGCTGGCCGGTCGCCGCCGACGCCACCCGAAGTCTAGGCGGGTCGACGCCGGCGGGAGGCCGCTGGCCGGCCGCGAACACGAGCCAGGGTCGCTGGCCGATCGCCGCCGACCGCCAGGGCCGCTGGCCGGTCGCCGCCGATTACCCGGGCGACGGCGGGCCCCCGCCTCGTGCGGGGAGTGTCATGGGACCGGCCGCCGACGAGTGGGGGGAGCCCAGCGGCACAGCACCCCCTCCGGGGGGTGCCCTATGGCAGCCAACCCTCCACGGGGGTCGGACAGGGGGAACAGAGCCCCCAGGAGGGACAGGGACCGTGGGAGGCGCTTTCGGAGGCAGCAATTTTTGTGGGGGAACGGCAGCTCCCGCTCACTTCCAGGAGCGGTATGGAGGAGGTGACGGAGTTCCGTACGTGGTCCACCGGCGAAACACAGGCCGGTGGGGAGAAGGTCGAGCCAGAGATGACATACAGCAGGGAGACCTTAGCGCTGACCGCCGGCTTAAGAAGCTGAAGCTACCTACGTTTGAGGGTATGGATCCGGACGATTGGATCTTTCGGGCGGAGCGCTACTTCGAGGTCATGGAGTTGACTGAGGCGGAGGTATTCAGATGCATCGGGATCTACTTCGAGGGCCAGGCCCTGGCGTGGTACCGGTGGAGGTCGGCGAGGACCCCATTCCGCAGCTGGGAGGAGTTGACTGCATACCTTTTGGACCGATTCCAGGAGACGGCTGGGGGAGACTTCTACGAGCAGTGGTCTTCTCTGCGACAGGAGGGAACGGTTCGGAACTTCGTAGCGAGGTTGGAACTGTTATCCGGACGTGTCAGAGGGGTGTCGGATGAGCTGCAGATCGGAATGTTTATGAAAGGCTTGAAGCCCTCCATACAAGCGGAGCTCCGGTTGCAGAGTCCGCAGTGCTTAGAGGATCTGCTCCGCCTGGCTCATAAGGCAGAGAAGAAATTGACAGAGGAGAGACGTCTTAAGGGCGCTTGGGGAGCATCGGGCAGCGCAGTCAAACGGGCCCAGTACTTCCACGACCAGCAGCGGGGGCTCAGGCACCAGTACCACCTAGACCCGCAGGTGGGACAGGGGGCTCCATAGTACCGGGGAGACGCCTGTCGGATGCTGACATGAAGGCGAGAGAAGAGCAGCTGGCTTGTGCTTCAGATGCGACGAGAGGTTCACTCCCGGTCATCGATGTGCGAGCAAGTTGCTGCAGATCGTGATCTTGCCCGACGAGGAGGAGGATCCGACGGAGGGAAGAAGCGCTATAGCAGCAGGTGCTGGGGAGGAGCAGGATTATGTGCACATGGATGTTGCGGAGGTGACCCTCAACTCCGTGGTAGGGTTCACTCCGAACCACACCATGAAGTTGGCGGGAACGTTGGGAGAGCAGACGGTGACGGTGCTGATCGACAGTGGGGCAACCCACAACTTCATCTCTCAGAGACTGGTCGAGCGGCTTGGCCTAGAGTTGAGTACGACGGAGAAGTTCACGGTGTTGCTGGGCACCGGGAAGATGGAGGAGAGCAAGGGCCTATGCAAGGGGGTGTCTCTCTCACTGCAGGGATATCAGCTGGCGGAAGACTTCTTACCATTGGAGTTGGACAACGTCGACATCATATTGGGGGTCCAGTGGCTGAAGAAGCTCGGGGAGATGAAGGTGAACTGGAAGCTTCTACGGATGGAGTTCCTGGAGGGAGGCGAGACGGTGGTGTTGAGGGGGGACCCGACTCTCTGTTTCTCGGTAGTGGCCCTCAAGGCCATTACGCGAGCATTGCGGACGGGAGGAGAGGGGTACCTAGTAGAGTTCCAGGGGATTTCGGTTGAGGGTGAGACACGGGAGGAGACCCCTGTGGAGGTGAAGGCGGTGTTGGAGCAGTACTCTGAGGTATTCCAGAGCCCGCAAGGGCTACCTCCGATCAGAGAGCACGAGCACGCGATAGTACTACGTGGAGAGGGAGCATCGGTGAGCGTGCGTCCCTACAGGTATCCGCATCTGCAGAAGGACGAGATAGAGCGGATGGTGCGGGAGATGCTGCAGGCTGGGGTGATCCAGCCAAGTGTGAGTCATTTTTCGTTACCGGTGCTTTTGGTGAAGAAGGACGGGAGTTGGAGATTCTGCGTCGATTACCGGGCGATGAACAAGGAGACGGTCGCTGACAAGTTTTCTATTCCGGTGATCGACGAGCTGCTAGACGAGCTGCATGGGGCGACGGTCTTTTCGAAGATCGACCTCAGGGCGGGGTACCACCAGATCCAGATGCGGCCAGAGGACGTGCCAAAGACTGCCTTCCGGACCCACGAAGGACACTACGAGTTTTTGGTCATGCCTTTTGGCCTGACCAACGCTCCGTCGACCTTTCAGGCCTTGATGAACAATGTATTCCAGCCTTACCTTCGGAGGTTCATCCTGGTCTTTTTCGATGACATCCTCGTCTACAGCAGGAGCATGGGGGAGCACATTGACCACTTGGAGGTGCTATTTAGGGAGCTGATGGCGCATCAGCTATACGCCAACCGAAAGAAGTGCAGTTTCGGTTTTGGCGCAGGTGGAGTATCTGGGGCACGTGGTGTCAGCTGAGGGGGGTGTCGGCGGACAGGACGAAGATAGCGGCTATGCTGGATTGGCCGGTGCCCACTACACTACGAGCACTGCGAGGCTTCTTGGGGTTGACGGGCTACTACAGGAAGTTCGTCAAGGGATACGGCATTATCGCATGGGCCTTCACGGAGCAGCTAAAGAAGGAAGGGTTCCACTGGGGGGAGGAAGCCACCAAGGCCTTTGAGGCCTTGAAGGTGGCTATGACGATGGCACCGGTGCTGGCCTTACCCGATTTCAGCAAGGCGTTCGTGGTAGAGACGGATGCGTCAGGGTATGGCCTCGGGGCGGTACTCATGCAGGAGGGGAAGCCCATAGCCTACTTTAGTCAGGTGCTTTCTGCTAGATCCCGGCTAAAGTCGGTCTATGAGAGGGAGTTGATGGCCATCGTACTGGCAGTACTGAAGTGGAGGCCCTATCTGTTGGGGCGGGAGTTTGTGGTCAGGACCGACCAGAAGAACCTCAAGTACCTCCTCGAGCAGCGGCTCGTTACAGAGGAGCACCAGCATTGGTTGTCCAAGTTGGTGGGATACCGGTTCACGATCGAGTACCGGCCGGGGCTAGAGAACAAGGCTGCTGATGCCTTGTCGCGACGGGAGGAGGTGGTGGACTTGAGGGCGCTGTCACGACCTATATGGCGGGACTGGAAGCCGATGTTGCAGGAGGCTGAGCAGGACGCAGGATTGCAGCACATACGGCAGCAGATAGAGAGCGGCAATGACGGTCCAGCGGGCTATACTGTGGAGGGTCGCCGACTGCTCTATCAGAGGAGGATGGTGCTACCGAGGACTTCGACATTCATTCCAGTATTGTTCCAGGAGTTCCATAGCTCCGCGACGGGAGGACACTCGGGAGTTCAGCAGACCTATCAGAGGATGGCCAGAGAGGTGTTTTGGCCAGGGATGCAGAGATGCATCGCACGACTGGTCGCCGCGTGTGACGTCTGCCAACGTCACAAGTACATGGCTATGGCACCAGCAGGATTATTGCAGCCGCTGACTCTACCAGAGAGAGTTTGGGAGGACATCACCATGGACTTCATCGACGGGCTACCACGTTCAGAGGGGTACACGGTGATCATGGTGGTGGTGGACAGGCTGAGTAAGTATGCTCACTTCATTCCTTTGAAGCATCCTTACACAGCTGTTACAGTAGCGACGGCTTTCCTGAGGGAGGTTATACAGCTACATGGGGTACCAGCTTCCATTGTCTCCGACAGGGACAAGGTATTCATGAGTCTCTTTTGGAGGGAGCTGTTTAGGGTACAGGGTACGGTCCTGAAGAGGAGTACCGCTTACCATCCCCAGACGGACGGCCAGACGGAGGTCGTCAACCGCAGCGTGGAGACTTATTTGCGGTGCTTCGCCTCTGATTCCCTCCGACAGTGGCACAGATGGTTGGCAGTGGGCAGAGTACTGGTACAACACTTCGTACCACTCGAGGGCGGGGACGACCCTTTCAGGGTGTTGTACGGACGAGACCCTCCTCCTTTAGTCCGATTTGGAGACACTCAGACACCAGTGGGACAGGTGGAGGAGTACATAGAGGCGAGGGATGGGATATTAGAGGAGTTGAGGAAGCATTTGTTGCGAGCACAGCAGGTGATGCGGGCTCAAGCGGACAGGCATAGACGGGACGTAAGCTTTCCAGGTGGGAGATATGGTTTAATCTCAAGTTACGTCCCTACAGGCAGAGGTCGATGGCGAGGAGGCCGAACGAGAAGCTGGCGGCTCGTTACTTTGGTCCATATCAGGTGGAGGCCAGGATTGGACAGGTGGCATATAGGTTGAGGCTACCGATCACTTCGGCGATTCACCCCGTTTTCCACGTATTTCAGCTGAGGAAGGCGGTCGGGGATCATGCGGTGTCGCCTGCTCTTCCTCCTACACTCACGGAGGATATGGAGGTGCAGTTGGAGCCTTTGGAGGTACGGGCAGTTCGGCAGGGACCAGGACAGATGAGGGAGGTTCTGATTCACTGGATGGGACTACCAGAATGCGACGCGACTTGGGAGGACTATGCGAGATTCCAGACACAGTTTCCAGATTTCCACCTTGAGGACAAGGTGGCTCTTTTAGGGGGGGTATTGATGCGAGCGCACCTGGCGCCGCACCTTTCTCGGGTGGTAGAGGCGTCATCACGTACGCACGTCGCAGGAGACGCGGAGGAGCCGTTTAGGCATTTTATTTATTTTATTTAATTTTAGTCATGGAGGATTATTTTGGTCTTTCACCACAAATAACCCTCATCTTTGCTTTTTCTATATATATTAGGTCTAGCCGTCTTTTATTGCTTATGCTTGTATTGAGAAGAAACTCTCAAGCGTCATTCAGAGGGGTTTAGACTTTGTCCGTCCATCAAAGTTGGGAGTTTGTTCTTTTCTCTAATAAAGATCGTTCTTTTCCTTCTATTTCTATTTTTTTATAAATTATTTGTGAATCGATCGGGTCGATTCACATCAAAATCCCTATGTGAAATTGTGATGCTCTAACAAAGTTACTTAGTTATGAGGGTATGTATGCCCCATCTTATTGTTGTGTCTCAGTGGTCAATGCAGAATCCAATAACCAACCATGTCATTTCCTGACTCGTCCTGATTTTTTATGTCTAAGGGGGTTTGGAGGGTTAGCCTGTAGTAAGATGAGCTAAACTCCCACATCTACTAATTAGCTTTCATGAGTTGACAGGAAAGACCTCTCTTTTCCATAGTTGCCACAGGCTACTACCAACTTATATAGTGAAGATTCAGCAATCATGTCATTACATTCTTAATAACTAAGGGGCTATTTCGTTGCTGCAAAGTGTCCATTGAAAGTGCCAATTGGATGGAAGTGGGCTTCAAACACTTACAATGTTTAGTAACATTGAAAGTGCCTAAAACTTGAAAACTAGCTGAAAGTCGACTTTCAATGTTGTAAAGCTTTTTTTTCCCTTTCTCCGCATCCAAATTTCAAAAGATGTGGACTTCAGATGGTTTTCAATCTTAAAATGTCACATGACTCACATCCATGAACCACTTTCAATGTTTACCAAATGGTTTATTGCACTTGCACTTTCCAGAAAGTGAAACTTACTCCACGTTGGATTTGCACTTTTCACTTTACCCACTTTCAAGCAACCAAACAGGCCAACATAGATGGCCAACCCAATTGCAGTGGGGGCACTTGTATGATGATGGCATACATAACTACATGTACTTATCTAACTGTAATTTAAGGTAGACAGTGTTTCTTCCCATATTTACTTTGTATGGCTGTAGCCATATCTCATAAATACATGTTCCAGAATGTAAAGGTGGGCTTCAAACACTTACAATGTTTAGTAACATCGAAAGTGCCTAAAACTTGAAAAGTAGCTGAAAGTCGACTTTCAATGTTGTAAAGCTTTTTTTCCCTTTCTCCGCATCCAAATTTCAAAAGATGTGGACTTCCGATGGTTTTCAATCTTAAAGTGTCACATGACTCACATCCATGAACCACTTTCAATGTTTACCAAATGGTTTATTGCATTTGCACTTTCCAGAAGTGAAACTTATTCCACGTTGGATTTGCACTTTTCACTTTACTTTCAAGCAACCAAACAAAGCCAACATAGATGGCCAACCCAATTGTAGTGGGGAAGACACTTGTATGATGATGGCATACATAATTACATGTACTTATCTAACTGTAATTTAAGGTAGACAATGTTTCTTCCCATATTTACTTTGTATGGCTGTAGCCATATCTCATAAATACATGTTCCAGAATGTAAAGGTAAAGAAAGTCTTTCAGGTCAAAGAACCCATGAGTTGGAGAATGGAAGCTGTGGATGCGATGTGGTGAACTGCAGCAGCATTATTTTCTCTCCTAGCACACTGAAGATGCAAATTCTAGTACAATCTTAGTAAACGCCAGCAAAATTATCCACTAAGTGCTGAATTTGCCACTGTGTTTGGCTATTGTAGTTAGGGATCCAATTTACTATCTTCTTTTGCTCAACATATTTTCTCATTTCTAAGCAGAGCATCTAGCATTTTCTATAACACAGTTTTCAACTCTCTTTTACATTTTTAGTACTCTACAGATTTATGGTATATGTAAAGGAAATTGGTAAACAAACAATATAGGATGCTTCATTGAGATTTAAGGTGTGTTTGGTTTACAGGGTTGGACAACGCAATGTAATTGACATTACATTGTAAATCTAATTCGGGTGTTTGGTTGGTCAAATTTTTTTAAATGCCACTACAAGCTTGATACATTACATCACTTTTTTTTAAACCAATCACATCTTAAAACTCATGTAATCGCAATTACATTACAACTTAAAACTTAACAAAATTATTTTCTTTTTAAATTTTTTCTTTTTTATTATTTTTTTTAAAAATATTATTTTTAATTTTAATTTTTTTTTAATTTTCTAACTTTTTTTTGTTTTTAATTTTTTTATTTTTAAAAATTAAAAAATTTGTTTATTTCTTTTATAAATGTTAAGGTTGGCCAAAATAAAATAAGATATAAATACAATTATTATTCCATTACGTTACATGGTAAACCAAAAATTTGAATGCAATTGACATTAAATATTTTGATTACATGTTCCAACCAAATATGGTAATGTAGTTGTAATTTTATTACATTACAAACTCGATTCCATTATGGTTACAATTCCATTACAATGAACCAAACACAACCTTAATTGGATAGAAGATGAGTCCCTTAGAAATTTAGAATGCAGAGTGGATGTTATAAGCTCTAAAATGGGGTGATACTAAATCTAATTATCAAATTTTTGAGTCAATTAATAATGCAATATATCACATAACTACCACAAAGAGGGATCACAAAATTGTTAATAAACCTTTATATAGCCAAAAAAAAAGTTGAGGAAAGAACCTCCGAAAGAAGCTCCGTATCATCCACAGAATGAAGATCCAAAAGCCCAGCTCCAAATTCCCCTCTTAGGTCAGGTGAATAAAACCCATCTGCTGCACCTATTGCTCCAAAACTTTGGGAGGTTGGAGTGTATTGTTCTGAACCAGACTCTCCATTCAAATTCAAATCCCTCAAAAGTTTAAAGAATTTCTGCTTCTCCTCAGCAGATTGAGCTCCATAGCCCTACCAATAACAGCACCAAAATTCGATTTTAGGCGAACATTCAACATTCAAGGCTCATAAAGTAGAACTGTAAAACTAGTGTGACTGCCATCAAAGTTAGAAAATACATGTCATTCAACATTCATCATGATGAGAGCAAATGGCAAAGAATAGATATAAAAAGATAATACATGTCATTTAACAAACTCTGCAGGTACATAAGCAAACGAGCACTGCCAAATCATACCTAGCTTAAAATGACAATGTATTATAAACTTACACAAATGGTTAGCAACATAAACAACATCCATTGAACTATCACTGAGTGAAATACTGAAACATCGGTGACATTCCAAAACGCACAGAAAATCAGAAGTTTAAAACAAGAGGAGAAAAAAGGGAGGAAAGAAGCAGCTAATGGCAAAAACTGATACTACCTGAGTCAGCATAATCATGGGCCAGACTTATCATCATTATCATCATCCAAGCCTTCTCCCATCATAGTGTGGTTGCTTATGGAAGGAAAATAGAGGAAAAAGGCAGCTAATGGCAAAAACTGATACTACCTGAGTCAGCATACTCGTGGGCCAGACTTATCATCATCATCATCCAAGCCTTCTCCCATCATAGTGTGGTTGCTTATGGAGGATGAGAAAGCTCCATCATACCCGACAAGACCACAATAACGAGTCTACAAGAATAGGTAAGATGATACAATCTCAATTGGACCGGGTGAAGTCTAGAAATAAATTAAGTTTCATACCAAGAAATTCCTAAGCCTAAACTTAACCACACAGGGTTTCCTTATCATATTCTACAAGGCCACAAAACAACTTCCCCGAATATATATATTTTTTCCAATTTATAAAATCACAAAAAGTGAACTACTAATTCAGGAAAATACACCATGGTTCATCACAACATATATGTGTGTGTGTGTGTGAGAGAAAGAGAGAGTGAGAGAGAGAATAAAATGGAGAGCGAACCTGGCGATGGAGCGACGGGATCCAGGTCTTCTCGAGCCCATGTAATCGACGGCGGCAGAGGCGGGGAACCCCTCCCCTCAACTGGGGCGGCGGGATCTAGGGCTTCTCAAGCCCTTGGATTCGATTGCGGCAGAGGTTCTCTCTATCGAAGCTCGGTTGCTTGGGGAGAGGACTTCATGACTTAATCTAGGAGAGAGCGGGTGGTTGACAGAGGTGACGACCGCACAACTAGTCTCTACCGAAATTTGGTTGCTTAGGAAGTGAACTTCACGACTCGATCCAGGAGAAAGTGGACTACTGACGGATGAGAAGGCAAAGAACAGTAGGGCAGGGGTCTACCGCAATTAAGGAAAATAGATTAGGGGTTGTTTCTTCAGAACATCTGGGTGATTCTCATAGCCAGAAAATGACTAGTGTTCCACCGAGGGAGCAGACTAGCAGTAGTACTGTGTCTCCATACGAAGACTAATTTCTTGGAGAAGGTGTCAAGGCTTAGACTAGATGGTGACGGGAATCCTCAGACGTCTAGGCCAACCTAGGCGATAACAGACTGTTGGGTCCAACGGAGTGCAAAAACCTTCCTAGGCCGAGGGTCATGCCAAGTGAGTATTTAGAGGATAGAGTTGTACTTCAAACCCAATCTCAATTGGTGATCTCAAGAGCATCTCTTATCTCTTGGGCATCCATTTGGGTGCAAGAGCAAGGTAGTCTTTAACATGCTTGCAATATGTCGAGCCAACCATGGTAAATGGCGAGGAAGACGACAGATATCTCCGAAGATGACATCGCAGAGACAACAAGGTTTTGTAAGACATCCAATATCATATATCTTGTAGGCATAAGGCCACACTACATGGTGGTGAGTGCTATTGTTAGGCGACTATGGTAGCCCCAGGATACCTACTTCCGGGAGAATGGATTCTTCATTTTCAAGTTCAAATTGGAAGATGATTTGAATAGCGTATTGGAAGGAGGCTCTTGGACATTTCACGGACGGTTGGCCATCCTGAGACGTCGGGATCCCTTGACAAGCTTTAGGATAGATCGGCTCTCTCAATTTTCGATATGGATCTGCTTTCCTTGGCTATCTCCTCTGCTTGGAATGTTCCGGACATAATGATGTTGGCTAGCCTGATTGGCACCCCGTTGAGGATAGATTTGCCTATAGCCTAGCGGCAACAGCTTGCTTTCATCCGAGTGTTCGTCGAAGCATGGTTTAAAGTATCGACCGATACCGATCCGATACGGCCGATACCGATACGGTTTGGCATGTCCCGATCCGATACCGACCGATATCCAATACTTACCGATACCAACATTAAGGGTCTCTTTTTCGGTCAATTCGGCAAAGAAAATTAAACGAAAAAGACAAATCATCAAGGCTTTAAAGCATAATAAGATT
Organism: Iris pallida; assembly: GCA_029216955.1. NCBI lineage: Eukaryota > Viridiplantae > Streptophyta > Magnoliopsida > Asparagales > Iridaceae > Iris > Iris pallida. The sequence goes on along the minus strand of JANAVB010001796.1, from coordinate 4,135,408 downwards.
GTAAAAACATGTAAAAGAAGAAAATCAATCTATTATATGTAAACCAATCGCTAAGGGTAATTACAATGTTATTTAATTTCAAAAGTACTACGAAATAACACTGAAAATACTTAAATTATGCCTAAAGTATAAAATATATGTTTTTAAATGTAAATAATTTATTAATAATAATTTTTTTTCCGATACCAAAAAATCCGATACTCCGATCCGAAACCGCCGATACTACCGATATCGCCGATACCAATACTCGTAGGAATAGTCCGATACCGATTCCGATACTGTGAACCTTGCGTCGAAGTAGATGCAACGAATGATTTACCTAGCAAGGTACAGGTTCGATTGGCATCAAGCGAGACATTTATGCAAGATGTTGAATATGAATGTGTATCGGTCCGCTGCACCAAATGTTGTAGTTTCGAACATTGGGAAGCTCAATGCTCGAACAACCTTTCCAATACTGCTAATGGCGAGGATATGGATAGACTGTGCTAGTAGGGCAGCATGTGTTTCCCCACAAGATCGCAATGAGAAGCAACTAGGGACGAGTATAGTAGAAGAGCAAGCAATGGCAGTTCAAGTCGACTTCTAGTCTACAAGTCCTATCGAGGGAATAACGGTTCCAAGCGAAATATGCTCTGGAACTAGTTCCAGGGATGGGCTATCTGGGTCTAGGCTATTGCATGTGGTTGTCCATGATGTTGTAGTCGTGAATGACCACAGACAGGAAGGGACTGATGATAGGACCCCACAGGATGTCAGAGAACTGGAGCTTCACTCAAGGGTTCTAGACGGACCTATTGTCCAAGAGGTTGAAGAGATGATGCCTTTGCAAAATATTTACAATGGTGAGGAAAGGGGACTAGCCGTGATCAACCCTCTATGAGAGGAAAGACGAAGGCGGAAGATCGAAGGACGCGAAGAGAGGGAACTTCAAAAAATGTTGGCTACTCGACCTCCAAGCTCCAGAATAATCAAGGGTAGTCATACCCGAAGAGTGCCCTAGATATAATATTTGTAGCGAAGAGTGCCCTAGATATAATGTTTGTAGCAGTCTTAGTTGTAATCTGATGCCTTGCCGCGAGGTATTCAGAAGAGAAATGGGATATCTTTGAGTTTGTAGATGACTTTTTTCGATTAACACAATTATCTCGTTTCAAATATATATATATATATATATATATATATATATATATATATATATATATTTTTTTTTTTTTTTTTTGGAACCAGATAAATTGTTTCTGGAATCGCTCCCACTGGGATTCGAACTCCTGACCACTTGGACCGCATGCATCTCTCTTAACCACTAGGCTAGAGGTCATCTGCAAATATATATATATATATATATATTTTGGGAACCTGGAATTGCTCCCACTGGGATTCGAACTCCTGACCACTCGGACCGCATGCATCTCTCTTAACCACTAGGCTAGAGGTCATTTGCATATATATATATATATATATATATATGGGTTCGGTTACAATGCTCCCAAGGTTTAAATAGATCATTTACGCCTAGTATTAATCACTGTTGGATCCGTCAGATTGATCAAGATAGATCTTACAAGATTTAATATGAGTAATGGCATATTTGGTAGATATTTTGAATCATTTTTGGCTATTTTTACATTCCTAAATTATTTCAGACCTAATGCCCATGAGGAGGAGCTTTTTCTTGAGGCTTAATGCTCATGAGGATCTTTTTCTTGAGGTGGGTGTTCTACTACTTCTTGATCTACGTTGTCTGTGCACCCCTGCAGCATGGTAGCAATTGCAGATCCAAAAGCAATGTGTCAAATTGTTTTCCCCTATGAACCTTGTAAGTGAGACAAAAATTTGATTACCATCTTCCGGAAATTCAAAATCAACTAACATTTGTGAATCCGTTTCTTGACTTGTTTCAAGTACAAAGATGATCACCTAAAACCACTTGTGAATCTAAACATGTTCATAGAATTAGACTCGATCAATGGTGTATGAAAAAAAAAATCCTTGTTTTCTATAGGTGCTTGGTTCGAAGTCACTGCACCCTTCGTCATTGCCAGGATTGAAGTCATCATAAGTTCAGCATTTTCGAGTTCTGTACAAGTCATATTACTTCCTTTTTCAATCATTAAATAGCAATTCAAAAATTCATTTGGTTCACAATACATCTAGCTCAAGGAATGAAAAGAAAGAATCGGCTAGCTAGCTTATTCCAAAACCAAATAAGAAAGAAACATGTGAAGTAGTTGTAGATATAGATGATGATCATCATTCACCAATGCTTGGTGGTGATGGTGGTGATGGTTCTGGTTGTGGTGGTGGTGGTGGTGGCGTGAGCAGTAAGCGTTGCTTGTATCGCCCATCCCGATAGCCTTCTTGACGGCACCAAAACATTTTGATTGGGATGAGACAGAGAGGAAAAGGGACAGAAGGGAAAGAGAAGATTGTGAAATAATCTAGGAATGTAAAAATAGCCAAAAAAATCATTTAGAAATATCTACCAAATTATGCTATTAATCATATTAGACCTTGTAAGATCCATCTTAAACAAGCTAATTGATCCAACGGTGATTAATACTAGGTGTAAAAGTCAAATGTAAGTGAAAGTCTAATCATAAGAGTAAATAAAGCTTCTAATTGATAAACAAACAAACTCAGAATTTCTCGGTGGATGAAGCATAACCTCAATCAAAAGCGCAAGAAAAAGAAAATCCAATTCGAACCAAATTGTGCACATTCATGAGCCCTCGTGCCGTGTGTCACACACGTATCGGACAAGAGACAGCCCCTCCAGAATACACTAGAACGCACCAAAATCAGTAACGTGTCTGTGTGGTACCGTATTTGTGTCCATCCAACATGGCTGTATAGAGTACTCGCTGCATCTATAATGCCAGAAGCTGCCAAATTTGTGATATATGAAAAAAAAAAAAGCATCGAACGTGACAGAGTAACAAAACGAAATGCCGATTTTACTGTCCAGTAAAATTGCATCGATCATCATTCAAACACAACCACCAATCCAGATCCACCAAGAACCGAGATCAATTCGATCAATGAACTTTCAAAGGTCCGTCTACTCCAGCACTCAAACCAGAACAATTGTGATCAAACGGAAGAGCAGCTCCAGATCTGAGATCGGGAGAGAAGGGATGAGGAGAGGAGAGTGGGGAGTCTACCTGCAAGAGGAGATTGGGCAGCATCCGCTGGTCGGCGGATGCCGCGACCGGCGACGCCAGGTGCTGCAGCCCCGCCGACTGCAGCCACCGCGCCATCACCGCATCGCCGGCCTCGGCCCCGCCGGCGTCAGACGACACCGCCGAGGCGGCGCTGGCCTGGTGCATCTGGCCGCCGGCGTGGCGCTGCGACCTCCGTTGCGGCGCCAACTTCGCCGTTTTTTTTTGGGGGGGGGGGGGGGGGGGGGGGGGTGTGGAGCGAAAGTTCAGATCTAGATTGGATCGGGAAATTTGGGGGAGGGGGAGGAAAACTTAATTTTTGGGGAAATGGGGGGTGATGATGAGCAGGGAGACGGAGAGAAGTGTTCGCTGTGGTGGGGGTTTGGTTGCTTTTCTAGAGGAAGTAGTCTTCATTTGTTTTTTGTTTGTTTTTTTGTTTGGAAGTTTTAATTAAGGCTTGGGATTTCTTACAATGAGGGGAAAGGGGAAAGACAACAGAACAGAAGCCACTGGTTTTATTTTTATTTTGCAAAAAAAAGATAGAGCAATATTTCATATATGTCCTTAACTTCTACTGTATTTCTATTATTATAAAGAGGCTTCAAAACGGTTCAAGATTGAGCCGTCTAAGCCATGTATATCATCAACCATTTTTTAAAATAAAATTTTTAAAATTAACTACATTTCTCACATTTCTCCTCCACTCTCTTCCTTCCCTTTCCTCCAATAAGGGATCAAAGTACATAAATGATCCTTAGTTATGATTTTAATCTCTTGTATTTTAAATTGTTTATTACATATATATCCTTACCATTGACCAATTTTCTAGTCCAATCTCTTACTTAATATTAATTTAATCCTAATCATTTACCTTTCTATCATTCTCATCAATCATGATAACTCGCCATATGTGTTGGCACCTTCCTTACTATAACAAAAAAAAAAATCCTTCCCGCCATCTCATGCCACCAACATCCGTTAGCTGACGCTAAGTCATCAATTTTTTCATGTCATATAATTTTTTTTCTCCATCTCTCTCTCTCTCTCCATTTGATTCTTTTTTCTTTCCTATCCATTTCCTTCCCACCCAAGAGCAAAAGGAGAAGGACATTCTTGTCGGGCGAGAGCAAGAAGGAAAGAGGAGGACAAGAAGAAGAAGAAAGTGTAACAACTTCTTTCATGGACTTTCATCCATGTTTGGGGAACCGGATGAGGTGTTGGTTATATAGATTTATCCCACACGTACTAGGTAAGCCCTACTCCAGCTTCTTCTTATTTAATTCAATTCTAACTCTTACCAGTCTAAGAGCATCTCCAACCTTATTGTCTTGTTATGCGTTGTGGGTCTTAGGTGGCATGAGACACAAGACATGCCTTTCTTTGGTGGCAAGGTTACATTCACAAAAGCCAATGAGATGGAAAAGTTTTCTCCAATGCAAAAGTATTGAGAAGACAATAAAAAGTATTGTTTCCAACTCCTTCACTTCAACCTTTTTTTTACAAATATTGTATTCATAATTGATGATGTGGAATAAAGTCATTGTAAAGTGCATTGTCTAGATCTAGACAACCAACTTTACATTATCCTTGCCATGTCAACTTCATGATTTATTCTACTTTTGCATTGGAGAAGAATTTTTGAAATGAAAGCTTGTCATTCCTATGTGGCAACCATTTTTTTAACTCACAATAGGGTTTAATTCATTCCCATGAACTTTAATTAGTTGTCATCATCATCTTCTAATTCTTCATTATGTTGTGTCATGCAATCTACACATGCATGTTATACTCTGCTTTTTCTGACTTTAATCATGTCATAATAGTAAACAAAACTAGATTTTGAAACATTTCCAACGATATGTTATGTCCTTTTTGTATAATCAAATTTTTCGGAATGCTAAGTTCATTAAAACATAAGTGTGCGATTTTCTGAACGTATTTTTGTCAGTGTGGTTTTCTTCCGAGCCATTTTTGGGGAAGTAAACAACATAGATTAAGTAATATATCTTTATATTTTATTTAAAGAATTTCAAGACTTATCCGAAACTATATAATATCACAGTTTTGCATGTCGTAGTTATGAGTTGTTACCCCATTAAACATAGATGTCCAGCGCAGAATTTTGTTTCATTCCAGAACTAACATAGTTTTACAGAATGGTCATATAGGTCAAACCGTAGCTCACAATGACCTTTTTGTGTACGTAACTCATATATGAAGGATGTCCAATTAGTAGAATTATGGTATAATATTTAAAAGTGAAGCTATTCACATCCAAAGTCAGAATATAAATTTTTTTTTCCAGTTCAAACTTGAGACAATCTAAATGTACAAACTGTGTTATAACCGAATGACTCGAAACTTGTTGGAGACGTTTGTTAACCTCACTTGATATCATTATCTTGTTTAGACTCATTCACATTCTTGAGAATTCACCTTGACCAATATAAGAATATATATAAGTTAACATTTGCTAGAGCATGTGAACATTTGTGAAATAACTTGGAAACTTATGGCATTGCCAACGTTGTATTACTAATTAAACTAGAGGCTCCCTTTGGAGGTACACTGAAATATCATATTGCCATAACTAGAGGTTCTTCAAAGGTACACCGAGCTATCATTTTGTCATAACCAAAGGCTCATTCCAGGAGTACGTCAAGATATTGTAACATTCACTTTCCAAAATTTTAAATTTTTGATAGAAAATGATAATTTTTTATAATTATTATAAGGAGTGGCAAGATTGTTAAATATGTAGTCCTACTTAAGTGGGAACTTTCTAGAATTAATTAATTTTTAATTAGCATGTGATTTAGAGGTGGTTAGTTAGTTGTAACTAATTGCTTCTAGATAATTCCTAATTAGTTAGAGGGAATGAATCTAGTTAATTAATTGGTCTAGGTTAATTAACCATGTGATTATAGGTTAGTTATAACTAATTTTTATAGATTGTACTAACCATGTGTTCTTGGGCCTAGTTGGTTAGGACCCAATCCTATAAATACCCCAATTATTTTCATTGATGTTCATTCCAAATTATTTCAGTCCAAGCCCAAAACACATTCAAGGGTTGATCCAGCAAACCCATTCCAAACCCAATAATAGTTTATTGTCTAACATAACCAAAGAGACCATAAACTACTTCTTACAAATTTGGGGTAATTTTAGACAATTAACAATATTTTTTGGGACAAGCTTAAAAATATATAGTAGACTAAGAGATTTTTGTGCAAAAAAATCAATTATATTTCTTATACCAACTTTTTAATAATCACTTCATTACCAAGTCATCTTTCTATCGTAATCTTTCTAACGAATCGTATATGGCTATAAACTCTATATCCAATATCAAACCTAACAATCATGTGATTTGTACATGAATAGTCTATGTCCAATATTATCTATTGAGATTAAAAAATAATTTATTACCCAGTCACTAATGTAACGCCCCGCTCCTTATGGTGCATTAGGATGATTCGTTGGATCGAAGGGCCTAGTTGGACTTGGAATCATGCAGAAATATTTCGTTAAATGGTGGATGGTTTTGATAATTCTCTCATTTACCTTCACACTCGATAAAATTGAACTTTACTTGTCTTTGTTGCTATATTCCATGAGTTTAATTATTAATGTTAAAAAAAGAACCAAGATAAAAGAGAGTAATATTTTTGTTGTCAGCTTGTTATTTAGATATACATGGAATATTAACTTGTTGTATATATACATGTCACATGGATTATTATACTGTTATTGTAGACATGAATATTTGTATTGTTGTTATATACATGGATTATCATACTACTGTTATAGAAACCCGGAATATGAACTTTCGTTACGTTATCAAGTGAAATATAGTGTTGTTGTTTGATAGAAATAGAAATGTGAAAAAGTTTTGGAACCGTCGAGTCACCAAGGTTGAAATCCCTGGTTTGGAAAGAATAAAAATATGAGCGATGGCTCGAGGAATGTGGTAATACAAAAGAGATGTATTGTATAGTTATTTCAAGTTTTATATTATCATGCATGTTATATGTTTAAAAGCTAAGTTGCATATGCATGCATGGTCATAGCAACTTGTGCACAAGGTTCGATTCATCAAACGGTTGTCGGGACAGCAGAATTGGTTCATCCGGAGGGACATTAGAAATAAGTACTGATGTACTAGCACAGACATTCCAGGACCTTCACTAGGGCTAGCTACTCGCACTTGAAGGATCATTGTCTTACCAAAGATAGTCCAAGATGGTGTGTCACAAGTGGCATTCATATAGTTAGGTTGCATGCTCATATAATCTGTTTGCAGGCTTAAAAAGTTGGTCGCATGGACGAGCTCACGACACATTTATATATTTTATGAAGGCTAATGAATGTCTTATGTAGGGACACACTTATGACACATTCATATATTATGAATGATAATAGATAATGATGGTAAGGTTTACTGTTTCATCACATTAGGGGTCAGCACATTGGGAAATGCATTGGTGAGTAGCCTCAACTCACATAAAACCATCAAAATTGATATGTGAGGGCATACAAATTACGTGGTCTTTCTAATCTTGCCTTATGATCAATTAATAATTCACAAGCATGATATATATATATATATATATATATATATATATATATATATATATATATATATATATATATATATATATATATATATATATATATATATAATGTATGTGCCGATCCAAATGCATATGGCCCTAAAATTGGCACAAAGTATCATGGCCTATATGAAAGGGTGTAGGTAAATTTTTAAAAGAATCTAACAGCAGGATCTCCCGTATCGAATAGTTTTCGAGACCGTAGGAAGTACGAAAAAACTTCTCGATATAAATTTCTATTTGCTTTATGTTGAATTTCTTGAATACTTAATGATTCAAGTATGATTCCTTTTAGTTAATAATTGTATGGATTGACCGCAGGGATACCTGTGCCAAGTGTATGAGGGTATCCCTATAGTCTTTATCTTTTACATGCGGTAGCACCATATCACTTCCCGTATTTTCACGAATTGTCTGAATATGTAGGTATCATATGCGTTATGTCGTTACCGAATAGAGTTAGCTTGATTATGGCAACGTATTGTTACGATTAACCGCTTAGGGCATAACATCTATACCATGTTTGTCACGTCCCGCTTCCCATATTTGAAACGGTGACGCCATAACACATCTCCAGGCTACGCGCCGAAACCGCGATTGTCGCCTGTAATCCTCAGCAAGAATGGAAAATACAGGAAATTTGCATGGTATTAAAAATATAGTGTAGCTATATTACAGGAAACTTTTCCAACAATACTATTACAGACTTATTACAAAACAAATGCATAATGACTGAGAAGTTCTCGTCCTAGCTATAAACAATGGTTACTCCTCGAGGTATTGCGGCGATACTTCAGCAGAGACGTCTTCTTCTTCACCTAGTGAACAAAACTAGGTCGTTTAGAAACGACAAGCAAGTCCTCGGTCAAGGGCGATGAAATATAAATAAATAAAATTGAGAGATGCGGTTTTCTTTAAAAAGACTTGTGCAACTGCATATATGTATGTATATAAGCATATATATATATGTATATATATATATACCCTTAATTTTTACTAAAATAACACATGTAACCATCATCCTACTCCAGGGATTGTGAGATTTCCGAGCTTCCCTTGAGCTTTCTGTAAGATTTGCTTCCCTTGAGCAAACTGCCTACCCAAGGTAGGTTTGAGTTACCCTTGGAGTAAGATGAAATCTAATGCAATTGAGAACAATAATCTGAATAATTCTCTAGATGCTTCCCGTGAACAATCCCGTTAACTTGGGATCAGGCTGTGAATTCCGAGCCTCCCTTGGGCTAAACATCTATTTGATGTTACTGTCGAAATAGATGAATTGATTTCCGAGCCTCCCTTGGGCTAGTACTCTCTATTTGAAAATAGAAGTACGGATTTCCGAAATACTGATCAGCTTTTGTTGTTATTATGTTACGGGATATCTAGGAATATTCAGTTGTTCTCCCCGCCCAATGCTTCCTATATATGAAACTTTCTAAAATTTTCCAAAAGTCAGAAATTTAACTATCTCTAGAATTTCTCAAAAATTTTGGCAGAATCTCCTTTGTATTTAGGAGCCCCGCAAATTTACAGAAAACATATATAAATGATAAGAAAATATGGGCTCGCCGACCCCTTCGGTGGAGCAACTCTCAACACCGGAACCACGCAAATAAAAATTGGGCTCGCCGACCCCTTCGGTGGAGCAACTCTCAACACCGGACCATGCAGTTTATATAAAAAGTAAAGCAGGATAAATAATTAGACACCTTTTACCTTTTTGCAAGCGAGGGAATAAGCATATTTTACCTTTCTTTAGCAATCAGTCGGAAGGCGATTTTTGCAATTAGCAAGCAATACAATGATGGCCATAATTTTTCCTTGCAAGTTATACTAGGCAACATGTAGAGACTTAAAATGTAGAGACTTAAAATGAAAACATGTACATATATATATTTATATACTAGGTAGATAGTATGTAGATACTATACATATATTTGCATATACTCATATATCATGTATATAGATAATAGGTATGTATATATACATTATGTAGATAGTACATATATATATAATATGTATAGATGTATTTGTAGATAGTTTATAAACGATATGTATGTATATATATATTATGTAGATAGTACATATGTATACAATATGCATAGATGTATTTGTAGATAGTTTATATACAATATGTATGTATATATATATTATATAGGTAGTACACATATATATATACAATATGTAATATGTATGTATATATATATATATAGATAGCGTACACATAAAGGAATTAAGAACGTAGAAAATAACAAGTCCTCATACTTTACCTTCCCGTGAATGGTTCTGTTGTTCCGTTTCAAAATTTTTTTATGACAACTTACCATTGGAGAGTCCCATATGTTCATTTGTGTTTGTTTGTTCATGGAGAGTCCAATAGTTCATGTCCATAAATCGCAAGTCCAAAGTTCGTGTTCGAAATTGATTTCTCTACTTGTGTCTATTCGATTATTCACTTGTTCGAAATATCATACCATAAATATTTAATACTTTTGTTTATGTCAAATTAAATAATTACTAGGAATTAGGATTTGCAACAGTTTAATTTATCATGACTTGATTTAAGTATTAAATTTCAGAATTTTACTAAACAAAATTCAGAGATATTATCCTAACTAATTATATTCCAAACTTATAATATGAAATTTCAGATTTTTGAAGATTAAACCCTACAATTTCAATTTTCTGGTATTACCAAATTATTCATGAAGCTATAATTTCAGAATTTTAACATGATAATAAAGGAATAATTATGAGTTCCATTAACCCAGATGGAAATATTGAGAAGAAGAAGGAGAGGAGGACTTGCCTTGGGTGGGGAATGATCCAAACTTCTTCACAAACCCTAATTAGAACCCAAAAGCAAAAATTACTTTGTTAGTGACCTAACCTAGTTGGAATTGAACTAAAACATAGGGATTGAGGAAGAAGAGGAAAAATTACCTAGGTTTCCCTCCTTGGGGAAGTTGGAGTAGAGGGGGAAGGAGGTGAAGATGGAGTGGATGAAGAGGTGGTGGTGGCCGGCGGTTGCTGGCGGCGGCGGACGGCGCAGGCGGCGGCGGACGGCGCAGGCGGCGGCGGCGGGCGGCGCTCCGGCCGGCAGCAGCAGCAGCAGCTAGCAACAGCGGGTAGCAACAGTAGCAGAGGGAGGAGGAGGAGAAGAGGAAGAGTGGAGAAAGAGAGAGAGATGGAAAGATGAGAGAGAGAAAGAGGAAGATATATAGAGAGGGAGAGAGAGATCGAGAAAGAGAGAGAGAATTCGAGAGAGAGGGAGAGAGTTCGGGAGAGGGAGAGAGGGTGGATGTGGCTGCCCCCTCTCTTTCTCTAAATATATATATATATATTATTTTTATTATTATTATTTTCTTTCTTTCTTTTCTTTTTCTTTTTCTTTTTTTTTTCTTAGGGTTTTCCTTTATAAAATTTTCAGAAAAATAAGAATAAAAATAAAATTATTATTATTATTATTATTATTATTATATCAATTATTTGTTTAAAAAAAATTTTGAGTAAAATATTTAAGAAGATGGAATTATAATAAAATATTAATATATTAATTTTTTGGAAAGCAGCTATGACACTCTACCCACCTTACAAAAATTTCGTCCTCGAAATTTAAATTTTAACGATAAGATTTTCAAAACAATTATAAAGAGAAGCAAAATGTTCTACCCACCTTACAGAATTAGAGTAATAATTTATTAAACAGTTAAACAAAATATCTCGAAATATAGTTATCAAAACTTCACGGAATTAAGAACAATCCTAAAATAATAGAAATCACCAAGATTTTTGAAATTCCATAAAACCAAATAGAATTGGTCAGATACCATGTTGTTTCAAACCATAACCATGTATGATCCTTGAATTCAAAATCATATTTCTTATTCTCATTTTCCGACGTGATATAGTAATCTAGTGCCTCGCCATCGCGCGTATGGCTGCAATCAAGATACCGTTTCACTATCAGGATTCATGGCTGCAGCTTTTGCTACTACGCCAATGATATCCATAAAATGATTAGGGAATATGACTGTGAAGTAACCATACATGTCAGAGGAAAATCCAATCAATTCGAAATCAAATTCAAATAGAAATTCAATTCAAGTTGCAATATCATCAATATCACTTATATAAAATATTAAAACTCAGAAATGATCTCAAAGATTTTGTTATTAGGGAAATAGAAGTCCCATCTCAAATTTTCAACTCAATGGTTTCAAAATTCAAAATGAGAAATATGAAATCAGAATCTAAATGTCAAACTCCTTGAAATCAAACACAGAATCATTATCTCGGGCTCAAAATCTTGTGAATTCATGTATTCGATAATGTTGTGCCTCGCCAACGTAGGTGGCTGCACAACTTCTCTTTCCATGATACAAAAGAACATTCGGCTCAAGGTACAACAAGTATTCATTCGTATAAATCCATCCACAATATTCAGGTCAAAGCATTACCTCATAGAATAGAATCAAATGAGTAAATGAGCATGTATATTAGAGAAGGGACAATTACTGAAATTAGGAATGTTATGGAAAGATATGATTGAATGAAAAGATTGAGGATATGATCTAAATTTTCAAATAATATTGGGGATAACGCAGAAAATAGTCGAATGGGGGAGAGGTGAATAATAGGAAATTTAACAGATGAAGGAGAACGGGTAGAGACTCAAACAGTGATAAGTTTAAGAGGTTAAGAAATAAGAAACTAAATTCTAATCCAATTATTTACATAGCACTACGTACAACAATCATTATACAATTACTTAGATAAGCTATTGCTAGTACTAACTTATCCAATATTCATTAAGGAGATACATATATATATATATATTCTTACCCCTCACTAAGTAATGGTTCAAAAAATATTTGAATTCCTGGTTTACTAGAGATACCCATACTCAGCCCAAGATCCTCAAGGAATTTCTAGGTTCTTAATAGCTCAAATAAGAGTGCTAATTGAATCCTCAAATACATACTAATCTGGCCTAGAAGGTCATGTCTGCCCTTGTGCTACTCATAACCAAGTAAGGATACTTAATGGTTCATACTTGCTATAGGAATTTTATCTAGCTAAGCATACCAAGAATATAGTTAACATACATCAATCAAATTGGTATTCTCTGTTCTAAGGTTCCTTAAGACATTCCGTAAAGTCTGTGCCTTAGCCCATAGGATTCCAAAAATCTTGACTTACCGTCATGTCTTATCCTGCATAGGTTTCCCTAGAAGATTGGTAGGTTCCTCATCCTTAAGCTTTCGGTTTTGTAAAACCTGCAACCTATTTTAGGTCTTTTAACCTTGGGGTCCAATACGGAAATCAAAGTTCTCCGTCTAAGTCTAGAACCTACGTCTTATCTAAACCTATGGTTCATCCAAGATTTTTCATTCTTGCTGACCTGCATGGGCCACCACTAAAAGACGTGTCACGTCCCGCTTCCCATATTTGAAACGGTGACGCCATAACACATCTCCAGGCTACGCGCCGAAACCGCGATTGTCGCCTGTAATCCTCAGCAAGAATGGAAAATACAGGAAATTTGCATGGTATTAAAAATATAGTGTAGCTATATTACAGGAAACTTTTCCAACAATACTATTACAGACTTATTACAAAACAAATGCATAATGACTGAGAAGTTCTCGTCCTAGCTATAAACAATGGTTACTCCTCGAGGTATTGCGGCGATACTTCAGCAGAGACGTCTTCTTCTTCACCTAGTGAACAAAACTAGGTCGTTTAGAAACGACAAGCAAGTCCTCGGTCAAGGGCGATGAAATATAAATAAATAAAATTGAGAGATGCGGTTTTCTTTAAAAAGACTTGTGCAACTGCATATATGTATGTATATAAGCATATATATATATGTATATATATATATATATATACCCTTAATTTTTACTAAAATAACACATGTAACCATCATCCTACTCCAGGGATTGTGAGATTTCCGAGCTTCCCTTGAGCTTTCTGTAAGATTTGCTTCCCTTGAGCAAACTGCCTACCCAAGGTAGGTTTGAGTTACCCTTGGAGTAAGATGAAATCTAATGCAATTGAGAACAATAATCTGAATAATTCTCTAGATGCTTCCCGTGAACAATCCCGTTAACCTGGGATCAGGCTGTGAATTCCGAGCCTCCCTTGGGCTAAACATCTATTTGATGTTACTGTCGAAATAGATGAATTGATTTCCGAGCCTCCCTTGGGCTAGTACTCTCTATTTGAAAATAGAAGTACGGATTTCCGAAATACTGATCAGCTTTTGTTGTTATTATGTTACGGGATATCTAGGAATATTCAGTTGTTCTCCCCGCCCAATGCTTCCTATATATGAAACTTTCTAAAATTTTCCAAAAGTCAGAAATTTAACTATCTCTAGAATTTCTCAAAATTTTTGGCAGAATCTCCTTTGTATTTAGGAGCCCCGCAAATTTACAGAAAACATATATAAATGATAAGAAAATATGGGCTCGTCGACCCCTTCGGTGGAGCAACTCTCAACACCGGAACCACGCAAATAAAAATTGGGCTCGCCGACCCCTTCGGTGGAGCAACTCTCAACACCGGACCATGCAGTTTATATAAAAAGTAAAGCAGGATAAATAATTAGACACCTTTTACCTTTTTGCAAGCGAGGGAATAAGCATATTTTACCTTTCTTTAGCAATCAGTCGGAAGGCGATTTTTGCAATTAGCAAGCAATACAATGATGGCCATAATTTTTCCTTGCAAGTTATACTAGGCAACATGTAGAGACTTAAAATGTAGAGACTTAAAATGAAAACATGTACATATATATATTTATATACTAGGTAGATAGTATGTAGATACTATACATATATTTGCATATACTCATATATCATGTATATAGATAATAGGTATGTATATATACATTATGTAGATAGTACATATATATATAATATGTATAGATGTATTTGTAGATAGTTTATAAACGATATGTATGTATATATATATTATGTAGATAGTACATATGTATACAATATGCATAGATGTATTTGTAGATAGTTTATATACAATATGTATGTATATATATATTATATAGGTAGTACACATATATATATACAATATGTAATATGTATGTATATATATATATAGATAGCGTACACATAAAGGAATTAAGAACGTAGAAAATAACAAGTCCTCATACTTTACCTTCCCGTGAATGGTTCTGTTGTTCCGTTTCAAAATTTTTTTATGACAACTTACCATTGGAGAGTCCCATATGTTCATTTGTGTTTGTTTGTTCATGGAGAGTCCAATAGTTCATGTCCATAAATCGCAAGTCCAAAGTTCGTGTTCGAAATTGATTTCTCTACTTGTGTCTATTCGATTATTCACTTGTTCGAAATATCATACCATAAATATTTAATACTTTTGTTTATGTCAAATTAAATAATTACTAGGAATTAGGATTTGCAACAGTTTAATTTATCATGACTTGATTTAAGTATTAAATTTCAGAATTTTACTAAACAAAATTCAGAGATATTATCCTAACTAATTATATTCCAAACTTATAATATGAAATTTCAGATTTTTGAAGATTAAACCCTACAATTTCAATTTTCTGGTATTACCAAATTATTCATGAAGCTATAATTTCAGAATTTTAACATGATAATAAAGGAATAATTATGAGTTCCATTAACCCAGATGGAAATATTGAGAAGAAGAAGGAGAGGAGGACTTGCCTTGGGTGGGGAATGATCCAAACTTCTTCACAAACCCTAATTAGAACCCAAAAGCAAAAATTACTTTGTTAGTGACCTAACCTAGTTGGAATTGAACTAAAACATAGGGATTGAGGAAGAAGAGGAAAAATTACCTAGGTTTCCCTCCTTGGGGAAGTTGGAGTAGAGGGGGAAGGAGGTGAAGATGGAGTGGATGAAGAGGTGGTGGTGGCCGGCGGTTGCTGGCGGCGGCGGACGGCGCAGGCGGCGGCGGACGGCGCAGGCGGCGGCGGCGGGCGGCGCTCCGGCCGGCAGCAGCAGCAGCAGCTAGCAACAGCGGTAGCAACAGTAGCAGAGGGAGGAGGAGGAGAAGAGGAAGAGTGGAGAAAGAGAGAGAGATGGAAAGATGAGAGAGAGAAAGAGGAAGATATATAGAGAGGGAGAGAGAGATCGAGAAAGAGAGAGAGAATTCGAGAGAGAGGGAGAGAGTTCGGGAGAGGGAGAGAGGGTGGATGTGGCTGCCCCCTCTCTTTCTCTAAATATATATATATATATTATTTTTATTATTATTATTTTCTTTCTTTCTTTTCTTTTTCTTTTTCTTTTTTTTTTTCTTAGGGTTTTCCTTTATAAAATTTTCAGAAAAATAAGAATAAAAATAAAATTATTATTATTATTATTATTATATCAATTATTTGTTTAAAAAAAAATTTTGAGTAAAATATTTAAGAAGATGGAATTATAATAAAATATTAATATATTAATTTTTTGGAAAGCAGCTATGACAATGTTTGGCGACATCCGTCATGCATTGTATTGTATTGTATTGATACCGTATCGATTTTTTTCGTGGCTC
The DNA here is from genome assembly GCA_029216955.1 of Iris pallida. Taxonomy (NCBI): domain Eukaryota; kingdom Viridiplantae; phylum Streptophyta; class Magnoliopsida; order Asparagales; family Iridaceae; genus Iris; species Iris pallida. The sequence goes on along the minus strand of JANAVB010001796.1, from coordinate 4,119,078 downwards.
GTCATAGCGCACTCTAGTATATAGTGATTATAGCGACGTGGATTGCTAGCTTGTCTTATGCTAATGATCTTGAATGTTAAAACACTATCGAGTCTTGCATTTTTCTGAGAGAAAACCATGTATAGGATGGGTTCCACATATGCCCACGGCTGGTAATTCAAATGAAAATGTTAAGGAATTAATAACTAGAATGACCACTTAGATTCATAAGGAGAGAAGGTTTTTAGGTTGCATGCAGTCCCGTTGTCCCAAACACATATGGACTTGGAGCTCTTCATTGTGAGGGGAACACTTTCATCTCAAAGATTAGTGATGCAATATTGTACTTATTATTGTTAGCTTACCAATGTGTGGTGCATATACTATTGATTATCGTTTCACCTGGATAGACTATAGTATGTATTAGCATTGGAACCTCAAATGGATGTGGTAGTAATCAGGAATGTGAAAACCCTATTTAGCTAATGTTATCAAACCATAGTTCATGATTAGCCGAGGTTGATGGATGGTTTATATTTTTGGTATATTAATTGTTCATGTATCAATATCACTTTACATGTTCAATATTTATATTGTCATTTAATTTACTTTATTACTGTTACTTTCTGTTTTATTATTTATTTATTGTTTTTATTTATATGCTTGCATTCTGGTTTTAGTACACAATAGAGCTTTTCTTGTGGTATTTGCTATCTGGGATTGACCCTGCTGGTTTTGTATGACCAGATCTCATAGCGGAGAAAGAGGATATTCTATACCTTTCGTTCGATGGTCAGCACCAAGAGGGTCACCAGTCGAGCACTTGAGTGAGTTTCCTTCTCATCACCCACTTGTATATTATGTATATTTTGTTGAGGCGTTTAGCCACCGAGCAAGTGTTAGCTCATGTTCTGTGATTTTGCACCTGCCTACAGGCAGCATGATTGTATATATTCTAGATTACAGCTAAATATGATCATGCATGATTGTATACGCTTGCTAGTTCTCTATTTTGTACTACTGGATTCATGATCATTACATATCTATAGTTTGTGACACTTTACTATCATATGTATAATGATCATGCATCTTGTACTTTACTTGCTTGTAAGTGATTGAGACATCTAGGATTGCTTGACCTAGTATTGACTGATGGATTGTATAGTAACCTCCATATCTTTATACAATCGTGGTCATATTTTAAGGTATCGAAGTACTTTGATATACGCAGCTAGCCTAGTAGCGCCCCTGTTCTCCAGTATTCTGGGCATGACAGACCTGTAAACACCCTTGAGGGGGGTGAATAGGGTCAAGCTAGCTAATCAAGTACTAAACGATTGCTAATAGACAATTTAAAGATTAAGAGTGCTAGAAAAGAAGCAACAACAATACCGACACCCGATGTATCATGGTATCTTTCCAAGGGGCACTCTAGTCCCGGCACTCTCTCCGGCTTTAATCCACTATTATGCAAATAGTACAACGTGAATTTTCATCCGAAGGTTCACCGATTTCTGACACCTGAGCTTTTATCTGAATGTCTTTCCGACTTCAAACCGAGAGCTTTTATCCGAAGACTCTCCAACTTCAAGCGAGAGATTTTATCCGAAGTCTCTCCAGCTTCAACCTTTCACAAGATGGTTTTTGTTCTTCTTACGACAAGATGAAGATCTCTCTTTTTCAACTTAATAACTCTAACATAATTTGTGGATGACAAATAAAAGCTTTGTAAAGTTGTTTGTGGATAGGTTTTGGTGGTTTAGAAAATTTTAGGCTCAAAGCATTGTCCTTTAATGAAGGGGCTCAAGGCTATTTATAACCAAAATATTGAAAAGAGCTCAAAGACAACTTTTTAGTCAGCGATCGGTATACCGTCGATACGAATCGTTGTACCGATCTGGAATGCAACGACTAGAAATATAGCCGTTGGGATCATTAAATGCTCGAAATTCGACCGTTGGATTTTCAACGTTACTGAAACGGTATACCGGCAGTACGAACCGGTGTACCGTCGGTATGCCGGTTCATTAGTCCGAGAGCAGATTTTATATAAAATTGGTATACCGCTGGTACGAACCGGTGTACCACCGGTATGCCAATTTTTATCCGAAAATGATCATGGGCTAATTTCTACTCTACCTTTCGATTTTATCATCCATTTCTTGTGTTTACAAATATTCCTAAACTCATTACAGACTCCAGATATACTTGAGCAGGTGCATGTTTCTTAAGAGTCTTGAAATGATGATGGCATGGCTTGACTTCTTCACTTAATAGATGATGACTTCTTCCTTGACGGCAGTTGTCCAAAGATATCCAGAATGTGAAATCTGAATACCTTTCGGGGGCTTCGCCCCCAAACCCCCACAGGAGCGCTGTCCCCTCGACCCCCGTCCGCTGACCAAGCAGCGGAATTCCCGAGTACGTGGCTCCGGAGATGTCGTCGGGTGGTTCAGAGAAATCTTGTGGGATATCGTCGTCTTTGGCCCACCATAATTTCTTCATTTCATATGTCCATGTTGATCTTGCTTATTGCTTTTCTGCAAATACATGTTAGAGGAACAAAGTAATATACATAGTAGCAAGTATGATCAAGTTAATGCACATTAGAACTATGCTAAGTTTAAGTATAATACTATAGTGATAGCATGAGCATTAGTGACAATAAAATGATAAACTTAATTGATTAACCATATTAAAAAATATGATACAATTATTGGGCCAACAAGACCATGTTTATGCTTGTCTTGTACAAGTATAATTTAGACTTGTACGACATCGTGTCCAGTGATGACTTTCGGTCTTGGGTGATTGGGATGTGACAACTAACCCTAGTTGTTGCCCAACATATATAGTAGCTCCCTCCGATGAAGAAGATGACGACCATATTCTTTACAACCAAAATAGCAATTTACGAGTCCCTATATGATAGGGGGAGGGGGGGTATAGGTGTTCCTTGAAGAGACATGGAAACGGGAGCGGATAGCAAACAAGAGGCCAATTTTAGGTGGCAAGGAATGGTAGGAAAGGGTATTCCCTAAAAAATATGAGGAGAGGAAGGGGTTGTTGGAGGAGAGGAGTGCACAACCTTATGGACAAGTTGCCAGAATTGTTTGTGCAAAGTCGAACTGCACATGAAACTATGTGGGACAAACAGAATGGTGATGATAATAACCATATTTGTTGTGTTTGGTTAATAATCCATGGTATTAACTAACTAAATTTTTTTTAGGATATCAGTTTCATGGTTTTTTTTATATATTAACTCATTGATAAAAGTACAACAAAAAGTGTTATGGGACATAACAATTTTGGCAGTTCTGAAAAAAATTGTGATGCCTCCTAACATTTTTTGTTGTGCCTTTATCAATGGCCTAAATTTGTATCCTCTCCTAAAACATTTTGGAATAATTGTCATTTTCTATTCTTTCTTTATAACTTGATATTTTTCCCCTACCTTTTCCTTAAAATAATATGAGCAATTGTTCTTCTTACTCATTTGAGTTATTATCATGATTTTCTGAATGGAATTGTGAAAATAAAAAAAATTAGGTTTACTCCCTTGATTCCTTGAAGAATGAATTAAGCCTAATTACACAGTTCCTTAGTTCCCGTCAAATATCAACTTTTTAGAAACACGTAGGCATGCAATTATTTTATCTGTCAAGAGCCGATTTATACTCGTAGTCCTGATTTTTTTCCGTTTGCCGAATTACTAACAAAGGTCAAGAGCAATGAAACAAGAAAATGATGTGTTCAGTCTGAGGAATAACTAATTAGTTTGAATTTACAACTTAATTATAAAAAAAATAGGTTATTTATAAGAGCACATCAATTTTTGATCCGGACTAGTCCGGATTAGAGCTAGCCCAAATTTTAGAAAACTTTACTCAGGACAGCCCATATTTTTTTATCATAGGTGTCACGCCCCGCTCCCGTAGGAGCGATCGTCCTCGCTAAGGCGTGATGCCGTACGAGCCTAGATTGCGCTCGTGCAAGGCGGGTTCCATAACGGCCGATTTCAGCGGCTACGACGGGGTCGTCGCACAGAAGTCCCATGCAGAGACATTGAATCATAGCAGCGAAAATTTAGAACAAACACAAGTATTTCAAAAGAAGCTCTTTATTGATATTGAAACATAGATTACAATGGGGCGCAAGGCCAAGATTACAAGTCTCTCAAGCTCACTCAAGCTCACTCATCTCACATTACAAGTCACTCAGCTCTCTCTCATCTCTCAACATAAGTCTTTAGCCGGCGGAAGCTTCGGAAGGCGATGTCCATACATTATGTCCCGTATAAGTCTTTAATCTATGCGGCCGCGTGTCACGACCCGTTACCCAAATTGTTGGGCCGGGCCGAGCCATGTCTAGCATACGCTTGTTAAAGCGTAGTAAGCTGTTCTAAGAATAGACAATAAAGGATCTAAGCTACTAACAGTTCTAAAATCACATTTAAATGTTCATCACAACACAGCATCTATAAGCGAAGGTAAACAAACACAGATTTAATAATACATAACCAAAGTATCTAACTGGAGACAAAGTCCAGTATCCAAATATAAGAACAGACAAAGTCTAAGTCTACTAAACACATGAAAGATAACTAAGCAAGGTTCCCCGCTGGGGCCTCTTCTGGAGCTAAGGCCAGGTCCATGGTAAGTAGGACATGTATCCTCAGGACTATCATCTGTAATATTTTCAACAGGTCCAATCAGGACGGAAACGAGTACAACCCATCTAGAAAATCCAAGTAAATGACAGAGAACTCTAAAGCAGTTATAGACAGTTTTATTGATGAACATGGTAGTTTATATTCAGGTGATGGTATAGAGAAACAGTTAAGATACAAGAAAAGAAAGGTAACTAAACAAGAGAAGAATCATGACAATGATGACGGTAATAAAAGCTAACTGAACTAGAATAACATGTATGAGTCCAGACAGTACAATATAAGTCTAATGTAATCCCAGTGTGAGTCCAGTCCATATAATCCGATACCAGATGATTTCCGGTACAAGATGAGTCCAACAGTGATCAATGAATCCAGGGTGAGTCCAACTATGATCTAACAGTGTGTTTTAAAATACCGAGGTCGACATGTAAACGACTGTAGGTATCAGGCACATCTCTCACTGATCAGGCAAGAGATGGCTATGCTTCCGGTAGATTCCTGTGGGATATTCCGGATTTGGGGTATGTCTACATGTCTTATTCAATATTTCCCCGCCCAGCAAGTGAATCCAGTACAAGACACAAGAATCGAGATGAGTTCGGCCAAATGATGATTCCAGAAATGATTCCGGAATAATTCCAGTGATTCCAGTAATAGAGATCAGTAAGTAAGGTATGTGTCGCATACATGAATCCAGAAATATCCATACGTGTTGATACAGAGAATCACATAGAACTAACTAGAACTGAAATACAGTAATTGACAAATAAATGAGAGAACTATCAGAGAATGTACTCGCCTCGAGCAAAGCAAGAATACCAGTACGAAGGTATAGATGTCCGGTATCCTGTCAATAATGATATACAACTCAGTTCTAAGCTATGATCAACAATATACTAGTGGTGTGACACGACTCTTAACTGGACACTAACTAAGTGGGAACCTAGCATAGAAGTCTAATGTGAAGTGCCACTATACACAAACTAACTTCCTGGGGTCTTTACACTAGTGCGGGGTGATGTCCAATATGACTAAAACACAAAACAACACAAAAAGTTGCAAGTCGTAATTATTCAATAATTAAATCTACTGTACACTATGTTCCAACAATTTTTGAGATAGACAAAAAGCTCAAATATATATAAAATAAAGTATCAAAATGATGCTTGTTATTTATAGAAATTTATACTAATTTTTCTGGGATTTATAAACCCTCATAAATAATTATTAAAAATCAGCAAACATAAATATATTGAAAATGAGTTCTGTTTTCCCATTTTTATAAAATACCAAAAGTACTTATTAAATGCCAGAAGAATTATAGTAAATTAGCTAAATTAACATAGTATTTAAATATAATTTTTCCAAGATTTTTACAGTAATTAAAATATATATAAAAATTCAAAACCAGAAAGTAACAATATCTAGAAAAATAATTAATTATAAATTAAGGATAATACATAATCAAAATCTACAGATGTTGTCGGATGATAAAATAAATATCACCAACGTGTCCAGAACGGTCAAATCAGCTAGGATAGCCTATCCATAAGTCCAATTTGGACACAGGGGCAAAACGATAATTTCGGGTCAAAATGATGTCCGCCATTGGACACACTTTGCACCGAAAAACGTGTCAGAATAGAAGTCTACAAAACCTAGCAAATTATATGTCCACGAATCCAGAATGATGATACGAACCCAACGGTATATCCGAAATAGGATTCCGATGTGCCGATCTCGAAATGATACGTTGACGCGACACTTGGTATCCGGTTTGCACGAAAATGCGTGCCGGAGCAATTGTCTTCAAAACTCAGCAAATTATATGTCAACGAGTCCAGAATGACGATACGAACTCAACGGTATATCCGAAACTAGATTCCGATGAGCCGATCTCAAAGTGACCCGTTGACTCGGAAAGTGGGACCCACTTTGCACCGAAATGCGTGCCAGGGCCCACGTTCTCTAAATCAAGCAAAATTTATATGAAAACATGCCAGAACGACGCCACGAGTCTACTGGTGGTGTCAGAAATTGAATCCGGAGTCCCGGGTTCAAAAGTGAAATTTAACAAGTGCAAATTAAAGAATTCGGACGGCCAACTTTGGCGTCGAATTCAACCGACCAAACGTGCTTATAATGAAACAAAACCTAAAGGAGGCAGGAAGAGGGTTATACCAGCTGTGCACCGGAACTGACGGCGCGTAAAACAGAGCTGCGACGACGAAGATACGAGCTGACGAAGTCGGCTCCACAAAACTGTCCAAAAATAGTTCAATTTAAAATGTCAACTTGGTGGCCAGTTTTGAAGTATCAAACGACGAAATTAACGGACGAAAATTGACAGAAGTGAAGATGGATATACCAAGATTGTGACGAAGCAAAGAGATCGCCGATCCAACGGTCGGATTAACCAAAAAATCCACGCGAAGTTGCTGCGACGGAGCGCCATTTCCGAGTTCAAAACTCGCGTGTCACGACGGGATTTCGACGTAAACGCACAATTAGCCCATGCGTCGCGTCGAAGAAGGAGGCGCTGGCCCAGGGGAGTTCGCCGGAGGTCGTCCGGGGTATGGGGAGCTCGCGGGGGCGGGCCGGCCACGAAGTGGCGCACGGCCATGCCCATGCGTCCGCGTGCGTGCGTGCATGTGCTGCGGCTGCTGCCGCTGGCGCAGCTGCTGCTGCGGTCGGCCGTTGCGGCGGCGGTGCAGCGCCGGGCACGGCAGGGACACGGCTAGGGCGCGGTGGCGGTGGCGTGTGGTGGTGGCTTGGGTGATGGTGGAGATGGTGGTTTCATGGTGGTGATGGAGGAGAGTAGGAGGATGATGGTGGTGGTGTGGTAGAGAGTAGGAGGAGGAGAGGGAGGATGATGGTGGTGGTGAAGTTCACGACGGTGGTGGTGGTGGTCGGCAACCATGGGGGAGGGGGCTGTCGGCTTGGAGGAGGATGGAGTGGGTCCTGGGGGGGGTGTGTGTGTGCTGTAAAGTGGAAGGGGGGGTGTGTGTATTAGTAATAGGAGAGAGAGAGAGAGGGATACATGTTTATATATATATATATATATGTGTATATATATATAAGATATTTAAGATATTAATAAAGTAGAGAGAGAGGAAGAGATATTTCCAAAATAGAAAAATTATGTAGGGTACTTGGGCAGTCATGAGAGGACAACATGGAGCTTGGGTTCGGGTTCGGTCGAGCCGGGTCGGGTCAAAATCGAACAGGATACAATATTAAAATTAAATACGTATTTATAAAAATGGGCAAATAAATAATATACGGGGACTCCAATAAATGGAACACAAGCGTCATGCGGGTAGTAGGCTTCATGTGGGCCACGTCCATACTTTGGTCTACTAGGTTGGCTCGATGTCGGGTCCCAAAATTAAATTGGAAAATAAATCAGGTTTCACGGTAGATAATTAATTGTCCTAAATTGAACCGAAAATTGTGCGAAGGAAATGGAGCACAAAATGGAGTATCTGAGTGGGACACGAAGGTCATGGGTGGAGAGCGTCTCGAGTAGATCATTCATGAGAAGTTGGTTCTGAGAAAACGACTGGTCTGGTGCTCCTAAATTAAAAGTCACGGTGACGTGCAAACGACGATCAAAAATAAAAGTGGGAATATTTATTCAATGATTAATTGGTCTTAGTTAACCCGAACTTGCGCGATACAAAAAGAACACAAGGGAACGAGTTCAAGTGGGACAGGATATATCAAAACGAAGATAGCCTTGTCTACAACAAAACTCGTGAAGAGAGTTTACAGAGATTGGCATCCCTGACGCTCCAGAAGTCAAAGTCATGGAAAGGACATTAATGATCAAAACAATTAAATAAATAAAATATTTATCGATAATAATTTATTTAGAAAAATAAAAATAAAAATAAACCCCTGAAATTCAGGGGGCTTACACCGCGCGCTTCGAATCGCCAAGGAACTCCGTGTCTCGACGCATCCAAGCGAGCTTCGCGCCACGTGCTTCTACCTGTGCCTGCACATGTAAACTATGTGGGTGTCAGTACTCAACTGTACTGGTGGAATGAGCTCCTCGTCCACCCATACAAAACCTGTACGTTATTTTACTTTGTGCAACATAGTCCCTTCTTATCAATTGTCTTTCTACTCTTGCCTTAGGATCAGTTTTAGGACCGACGTCTTGGCCTATTCCGTGTCTCTAGACCATCTCGTGCTTGGAACGATAACGTTAACTCATACCTTGCCTCGAGACCCTTCTCGTGCCAACAACGTTAACCTACTTAGTCGTGTTTGCCTTACGGCTTAAAATCAGAGACGCAACTACGCGATGAAGCTCCATTTTCGTGTGACCGTGCTACAAACCCTTGCTGAGGCAGTGCCTCACAACTCAATGAGACTCAAACATATCGCCGCCTCGCAGCCCTTTACTACTAAATTATCAACTGACCCATCCAACTCGTGAACTAAGGGTTACTCGAACAACTTTGCCTTGCGGTATCTCCTGACTTAAACTCATGATAACTCAAACCATAACTATACAACTTATACGCCGACAACATAGGACTCGACGCCACATCTCGTGCCGAAGCACGGTGTCTTCGTTGCAGCCAAATCTTAGGCCCAAACATTATCTTCTGACCGAGCACGCATTCGACTCGACTCTTGATTCACTTTACCTAATACTCGACTCAATCCAAAGGCATATACGCGGATCGCCGCCCATACCGACTCATCTATATGAGGTCACTAGCATGACAAGCTATTATAGACACATAGCTTGCGCTTGGCCGGGACCCTTCCAGCGCAAGGTAGCTAGCCCCCTGGAAGTCCCCGACTAACCCGGTGCTATCGAGTCAGCACAGCTATCACCGTGTTTCCTTTTGACCGAAACGGTCCCATGGCCCTGGATTGCCGTTACGGGGAAACTCTACCTTGTCGACAAGTTGTCCAATGACCATGCAAGACCCTTCACTCAAACTGACGTCTCACACGGTCATTGTACTCTCAGTGTTATCATCTCTTTTCAAAACCAAGTTCAAGTCTTCTTTCCTTGAGACCCCTCAAGGACCCCTCGACGATCCACAGTCGCGAGCATTCTTTCCATGTTACCATATAATTTCATTCAACTCAATGCCTATTCGATAGTCCTTTCTCCAAAAAACCTATTAAATCAACCGTAGTTCATGCCTTAACACTAAGTCCGTGCATCGTGCCTTAGGCCCATCGTGCTCTACGTGACACTATCGCCCAACTCATACTCCATACGACTAGCTTTGAAACCGTACGACTTCGTGGCTATACTCAGCCGTAGAACTCATATGACCGTGCTTGGAATGACTTAGGTCGACCGCCATCACTTTGCCTAACTTCACCAAGCCTAGAACTTAACTCAAGGGACGAGCAAAGGCTATGCCAAGCCTTACATCATAGAAGCGTGCATGTTTTATCGAGCATTTACGCGGGCGACGCCTATGACTTAGGCTACGCTCATACTTCGCCTACTCAATCAACTTTCCTTCTCCCAAGCCACAGGATGAAGGATCGAGTGTCATTTTCAAAGCACGCCGTGCATCAACTCTAAGCCGACCGTTGGACCTTTCCATATTCTATCTCAATTTGATCCGTCGGGATTACTCCCGTTAGCTATGTGGATTCATCTCTTTTATTATTAAGCCTACTTGTGCAAGTTAAAAATATGCAATTTATTATGTGAAGGCTAAGATGAGGAAAGTTCACCAAAACTATCCCACCTGAGCGAGCGGTCGCCTTGACCGAGCGATGCCTCCGAGTAGCCGTTGCAAGGCTAAGTTCGAACGCCGTCGGCGTTCCTATTCCTCCGATTGACTGAGCGGGACGGGGCACTACATCATACACCACTCAGAAAAAGTTTCGTCCTCGAAACTAACTGAGTACACTTATCGACTTATCATCTTACGCAACATTCAAGGACTCTCGCACACACTACGCCTATGCATTTTCCAAATTCGAGCCACGCTTGTGCTACCCTCAATCCTTTCTTCAAAACTTACAATCTCAAAATTCTTGACACTTTCCTGTTTCTCAAGTCTCACTTGATTCAACGTATCACTTAGTATGGATCGTGCACATATTCCAGGTATCCCCAAAATACATACATTTTAACCAAGCCTCGTGATAGCAAATCCCGCTATCACCACTCGAGTCGGATCGTGCACGTATTCAAACGTCCTTGATATACATGCATGTCAACCGATACTCGCGAGTGGTGCCTCCACAAATCCTACCACTTCGCACTCGGACGTCTGCCTAACTACTAGGCTATGTCTTTCTGTCAGTATTGGAATCATAGTTTCCAAACAATAATATCAACACTGACCCCATCCTAAGGTCAAACCAAATTGATAGTACGAGGTTTTCTACCCAAGTTCGCATCACTCCGATTTCTAAACATCGAGCATCGATTCCCTATGAACATCCCAATATTCGCCGTACGGGGTCCGAGTCATTCAGCAAAGCCATCCTACGATAACTCACATTCAACCAATTTTCACGATGTATCAAAATCGCTCATCCAATAAGTCATCTTCGCATAGTCTATCTCTTCGAATACGTTCGACATAATCCGCCTATCCATCCTTCCAAGTCAAACACGCTACGACACAATTCATCGCTAAACCCAAATTCACATTCCATACTCCCTAAGTCATCTATCCCAATCCACGAAATCGATCACAAGGTCATCTGACTTAACAATACGTTGTGCCCCGATCTCACGCGAGTCAGATTATCCACGGTAGTTCATGAATCACCATGCAACGCTCCCGCAGAATAATTATTCTTATCGGGACATAACTCTTGTTTGCGTCTAGACTAGTTTATTTCTGATGCGCGGATTGGACCTACTCAATCCTCAAGTTTCATTCATTCGTCAATCATAAGTCCTAACATCCTCAAGTTTTTCTTCGCATCAAACCGACAAGTCGAGACAATCAAAGTTGCTGCGTCCTGATTTTCTGAGTTCGATTATTCCCGCGACATGAATTACCATGTCAGTGCTCACGTGGAACGATCGCCCCAAATCCGACGCAACGTATGTGCGAGGCTAGAGTTGCACTCGCGCAAGACAAGATCGTCGACGTTGTGGCTATCAACGTAACCATCAAGACATGATCATTTTCATCCAACATTCATCTCAATCAAGATCCTAAGTATAGCATCCAACCGAACAATAACATTTGCACGATCGTCTTTCGTCGAATCAGAGTACCCCCGAGTTATCGCATATCATCTTTGATACGCCTCAATACCATCGATGATATGCATAACCTGACGATCTTCCTTTGCAACCAAATTTTGAGTCGTGCGAATGATGCCATCGTTCGACTGGATAATCTCCTCGACATTCAAATTCAAGTTCGATCATTATCCCTCAAATCATTCACAACATCGATTTTCCTCAAACCAAATTCACGTATCGTTCATCCGTTTATCTTAAGTCATCGACCAACGTATTTCCTCAATTCGCATCATTCCTTTATCAATCGATCGACATCCCTGAGGCTATCGCATACACCACTCAGGGATGAAGTCATTCAACAAATTCTCAACTTATTATTCGAATCAAAATTGACTTCTTCAAATTTTCCATTCGAACCATTCCTCAAATTCCAAGCACGCTCATCTATATCGCATCGACGTTATCGTCGCTCGATAGCACCCCTATCGATAGTCGACTCACTTTATTCAATCGAGTTTAATTCATTCTTACTCGACACTATTCAATTCCCGCACTCGACTTTTCTAAGGTCGACGCAACTTTGGTGTATATGCCCAGCCCGACTTAGCCAACCGTGCTTACGCGAACCATCTTTTTGTTTTGTTGTCAAAAACTGTTCTCCTATGTTTTTGCAAAATAGATAGACTTATTGTATGGACATCCCGTGGGACAATTGAGAGAGAGCGCACCAACGATATCAATATGCGGAAGCAACATTCGGAGTTCGCGGATACAACGAAGTTAAAGAATTCAATCGGTAGTCCAAGGACGTAAAGCCGTGCTCTGATACCATTATGTCATGCCCCGCTTCCGTAGGAGCGATCGTCCTCGCTAAGGCGTGATGCCGCACGAGCCTAGATTGCGCTCGTGCAAGGCGGGTTCCATAACGGCCGATTTCAGCGGCTACGACGGGGTCGTCGCACAGAAGTCCCATGCAGAGACATTGAATCATAGCAGCAGAAATTTAGAACAAACACAAGTATTTCAAAAAAAGCTCTTTATTGATATTGAAACATAGATTACAATGGGGCGCAAGGCCAAGATTACAAGTCTCTCAAGCTCACTCAAGCTCACTCATCTCACATTACAAGTCACTCAGCTCTCTCTCATCTCTCAACATAAGTCTTTAGTCGGCGGAAGCTTCGGAAAGCGATGTCCATACATTATGTCCCGTATAAGTCTTTAATCCATGCGGCCGCGTGCTTCGAATCGCCAAGGAACTCCGTGCCTCGACGCATCCAAGCGAGCTCCGCGCCACGAGCTTCTACCTGTGCCTGTACATGTAAACTATGTGGGTGTCAGTACTCAACTGTATTGGTGGAATGAGCTCCTCGTCCACCCATACAAAACCCGCACGTTATTTTACTTTGTGCAACATAGCCCCTTCTTATCAATTGTCTTTCTACTCTTGCCTTAGGATCAGTTTTAGGACCGACGCCTTGGCCTATTCCGTGTCTCTAGACCATCTCGGGCTTGGAACGACAACGTTAACTCATACCTTGTCTCGAGACCCTTCTCGTGCCAACAACGTTAACCTATCGAGTCGTATTTGCCTTACGGCTTAAAATTAGAGATACAACTACGCGATAAAGCTCCATTTCTGTGTGACCGTGCTATAAACCCTTGCTGAGGCAGTGCCTCGCAACTCAATGAGACTCAAACATATCGCCGCCTCGCGGCCCTTTGCTACTAAATTATCAACTGACCCATCCAACTCGTGAACTAAGGGTTACTCGACCAACTTTGCCTTGCGGCATCTCCTGACTTAAACTCATGATAACTCAAACCATAACTATGCAACTTATACGCCGACAACATAGGACTCGACGCCACATCTCGTGCCGAATCACGGTGTCTTCGTTGCAGCCAAATCTTAGGCCCAAATATTGTCTTCTGACCGAGCACGCATTCGACTCGACTCTTGATTCACTTTACCTAATACTCGACTCAATCCAAAGGCATATACGCGGATCGCCGCCCATGCCGACTCATCTATATGAGGTCACTAGCATGACAAGCTATTATAGACACATAGCTTGCGGTTGGCCGGGACCCTTCCAGCGCAAGGTAGCTAGCCCCCTGGAAGTCCCCGACTAACCCGGTGCTATCGAGTCAGCACAGCTATCACCGTGTTTCCTTTTGGCCAAAACGGTCCCATGGCCCTGGGTTGCCGTTACGGAAAAACTCTATCTTGTCGACAAGTTGTCCAATGACCATGCAAGACCCTTCACTCAAACTGACGTCTCACACAGTCATTGTACTCTCAGTGTTATCATCTCTTTTCAAAACCAAGTTCAAGTCTTCTTTCCTTGAGACCCCTCAAGGACCCCTCGACGATCCACAGTCGCGAGCATTCTTTCCATGTTACCATATCATTTCATTCAACTCAATGCCTATTCGATAGTCCTTTCTCCAAAAAACCCATTAAATCAACCGTAGTTCATGCCTTAACACTAAGTCCGTGCATCGTGCCTTAGGCCCATCGTGCTCTACGCGACACTATCGCCCAACTCATACTCCATACGACTAGCTTTGAAACCGTACGACTTCGTGGCTATACTCAGCCGTAGAACTCATATGACCGTGCTTGGAATGACTTAGGTCGACCGCCATCACTTTGCCTAACTTCACCAAGCCTAGAACTTAACTCAAGGGACGAGCAAAGGCTATGCCAAGCCTTGCATCATAGAAACGTGCATGCTTTATCGAGCATTTACGCGGGCGATGCCTATAACTTAGGCTACGCTCATACTTCGCCTACTCAATCAACTTTCCTTCTCCCAAGCCACGGGACGAAGGATCGAGTGTCATTTTCAAAGCACGCCGTGCACCAACTCTAAGTCGACCGTTGGACCTTTCCATATTCTATCTCAATTTGACCCGTCGGGATTACTCCCGTTAGCTATGTGGATTCATCTCTTTTATTATTAAGCCTACTTGTGCAAGTTGAAAACACGCAATTTATTATGTGAAGGCTAAGATGAGGCAAGTTTACCGAAACTATCCCACCTGAGCGAGCGGTCGCCTTGACCGAGCGATGCCTTCGAGTAGCCGTTGCAAGGCTAAGTCCGAACGCCGTCGGCGTTCCTATTCCTCCGATTGACTGAGCGGGACGGGGCACTACAATAGGGTTGTCCCAAACCCAACCCCCCCTCCAAAACCCAAATTTTTTGTTTCATTTGCAAATTTCATTCTCTCTCTTCCAAAATCCTAATTCCTCTCCTCTTCTTCTTCCTCTTCTCCTCCACAATTTCCTCCATCCCTAAGCAATAACTTCTCATCTTCTTCTTGTCCATCATCTTGCTCTTCTCCTCCACCATCTTCCTCTTCTACTAAAGACCGATGGCACCCAAACCCGCGTTGACTATGACTGTCCAATCTTCTGGCAGTACTACAAACTGATAGGACTGCCAGAAATAGTGGCAGTCCTAATTCACAGCAAGTGAAACAAAGGACTGTCCAGTTTTCTGGCAGTCATGACTGTATGTAGGACTACCAGAATTTCTGGCAGTCCTGACTGTATGTAGGATTACCAGAATTTCTGGCAGTCCTGGTAAAAAATGAACCTAGAAATGAGATAGCCCTGAGTAATTTTTTCAATAGCAAACTTGTAAATAAATTAAATTTAGAAATGGGATAGCCCTGATGAAAATATGATGTGCCCTTATAAATAACTAAAAAATATTACAACAATAATAAAGTCCAAGGCAATGAAGAAAAATGGAAAAATAAATGCAAGTAGAATTAAAGAAAACGATAAGCTTGTCTACATGATTGACCAATGTTAATTGCATAATCTCGATAGTGAGCTTCTAAAAGTAGGGTTGGTCCTCTCCAAATTATTTTGAGGCTTTTCTCTTGAGGAGAGAATATTGTGTTGGAGAGACACAAAATCTTTTTGTACATATACGATTTATTAAACCGTCCAAATGTATAAGTTGGTTCGAAATAGGGACTTGAACAACAATTTATTCTAAGAAACATATAGGGGCCACCAAGAACTTTGACAAAATCCCCTGTTTCGAGTAAAAAAAGAAAAAAGAAAAACTCTTTCGTTTGGTGGAAAGCAATGAATAGAATAGGTAGGTTGAGACCCCAACTGAACCATCATTATCATTTGACATGAATAACATACTCAGGTTGCAGCCCTTCTTTAACTAACACTTTGCACATCAGTTGTATGTGGGAAAACACATTTAATTTAGAAATTTTAGTTTGGCTTAATTGCAACTTGATATCCTCAACTATTCTATTTTTTAACTTGATATCCTAAATTTTTTTTCGTAACAACTTGATACGTACCCTTAAAAAAAAGGGACAAAAATACCATTTTCTCCACCACAGCCTCCCCCCTCCTCTCTCGCACCCCCTTCCAGCGACCCCCACCCTCCCCTCTCCTCCACCGCTGCCCAGACCCGCCCCCGTTACCCCACCGTCGGCTGCACCATCTCCCTCCTCTCTCTTTGCGGTGCTGCTTTCGCCGCTGCACGCGTGCCTGAAAAGAGAGGAAGGGGGGCGATGGCGGTGTAGTCAGCGTGGGGGAAGTGGGGGCGGGATAGCGGGATGGTGGGGGTGGCCGAAGAGGGGCGGGGGGTGTGAGGGGACGGAGAGGGGCAGGGGGTGTGAGGGGACGGAGGGCAAGGGCGCATGGGAGGGAGGGGTTGGGATGAGAAGGGAGGGGTAGTTTTGTCATTTTTAAAATTTTGTGTAACGAATTAAAAATGTTAAATAGTTGATGGTATCAAGTTGTCGAATAAAAAAGTTTAGGATATTAAGTTAAAAAACTGAAATAGTTGAGGGTATCAGATTACAATTAAGCCTTTTAGTTTTGAATTATATTGCTACTTGCAAGTTGCAGTGGAGTCTTGGAGTCATTCTATTGCTTGGATTTGGTATTACTTATTTTGTTTGCTTTCTTGCTCATTTTCTTGATAAGTTAGTTCGTTTAAGAACAATTTTTAAAAGCACTACAACTATGGTTGGGATTACTTATCATGGTTGTTTCTTCTTCTTCTTTTTTTCTTTTCTTTTCTTTTTTTGAAAAACAATCTTAAAGAACATATGGTAACCGTAATTTTTTATTTTTCTTTTATAAAAGTTGATTCAATTTTGGAAGAACTATTTTACATCATGTGAAAATTTGTTGTCAAAATCTGTTTTTGATGTTGCTTTAAGAACAATGCCAAACCATGCCTTAGTAACTCTTCTTTTTTTTTGCCAAAAGATTAAAAAAAACCAAAATAGACTAGAAGGTCTTTCTTGAAATATGTTCTTATGTCTTGTGAGATCCTTATCAATTTAATAACATTTTTATTCACTTTATTTTTATAAAATTGAGTGGGAGAATTTGCCATACTACTTAACAATACGAAGTAACCACAGTCATACTAGTATTTTATTGTAACTATTTTTTTTAGTATCATTTCTTTATTATATTCTTCTCTACCTTCCTTTTAACTTTTATACTCGAAATACCAAATTACATTACATTTCTCACACTATCATTATTTTATTGGCCAAGAAAACGATAGGGACTGCAAAACGTTAATTTGGCTTAGAATATACAATTAAAGAAAGAAATATTAACATCATATGAATATCAACCCATAAATTAAAACCAAAACCATAGCTCTCCAGTTTGGTTTTAAATTCAGAGATTGCTTTCATGAGATGCAACATCTCTAATTCTAAATATATAATTGATAAGCTTGTCATGTCAATTAAAATATTATTATAAATTTATCAATAATGCTAAGTTTACTATCAAACTTTTACACCCTTCTTAACCTACTCTACTCCCCTGCTAGCATGGTCCCATTGGCCCCACCTCTCCCCTCCAACGGAAGCCGACCACGTGGCAAGTTGTAAAAGAATTGTAACTCTTTGGTTGTAGTCATAACATAACTCTAAATAGGACAACCCATCTCTGTTTGGGACAACCTCCAAGCTCAACATGACCCCATAAGAGGTCGGAGTCACGGGTGACGATACATGATTGACTCACAATAAGGGCCAAGAGGCAACCAAAATTAGCTCTAGACAGGACAAGTCAACCTCGTGGACCGGCCCTGGACGTGCATAGAGAAGAGCATAACTAGAAATTTGAACTAGGGTAAGGCGAGGTGCGGACAAAATTTATGAAGAAAAAAAAAATATGAAAAAGAAAAAATGGTTCTTCGAATAATTCCGCCCTTGCTAGACGTACCAAAATAATAATGAATATGACTTCGGCTTTCACCACTGTTTTTATTAAAAATAATTGTTGGCCAAGAAAGTCTTGCAAATATTAATATACATCATTGTTAATGATTTTTTTTTCCAAGAGGATGGGATCCAACATATCAAAGCAAATTGGTTACAAAATAAAAATAATCTATTTATGAAATACTTGTTTTAATAATAATTTATAAAATAACTGCAAAGCACATGTATATAATATATATACTAGTACTACTATATAATAAAAGTTCAGCTTCACCATGGAACTTTTATTTCCAAATATATTCTTGAATATGTTTACTAATTAAAATTGGTCATTAAAGTTAAGAGACACTAGGTAATTACGGGAAATGTTTTTTGATCTTCCTAAATAATCTTCCAAAAAGTTTTAAATAATATATATTATAATATAATATTAAATTTAGAATAATAAAGTCGAATATCTTTTAGTCTTTCTAATAATAATATAATCTAATATAATATTTTTTTTTCCAAGTAGTGAACGTTAGTTGCCATGAATCTCTGGAATAGGCATGAGCGAAATTCCAATCCAATTGAGTTTTAACTTATTTATTATCCTCTTTAATTCGAATTTTGCTTTCAAAATTTCATCTCTGCCTTTATAGATCGAAGCATGCTATAACTTGATTCATCTACAGCAGAGTTCCATTTTCGGAAACCATGATTTAGAAACTAACCCAAACTATCGCCTACAAGTAATTTTAACTCGCATTTTAGAAAACTTCATTCCAAATTGAGCCTAAGGTAGTAGAGGCAAAGGACTACTTGTGACAACCAACAATTGACAGATTTGATCATGTGCAGTTTATGCACATCTCCATCTGACCTTCTTTTCTTTTTTGCGTTTAAAAGCATTTGTGATATAGGCTTAATTGTATTTTAAACTATTTCAGTTTTTTAACTTAATACCCTAAACTTTTTTACATACCCTCAACTATTTTAGTTTTTCAACTTAATTAATAAAACAGAAAATTTTTCCAAAATACCCTTGGTTCCCTCTCCGACGATGCACCCCCCCCCCCCCCCCCCCCTCTCCGTCGATGTCCACCCCCCCCCCCCCCCCCTTCCTTCTCCGGCAGTCGATGCCCCCTCCCCCCTGCCTCCGGCGGTGCGCGAGGAGAGGGCACGGGTAGAGGAGGGGGTGGGGGTGCAGGCGACTGGAGGGGCGGGGGCGGGGGGATGCGGGTGGCCGAAAGGGGGGAGTCGGAGGGGAGGGGGGGTGCAAGCGGGTTGCTGGGGTGGTTGTGGTGGGGGAGGGGGGGTGGGGGGGGGGGGGGGGGGAGGCGGGGGTGGAGGGGGGCGGTGACGGGTGGCCGGAGGGAGGGGTGTGGATTGGAAAATAATTTTAAATTTTGAGCAGAAGCATTATTGTCCAAAAAAATTTCAAGATATCAAGTTGAAAAAAAAAATAGTTCGGGTATTAAGTTGAAAAACTGAAATAGTTGAGGGTATCAACGTGCAATTAAGCATATGATATATCGACAACTAACAAAAAAATCACACAGCAACATATTTGATAAGCCTCAGCAATCCAAAACCCACAAATAAAAGCTGATTTCATCACATAGGAATTGTACTTGTATAGTTACATGTCTGCAATCAGTTCCAATCAGAATCTTAATAGAAGATTTTGAGCTTCGAGAAATCACAATACCAAAATCACATTTTCATATTTTTCAAGTATTACGAATAGACTACAAATTGCAACATGGAAAGCCGGAAGAAAAGCCTTGTGGAGATGCAACATCGCCATGAACAAACTCCTCAAGACTCGGAAACAAAAACATATTGACCACACTGATTTGATCTTTTCAATGGTGGTGATTAAATCAAATGAGCAGAAGGAAATAATCATAACAAATGACAGTAAGCCCAGATTCATCAACAAAGAATAGAAAGTGGCTTATTTGAGTCAGATAGAAATGTATACTAACAAAAATAGGTTCTCAAAAATCCATCCAAGCAAACAAAGTCGACAGTTACACTTAACAGTTTAATTTAACCAAGCATCATAGGTCCAAAGACAATATAAAAAGATTTGAACTACACGCTACAGTCCTCCTTGGGAGTTGGCAATTTTCGTGTTTAGCACTTGACCTCCTTCAATCCATAGGCAAAGTACAAAAAGGTTGGATCAGTTGCACCATCCTTGTAGTATGCAAAGACAAGACTGCTATCATCATGCATGCTCTCACCGACAAAACTGCCAAAAAAAAAACAAGATTTAAGAACTTTGTAGCCCCAAAATAGTACCAAAAACAAAGTTCAATATTTGACTTTGTAGCCCAACCGTCGTATTTTTGGGATCATTAAACAAGGTAATATGAGATATGACCCATGGATGATGAAGCCTTTGATAAATATATGCTTAGACACATTTTACCCACAATTTTCAGAACAGAGGCAACCCTTTATATGTCTTTAGGTAAGCTAACAATAAATGGTCCATAAGATAAATTACATTACAAAGGAAACATTCTATTTCCAAAACAGGTGAATTAAATTTAAGTTCACCACAAGTCGCACCTTGAGGCTTCCAAAACAGGCAAGTAGTGGTATTTAAAATAAAATGGCGAGGATCTGTGCGGATTAAATTATGTAGGACAACACTATATGCCAATACGAAACAGGAAACAGTATAATGTCTGATGACAAATCATAAATTGTAGCATAAAAAGAGGGATTATTTTGTAATTAAAACTGCCTCTTCGTCAGTGATCACAGACATTACATTCTAGCAGGCTCACTACAATGCACCTAAGAAGAGGTTTTCATGGCATGTAGTAGTTAAATGAAAACTAGAGATTTCTCTGATCTCCTGTTACTAATACCATTCTAAGAAGATAAAAAGACGAGGACATTTCAACCTTGCAACAAGGGGAGAGCATAAACAACAGAATTCCTTTCGTGTTTTCCTACGTTTTGTTAAACATAACAAGAAAAGTTGCAGAGCACACAGGCATCTCTTAAAAATGAACTTCAAAAAGCTGACCTGTAATAGTGGATTGAGGTAGTGGTTAATTGAATTGGTTTCTTTTATTTATTGTTTATCCTAAGTTACTGAATAACTTGGGTAAATTTTGCCACCTCGAAGATGGATAATAAACCTAGAACCTTAGCACACAAACAAGATGTGCACTCTCCATGTAACTAGGGTTGAGAAATAGATATCACAACTTAGAATGAAGCTTGATTAATCGTTAGCGGTGGAGCTTGCACAGCTGATGTTGTGTAGACAATTTCAAGATTGAAGGCGAGTCTAATCAATGGAGAAACAAAATATATAATGGAAAAATCTGGGCATTGTTAATTAACTTCTAGCACTCCTGAAATCATTAGAGGAACAGAAGATGTGTCAATAGCTTTAAAACCAATGTAGTGTCTAACATGCTATCTTAGAGTTATATTTACATCCTACGGAAGTAGGACTGTTGGAGCTCTCTTGCATATCGTTAAAGAGTTTATCTATCAAAACATCAGTTGGGTCATCGAAAGTGACTATAAAGGTCCTACCAATATTTGCAAAATCAAGAAACTATCAACCATAAAGCCTAGTACAAGTTTCAGCTAACAATTGCATTTCCCTTTGAATCAAAACTTTAATTGATATATGTAATCAAAGAATGATAATGCTCCATACTTGTTAGTGTAGAAGACTTGTTCATCAACAACAAAATCCATCGTAGGTGACCCATAACATGTTAAGGTTGGTGGCAAGGTGAACAGGAAAAGTTTAGCTCTTTCTAGAAGGCATCGTTCTTGTATTCACCTTAGTTTTTACAGTTATATTTAAAATGTACCCTTCGACAAAAGCTGTAATAAGGTCTTTGAAAAAGGACAAATCTGAGATGAACTAGAGGGGTTCAGCTACAATGAGCTTATATAAGAACAGAAATAAAAAATTACACTAGGCAAACAGTGTCATACAAAAGTCAAAGAAAGGTATTCTGGATCTAATTTGAAGGTTCAGTCGAAAATAAGAAAAAATGCCAATCCAATTCAGCTTGTAATTTTGTCAAACAACCACACAAGCAACCCCAACAACTTATAATGAAGAAAAATTCTTTACCCTATTTAATATAATATATAGGCCATGAGGCAACAGTTCCTACTAGCAAACTTGTAGATGTATAACTTAATTATCACATGTTTCCCTCTCATTTTTACACATTTCCTTTTACTAAAAGTAAATTATGGTGTCTTCGATATAGATCTGCATGCAAAAATTATACATTCATCTAAGATTTCAAACTCAGTTGGCATGTTTATACATCATGAAATTAAGCAAGTACGGCCATAATAGGTGCCTTGTGGCATAACAATGTCTGTAAATATACACACTAAATATTTCTAACAAAGGGAATAGACAATCAAAATTTGAAGACTTACAATTGCAGGTCTTTGAGCTTTGAGAGCAGGAATTTTGTGGCCCCCTCTATGTTCTTCTTAAATAGCTCCTGTTTCTCAGCATCCAACTTAGACGACAAGAGTTTAATATAGCGCTTAATGTAAGTCACAAACTGCTTCTTGTCATACGGTGGTTGTTCCTAATATACAAAACAAAGAACAACGAATTTCTATTACTACCTGTCAATGATTTTAGAGCTGAAATAGTATAGTAACTTGTGATGATGATCTTAGAATGAGCAAAAAAGCATGTGAGATGTGTATAACCTGAAGCCTAAAGGTGTCTACAATATCAACAACCTTGACAGCTTGGTCATCAACCCCTTCGTCTTCCTCACCGCCTTCAGCAGAAGGGTTTGCACCAATGTCTACATCAACAGCTCCTTGAACTACCCACTGTGAACCAATTATGTAAACGCCCATAAATAAATACAGAGCTCTTTATTCTACGAATAGCAATCTTCTCAAGTACATCATTTACAACTTTTAACAACAAAATTTCTATGAACAGTGATTTCCTTGTAATTGAACCAACAAACTTTCAATACCATAAGTCCACAACTCTAGGCATGTATCCATCATGTGAAAGAATATATATTAATGATACAAGCAAAAATTAATGTCATATTATATATAATAATGCCAATTTAAACTCAGTGTACTAACCTTCCCATCTACTTCCCACAGCATCCCATTTTCAATTTCCTTGTAATTGAAGGAGTCCGACAGGAGTTCATCGCCTGCAACAATGATCCGTATGAGTCAAACATAATCTATAAATCATACATACATTGAGCGACATAATATGGGTCTATTAACATTAACATGGAAGTAAATTAGGATGTCAAAATATACCAACATGCCCTCAAGCAAAAATGCTTGCATATAAAGTTTTAGAAACATAGCAATCAAAATATCTAAACTAATATGCAAGAATATAAAAATTCATAGCCAAAGCCATTGAAGAAGATAGCTTACTTGCTACTTGGCACATACTTACAACATGGTTACTTGCAATAAATACCTACGGTCCTAAACCTTCACTGATTTGCGAGTTAGTGTCTAAACTATGATAATCAACAAGTTGCAACGCTAAACTATTATAATCAACTTAAAACAGAACTTCTCACGACATTAACAATGATACCTTTCCTATTTTCATTTTTTTATTGATACGCTAAGCTACCTAACCAAGGTAGGGTAGGAAGTTGCAAATTTGGGGAATTCAGGATATTTAGTTGTTAATTATAGTAGATCATGCAACAACTTGCTAATAATAATAGGTTACAGTGGCAACTTGTAGGTCACGAAAAGTTCAGGATATTTAGTTACAAATTAGTCTATAATCTAAGCAACAAAAAGATAAAGGGAAACAATCATAATTGTCACATGATCATATTTAGTTACAAATTAGTCTATAATCCAAGCAACAAAAAGATAAGGGAAACAATCATAATTGTCACATGATCATTTTAAAGGTATCAAGGCTGATAGCCTGATACCTGAACATGAAGGCATGTTTCTATTTACTAAATGGATATTTAAATAATTTTCCATCCTTGAACAAATACTCACTTGTAGGGCAACAATTAGAATTAACCTTTCAAATTCACTAATCTTACGAAGCTTTGTACACACGCACATGGACATAGCCAGTGCAGGAGCCTAAAGAAAGGAAAATTAAAATATTCCCAGCTAGAACCTGGATATGAAATGAGATAAAGGAGAAGCCTAAAGAGTTTTTTTTTTATATAGTAAAGAAAGGATGGCAATTGAGGACCTGAGGTATACCCCTCTCTCTCTCTCTCTCTCTCTCTCTCTCTCTCTCTCTCTCTCTTCCGGTTCTTTGAACCTTCTGGAGGAATAATTTCATTCAATCTAATGTACATGTAACTAAATAGTCATGCTTCTAATGGATGGAAGAGATTATGCATTCCAATATTATAGTAGATTGATCAACTTGTGTATCAATTTCCAAATAAAATCAATTTTTTAGTTTTAATTTCACTTGACTGTGAATTTACACCTCCTTAGATTAGAAAACAATTTCTTATGATATTTCTAGTAATTTAAAAAATCTTCTTCTAAAATTCTTGCCTACACTACACTAGTCTCAAATCCTGGGTCCTCCCCTACATATATAGTAAAAATTAAGCCTCCACGTTGGATAGGTGCTCCTTGTAGTGCCCCACTCTGCGAAGGCACTATATAAACAGAGAAATCGGTGCTGGCTCGAGAGGAAGCTTTCATAGAAGACGATTGATCTGGTGATTAGACAAGGACTTCATTTTCTGATTCTTTCACGCCTAATAAAGAATCCCTAAGTTTTTGAATAAATTTTTTTTTTTTGCTAAGAACAAGTTCGTAATCATTGAGAATGTTAATACAATGACCCAGTATGCTTTAAAAGAGAATTTGCATGTTACCTAATGAAAGAAACCTTGTTATGCTAAGACAAGATAAGATGATTGCATGTTAAACTAGACTGTCACTGCAATTGAAACAATCATTGCCATGCTTAAGAACTAATAAGAGAATGCTTACATGTCCCTAAATAGTATGCTATCAAGAGTAGAGTTCATGCTTAATGCTATAGGATTGTTTCCATGCTCGAGTAAATAAGAATGATGATTCATGTTCCTTTATCGTATGCTGAAATGATAGAACTTTATGGAAGGCACTTGTGCTATTAAAAGAGATGATACGGCTTATCCATACAGAAAAAAGAAGAGAGGAACTATTGGCTCTGTAATATGAAAAGAAGAGAAAAAGATAGAATGGTTGCTTATCGATAAATTGTTCATAGTAGAGTTTTTATCTGATAGAAGTTGCATTCATAAATTTGGTCTGGACAACTTGTGCACAAGGATGTAATCTCTAGACCGATCTCCAGAGCACCGGGCCGCTCGGCCTAGGAGAAACAAGACACCATGAGGCTAAAAGTCCTCGCAATCAGGGGGTGTTAGTCTATTAGTGAGATGGGCTTGTACGTCCCAACTGCTAATCTTGGGGAGTGACCCATGGACCGTCATATAGATAGGTGTCAATTAGTAAAGAGCTGAACCTTGAGCCATAGCTGCTAGTATGTGTGTATCAGTGAAGAGTTGAACCGTGAGTAGCTGCCGGTATAAGCGAATATTAGTGAGCTGAACTGTGAGTCACAATTGCTGGTATATGCATGTATTAGTGCAAAACTAAGCCTTGAATCACAACTGTTAATCGAGGTGCATGCATATATAGGAATTTAATTGCTAGCCTAACAATGCAGAGACGTACAAAACTCGTAGTATATATATTCAGTTTATTTTAATCCTTGTCTTGTGCAGGGATGGATCACCGAATGTGGGTAATAATCACTGGATAAGTGACGTCCTTTAATGCTTTATTGTTCTATCATGAAATGTTGTTGTCCCTTAAGAAATGATATAGCTCATGAAACACGTTGCGCACATCAAGATATATAGAATGGTTTTCGTGTATGGAATTGACCCTATCGTAGATGCTTGAAAGAAATATAGAGAAATGAAATATGGCTTTAGAAAATGTCTTCAAAAGAAGTAATCTGACTCTTATTCTGTACTGCATGAAATGAACGTAGGTAAAAGATAGAAAGGTCACTATGCAACGTTTTCTCATATGAATACTTAGTGATCGTTTCAAACGGTGTAGCCTTTGTCTTTCACCGGTGCATCAATGTACTGATCTCCAACCAGTTTGCCTGCATGTGCTAGATGTAATAGATGTTCCAAAACGATAGTCAAATTCTCATCCTCGGGAGCCGAAAATCAGATGACGATGCAAAGAGACGATTTTCTATATAAAGGAATGTAATGTATAGAACAATATCATTGTAATTATGTACAGTTCAAGAGATGATTGGCATGTAACAGAGAGCTATCGAGAGCCTTGTAATGGATTTCAAATTTATCAATAAAAGATATTGCGTTTCTTATATCGTTGTGTTCATTTGATTTTCTGGAATATTGTTTGCTGCTTCAATTTCTGCATTAAAAGTTTCGTTGCGTTGTTGTTTAATCGATCTATTTTGTTATTGTACAAGTCATGGCCTTATGCAAGTGCAACTTAGACTTGTACGACATCACGTCCAGAGGCGACTTTACGGTCCTTCGGGATCCGGGCGTGACACTCTGGCCCAATATAGAACTTCA
Source organism: Iris pallida (assembly GCA_029216955.1). Classification (NCBI taxonomy): domain Eukaryota; kingdom Viridiplantae; phylum Streptophyta; class Magnoliopsida; order Asparagales; family Iridaceae; genus Iris; species Iris pallida. Next base: position 4,092,368 of record JANAVB010001796.1, on the reverse strand, counting down.
AAAGGTCTTATGTTGCCAAAAACTAGAGGTCTGAAGGTTTCATTGGAAGTTGCAAACGGTTCAAGTTCGCATCACATCAAAAATCAGGCTTTTTGAATGCAGATCTATATCAAAAGAAATCGTTTCAAAGTTCTTGCAAGTCCTTGTGGTATAAGTAGCTTCAACCAAACTAGGTAAATGCTATGAAAAATCAGGGGACCATGAACACAGCTGTAATCATTACATCAATTCACCCATAACTGAATATTGGCAGAATAAATACTCGTCTGCCCGGCATTTTTTCACTTCGGGCATGAATATTACCACAACAACGATTTGGCAGCCAAAAGTACAGTTTTCTATATAAAGGATTAGGAGGTAATTAATTGACCGAGTAATCTAGCACTTGATCAACTCATCGTAACCATGCAGTTGCAATTAATATTCTGAGTAATCAAATTAATCGGTAACGTAACATGCACAGAGCCCAATAATAGATTCATCAGCAAAACTGAAATTTTCACAAAATTTATAAAGACTCGAAACAATATAGTATGCCAACAGCAGTAATACTCTCCATGTAGTACTCATCAACAACAAGCACGTTACTTCAAACAAATTCCTAAAGTAATTTATATACTTTATAACAAATTTTGAAAAGAAAAAAATCAACCCAATCAGCAACATTACATACAAATCAGCCAAATAAAGCGAACATCATAGATCTAACAATCAATAATTGAATCAGAAAGAACAATCATACGAAGACTAAACCAATCTATAGAAACAGGCAACCCTAAATCTCGTGTTATGATCCTCAAGATCTGAACTTTTTCCGATATCTAAACAAATTTTGAGAAAATAAAGATGAAATTGAAGATCTAGAGTCATCGATTTGTACCACTAAGGAGATCCTGGTAGACCAACATGATTCCTCCCAAAGAAGAATTCGCAAACCCTAACCCTAAATTTGGAGAGGGGAAGGAGCGAAAGAAAGGAGGAGGCAGGCGATAGAGGATGAGCAAGCGATTGTTCTTCTGCTATTTATAGCGATCGATCGAGAAGGTCAGAGTTGTAGGACTCCCTTTATTATTAAGAAAATAATTTATTATGGACCGTTCAATTGATATTCTCTATTTTAATCCATTCACATCAACGGCTGACAGCTAACACTTGATAAAAATATAAAGGAATTACGTTTATGTTGATATGTTCACTCGTGAAAAACTTCTAAGACTCGTGTTATGATCTGAACTTTTTCCGATATCTAAACAAATTTTGAGAAAATAAAGATGAAATTGAAGATCTAGAGTCATCGATTTGTACCACTAAGGAGATCCTGGTAGACCAACATGATTCCTCCCAAAGAAGAATTCGCAAACCCTAACCCTAATTTTGGAGAGGGGATGGAGCGAAAGAAAGGAGGAGGCAGGCGATAGAGGATGAGTAAGCAGATTGTTCATCTGCTATTTATAGCGATCGAGAAGGTCAAAGTTGTAGGACTCCCTTTATTATTAAAAAAATAATTTATTATGGACCGTTCAATTGATATTCTCTATTTTAATCCATTCACATCAACGGCTGACAGCTAACACTTGATAAAAATATAAAGGAATTACGTTTATGTTGGTATGCTCACTCGTGAAAAACTTCCAAGGCAGGTCGGGCTCGCAATCCTTCTAAAAATGATTCGTAAACCCTAATTCTAATTTTGGAGAGAGGGTGGAGCAAAAGAATGAAGGTGGCATGTGATAGAGGAGGATGAAGCGGATTGGTCGTTTGTTATTTATCGCCGACTCTAGGGATCGAAAATGGATAGGAGTTGTAGGACTCCCTTTATTATTAAAAAATGGTTTTTGTGAATCGTTCGATTGGCATTATCTATCTTAATCCACTCCCATCAACGGCTGACAATTGACAAAAATATAAAATAATCGCATTTATGTTGGTATATTGACTCGCGGGGAGCTTCTAGGTTGATGGTGGATCGGTTCACAATCATTCTAAAAAATATTCCACAAACCCTAACCCTAATTTTGGAGAGGGGAAGAAGCGAAAGAACGAAGGCGGCAGACGATAAAGGAGGAGGAAGTAAATTGGTCGTCTGTTATTTATAGCCGACTCTAGGGATTGAGAAGAAATAGAGGTCGTATGATTCCCTTCATTATTAAGAAAATGGTTTATGTGAATCGTTCGATTGGCATTATCTATCTTAATCCACTCCCATCAACGGCTGACAATTGACAAAAATATAAAATAATCGCATTTATGTTGGTATGCTGACTCGCGGGGAGCTTCTAGGTTGATGGTGGATCGGTTCACAATCATTCTAAAAAATATTCCACAAATCCTAACCCTAATTTTGGAGAGGGGAAGAAGCGAAAGAACGAAGGCGGCAGACGATAAAGGAGGAGGAAGTAGATTGGTCGTCTGTTATTTATAGCCGACTCTAGGGATTGAGAAGGAATATAGATCGTAGGACTCCCTTCATTATTAAGAAAATGGTTTATTCTAAACCGTTAGATTGATATTATCTATCTTAATCCACTCTCATCAGCAACTGCCAATTGACATAAATGTAAAAGGAATCTCGTTTATGCTGGTATGCTAACTTGCGGGGGAGCTTCTAAGATTGACGGCGGCTCGGATTCGCAATCCTCCCAAAAAGGATTTCACAAACCCTAACCCTAATTTTGGAGAGGTGAAGGAGCAAAAGAACGGAGGAGGTGGGTGATAGGAGGGGGAGGAAGCGGTTTGGTCGTCTGCTATTTATAGCCTACTATAGGCCGGATCGAGAAGGGATAGGAGTCGAAGGACTCCCTTTATTATTAATAATTTTTTATTAGGAAGCGTTCGATTGATATTATCTACCTTAATCCACTCTCATCAACGGTTGCCAGTTGACAAATTATAAAGGAATCACATTTATGTTGGTATGCTGACTTGCGGGGGGGAGTTTCTAAGGTTGATGGCGGTTTAGATTTTCAATCGCATACTTATTTTGGTTTCGGCCAAGGTCCTCTATATATTCGTATCTTATATGTCATTTTAGATGTTGATACGGTTACGATCCTTTGCACGTTGATCACCCTCTACCAGTTCCTCTAGACGTCAGTTCAAAAATCAAATGTCCGTTCACCAACTCCGTTCGTTTTCACTAGCCCCTTAAATCTACTCCCGACCACCACAATTTCGTCAATTAATCGTCACTCGTTAGCCTAAAGGTAAATAGTACAAAATCATGTGATCTATCTGTGTTTAAAAAGTCAAAAACTGACAACTAGTTGGTATGAGAATCTTACATGGACACAACTAACGACAAGTAAATTTGTTCAATAGGTAGATCTTGTACTTCAAAAGTGTAGTGTTCATGTCACAAGTCGATCCTACCTAATTTGGACCTAATTTAGGGTAAAGTGCATTTAAACCCTCCTTAGATGTCACAAAAATACAAATAAAGACTCGCTGATCCGAAAAACTCAAAAGGTTACGAAAATGCTCAAATCACCCCCTCCGCTAACTTTTCTGTTAACGGATGTTAAAATGGGGTTGTTTTGACCATTTTACCCCTGGGCTATCTAATATTAACTTGTTAAAAACGGTTAGTTCTAAAATTATTTTGTTAAAAACGGTTACGCAAAAATACTTGTTAAAAAGTGGATAAATATTAACAAAAGGAAAATGGTCTTTGCTAGTAAAATTATTTATTAAAATTATTTTAATTAATATTAACTTGTTAAAAACGGTTAGTTCCGTCAAAAAAGTGGATAAATATTATTTAAAATTATTTTGTCATAAATTATTTTTTATTTAACAAATATATAAATATTTTTGGGAAAAACAAAACTGATAAATACAAAAAAAATCAATTCTTAAAAATAGAAATGATGAAAAACTGTAAAAAAAAATACCAAATAAAAAACAAAAAAAATACTATTAAAATATGAAAAAAATAAAAAATAGACAAAATATTCCAAAAAACCAAAAAATGAGGATAAATCTTAAACAATGAAAAAAGACAAAAACAAAAACTATACAAATTTGAAAATAAAAGTCACTCTTAAAAAACTATAAAAGATTATTAAAAAGATGAAAAAAAAATATGAAATAAGAACTAAAAAATGGAAACAAAAAATAAAATATTAAAAAGATTATTAAAAATAACCTCCCGTTCTTAAAAAAATAGAATTCTCATGCTTGACGTCATTTTCGAAAATAAATGTTCATAATCTAAATAGTAGGTTTTCATCTTAAATTTTTTCTGAAAAAAAAATCTTTTAACAAATGTCCGGTTAGTCCTAAACTATCCAGCCATTTAACTTAGGGCATGTTTGGTAAACCGTATTTGGAGCTAGCTAACTGTAACTAATATTATATTATTTAATATTTTATAATAATTATAATCTTAATTAATAATTATAATCTTAGTTAATAATTTATTAATTACAATTTTATTATAATATTAATTAATAATAATTTAATCATAATTATAATTATAGTTAATATTTTATATATTATAATAATTTTAATTAATAATTTAGTAATCATCATTATAATCATCATTATAGTCTTACTTAATAATTTATTAGTCATGACTATTATCGTAATTATTTATTTATTAATTCTAACTAAAATTGTAAATCTTGGTACAAATTTATTTTCATCACCTGTATTACTTAAACAAATAACTTAAATATTACTAAACGTGTCAAAAATCCAAAAATAAATTGCAAAACATGTATGTCGAAGCATGGTCCGGTTTCTCATCCTCCCATAGTAAAAAATCACAAGAATTTGTTGGAAAATTTGCACTCCCGTAGAATCATCTTCCAGGATTTATTGGTGTCAATAAAGTTTTCAATGGACTAATTAATCCACAATAGCAATAAATTGTTCTTCCATGATTTCTATTTGGACGTCTTGAGAAAAAAAAAAGGAATAAGTAAAAAAAGCTTCAAACATTACATGAGAGCAAATAAGTAAAAAAAAAAAGGAATATAAAAAAAATTTGCAGTTGGATTTGAGATCTGTAGGTAAAAAAAAGCTTAAATAAGTAAAAGAAAAAGGAATATAAAAAAATTAAATATTATTTTTCCTTCCAACCAACCGGTCAAAAAATTGAAAATATAAAGCTTAGGTTTTATGTTTCAAACAAACATTCTTATATATTGAGAATGAAAGAGAGCCAGCAGCAGCCACAATGTAAGCATTAGGGGTATTTTTGGTAGTGCACATTTTTTTTCCCCAAAATATAGGCTCTAACGGCAACTTCTAAGCTTTCCGAGCAAAAACGGTTTTGCGGGAGGTGCAAACTGCTTAAGTTTTCTAAAAGGTCTTATTTTGCGAACGAGGCAACTCTAAGGAGGGTTTAAATGCACTTTACCCCCTAATTTATATAGAGGGATTTTTTGCATTATATAATTTTTAGTTTAAGTTTTAGTCTTTTTTTTTTTTTTCCTTTTCTTTTATATGCCCTTTAGTTTTACTTTTAGTTTGAAAAGTGAAATTTTAGACAATTGACCTAATTTATGGTAAGCATATCCAAAGCTATAATGGGGTAGGATCTATCTCTGCAACTTGAACCCATATGACTAACGGGTCCTAGTACATGATGATAACGCCTTTTATTGGACATTGTTTGGATTTGATTTTCCGCCTTATGTATTTTCGAGTATCATTTGGATGGATCCTACCTAGGTAGGGCTTGCCCATGGGTAAGTTCAACAAGATTTTGGACTTAGACAACCTCCATCTGCTTAGAGCAACTCTCATGTCTAGTGCGACCTGCAAGAGGTTGGAGTCGTGGGTGACCCCTCTATAATATATAGAAACATCTCATAAAAAATCGGATCAAGAAATAACTAAAATTAGTTCCGATTAGGATAACCCAAGACTAGGGACGAGCAGGGCCGGTCCTGAGTTAATGGGGGCCCTAGGCAAATTTTTAAAATGGGGCCCATATATAATATAAAAAAAAATGAACTAGAAAATGATACAACCAAGGCTAGAACCTACCTCTTATGTACAAGTATAACAAACTACCACTACACCACAAATGTTTTGTGATAAAGAAGGATCATATTATATATTAGTTCTATTTTCAATATAAGATTACTAATATATATACATTTAAATTAATTTATTTGGGCCCAACGAGGGTGGTTCGAGTGTAAAGAACACATATGGATGTGATTGGTGACCCTTTTGTATGAGGTTCATAAAAATCGCATTTGTCCGAGCTCTTTAGCCTAGTGGTATTAGAACGGACATCCGGAGGGACCGGCAAGTTTTGAGTCCCCCAATTGTGCATGTGTGAGATTTCAAAAAAAAAATAAAAATAAATAAAAATAAAAATAAAAATCGCATTTGATATGGAAAATTATCATGTACCTGCGGAACATATGCAATGTTATCAAATCTAGATCTGTCCTCGTGGAGAATACATTGAACCCGGTCCGGTCGAGTGGGTCCGTTTGAAAGCTTGACTTATAAGAGAGAACCTATTGTGCACTGTCTGTGGTTGTGGAAAGAGAATATAACTTTTTATAGGGATCCTCAAAAAATGCAACATTTAGCAAGTGGCAGGCCCATAGTGCAGCATAAAAGTATACAATTATTAAACAACATATATGAGTATTTAATCAATTGACGAAATACTAAAAGGATTTTCCTGATCTGAAAGAAGATTTCTCAATATAAGATTTTCCTGATCTGAAAGAAGATTTCTCGAATCATCAAGATTGTCGCTCACAAGGCCTTCTTCAATGGGGGACTTCTAAAAAAAAAAAAATACTCCATAATAAAATATCTTCATTTATAAAATGGCTCAAATAAAAATTATTAGTCCCAAAGTGATCTAAGGATAGAAAAAATCCAAAGAAGATCTAGAGTTTTCGCAAGACAAAGTCTGTACTCTAACCAACACAAAAGGAGATGTAGAGTTTTCGCAATACACGAAGTCTGCACTCTAACTAACTCCAATGAAGCACTGAAAAAGGTTACAAACTGATTTCAAGAAAATACAAAATACAACAACAAAGTGTAAAGTATTATTTTCTTTCGTTCGCAGACGCTACAATGAGATAGAACAAAAACAACAAAAGAAAACTCAAGAGAAACTCCTCGCGGGGGTGAACAAGTCGCCGATGCTCAAAGCAAGATTCGGCCTACACCTGATCTGTCTCCAGGAACCAGCAAGCTCAAGTATGAACCGCCGGAACGTTCTATGTCACCCTCGGATTGACTTCGAAACGAGAAATGAGCGAGAACAGCTCTATGCGTGCATAGACTTTGTTGTTGTAATGCATAGACTTTATGGAGTTGTTGTCGCTAGGCGCATAGACTATCTGGAATGGAATTTGTGGCTTTCTTTCTCTCTCTTCCAACCACTTCAAATAAAGGAGCCGAGACTCTATTTATAGAGCTGGTTGGCACCCATGCGCGCATGAGCGTAAGCCGACCAAATCCCACGAAATTAGGGTCCATGCGCCTACACAGCCGCCGACATAGCAGCGTGTCGCCTAACGCATGCACCTTAGCAAGCAACCGTGCATACAACTCGCGCATAAAAGGAGCGCATGAGCGCCATGTGATATGCTAAGTGTAGAGTGCACCATCAAAGTGCCACTTTGCACCCTTCGTCCGAGTCACTAAGCTCATACGAGACTTAGCTTCCATGGAACCCAGAAAGAATGACAAAACAAATGATTGTTCTTTGTGATTTAAACTTTAACTCCTCAGAAAAAATCAACCCATATGGACAACCACATCCCATATGCATACTCTAACACAAACATAGCTTTTATATTAAAATATACACTTTGATGGTTTCCAATGTGTGTGCGACAAACATATAAAGAGAATGACGTCATTTCTTTTGTTTTTTTGTTTCTAAGAAACCGGACGCCAGTGTCACTGGCGTCAAACTAATAATTTTTATTTTTCTTTAATTTTGACGCTATTGTCACTGGCGTCGAGATTTATTATTATTATTTTTTGGCAGCGTCAATTTTTTTATTTTTTTATTTGGTGCATGTGTCACTGACATCTGATCTTTTATTTTTTGGTAATTTTTTTAAACATATCCTGTTTGGCGCAAATTTAGGAAATTTCATGGTTGGATGAAATTTTCTGAACAATTTATGCTTCAACACTCAAATTGACATGGCACCAAAAATATTTCAGCAAGTAGCCAAGCTGCCAAGTTAAATTCCAGCAAAGTAGCCGACAAAATATATCAAATTGTTTATCCAAGTTAAATTCCCTTTGGTGATGTTGAAAAAACATATCAAACTATATTCCTGCATTACCAGTTGAGTCTCATAAAATTTTAGAATTTTCCAAATAAACGGACGGATCGGCCGTTTGCTTTGGCGGCACAACCAGCCTCGACCGGCAGTGAACGTCACGAGACCCGTCCCGTCCTGTTCGTTTAAATTAAATTTTTTATGAACCGACTCGTTTGAACAATTTACGATTTGGATCGGAAAAAAAACCGTGAATCATGTACCTATATGTCCGGTCCTAACAGAAACTCTATCAACTAGGATAGAATTTTTTTTAAAGTACAATGACAAGTAGAATAGAAAACTCATATTAAAAAAATCTCCATTGGAGAGGGACTTACCCCCCTCTCTCTCTCTCTCTCTCTCTCTCTCTCTCTCTCTCTCTCTCTCTTTATATATATATATATATATATATATATATACTACAACTTTTACTTTAGGACAGTCTATTACTTCAAAATAGTCCAAGCTGATCCAATTTTTACTTGGGATAACTAAAAAATTTTTGGGGCTACCCTCTAACCCATCTTTCTCCCCCTTCCCCGACACTACCGCTGCCAGCACCACCTCCGCCCGCTCGCCGCCGTCGAGCCCAATCCTCTCCAAACAACCCCCTCCCTTAGTCCTCCTCGAGTTCACCGACATGATGTGCGGCGCGTGCGCAGCGCGCGTCAGGTCGGCACTCTCCGTCGACTCCCGCATCGAGTCCACCGCCCTCAACGCGGTCACGGACACGGCAGCCATCAAGCTCCGTGCGAAGGAGGAGGAGGGACCCGAGCAGGTGGCGGAGGAGCTCGCCGGGAGGCTGACAAAGATAGGGTTCCCGTCGAGGCGACGATGCATGGGAGGCAGGGTGGGGGAGAGGAAGGAGGAGCTCATGTGCTATGGCTCCTAAAGAATTAGGACTGTCAGAAAATAGGATGGTCCTTCTATTGGAAGGACTGTTGAATTTTTTGACAGTCCTAAAAAATTAGGACAATCAAAATATTTAACAGTCCTTCCAATAGGAAGGACTGTCCATTTTTTTGACAGTCCTGAAAAAAAATTGGACTAGCCTGAAGTATTTTTTTCGGTGGCAAACTTGTAAATGAGTAAAAAAAAAAAGGACTAGCCTAAGGGTCTGCTTGGATTAAGGAAAAAAAATAAACTGAGTTAAGTAGGGTTAAATGAGAGGGAGTAGAGTCAACGGATAGAACCTTATTTGGATTGGAGAGAGAATTAAGTGGGGGGTGTTTAATAACTCTTACTTGGATTGCAGGTTTTGAGTGAATAGAGGATTAATAAAAATATGATAGTTACAAAAATAGCATTATTACATATGTCATAAAATTAAATTTGATTAAAATTTTGATTAGAACTTGTCAAAATAGCTTCACAAATTAGAAAGGTACGGAACAACATGTTGAAAAAAATATATGATATTTTATAGAACAAGTATTTATGACTTTTTAAAAAAAAAATCCTACTCCCCTCGTTAACCCTCTGAATTTGGGGGTTAAAAAAAATAGACAAAAGAGGATAAAATAAACCCACTTAATCCTCTATAACTCTCTCTCCTAAACACCACCATAAAATCAAGTATAGTTTTATTTTTCCATCACTTAACTTTTTTTCACTTAACCCTGAATCCAAACAGACCCCAAGTAAAAGTATAGTGCCTATAAAAATTCCATATATATCTAGAGGAGGGATCCGCATCCCCTCACTTTTGCATCCCCCATGCATCCCATCTTTCATATCCATTGGATCTTGTTTAAGTCATCTAATCTTAACCGTTAATTTTTTAACGGTTAAGATTAGATACTTAAAGAAGATCCAACGGATGTTATCATTGGGATGCATGGAGGATACAAAAGTGAGGAGATGTTGATCCCTCCTTATATATATATATATATACTAGTCATAACCCGTGCCCATAGGGCATGGTTCATTTAAGGTATTTCCCCTCAAAATCTTGGACCCCCAATTTTAAACGAACAATAATAATTTTGAGGCCCCCATCAAAATATTAAATTCCAACCACTGCTGGATGTGAATTTTTTTTGGATTTCCCATAAAATCCCACTCTCAATAATGCTCATCCACAACCATTATGAGGCCCCATCAAAATATTAAATCCCAACCATCAAAATATTAAATCCCCATCTTTGGATTCCCCATAAAATCCCACTCCCAATAATGCTCTTCCCCATAAAACCCCACAACCGTTGATTCACCAAGATTAAATCCCAACCACTCTTTATCTTGGCACAGTCAGCCCTAGGATTCAAAAACCTTTGTGTTTTGTATAATATATATATATATATATATATATATATATATATATATATATATATATATATATATATATAGGAGGGATTGGTATTCCCTCACTTTTGCATCCCTCATGTATCCCCTCTTTTACATCAATTTGATCTTGTTTAAGTCATCTAATCTTAACAGTTGATTTTTGTGAGACCCGTCTCACTGTATCGGTATTTTTTTTTTACGAATACGTATTTATTTGAGCCGTATTTCGTATTTATCGATTTGCGTGATATTTTAAAATTTTCTAAGTATAGGATTTTCATGACATGGATTTGGTTTTATTTGGTTCGGTTCCACTTTGACTTGGTTTGGTTTAGTTTGGTTCTTTATGAGATGAGGTGTATAGTTTAGATTGAGTGGAGAGGAATGAATGGTGGAGATCACTTGAGCTTGTTATATAAGCCACTTTTTCTCTCTCCCTCCTTGTAGCTCCCCTTCCCAAAATTTTGAAATATTTTATTCATTATTTTATTTTATTTAAAATTATGATTATTAGATTTTATAAATAATTAATTAGTTTATTATTTTATTATTTGAGGTGATTAATAAATTTTATTAATACTGAATCTATGTTCTATTGGATAAATATTTTTATATTATTAGTTATGGGTAAATATACGTGTTTACATCTATAATTCTTTATCAGCTACGCATATACTAGTTTTATATGAATAGGTGCATATTATATTTAAGAATATATATACTTATATTATATAAATAGGTACTTGAAATTATATAAATATTATATATATATGTGCATGTATATATACAAGTGTATACAAATAAATGTGTGTATATTTATATAAATATAAATATACGTATATAAGCGAGTATATATACTATATATATATGTTTATTGTGTATGTATGTATAAATGTATACGAATATATAAGTGTCGGTATATATAGATATGTATACACCCATTTGGTATATGTGGAAAATATATATGTATAGTTGTGTATATATTGTTTTAGATATATATAGATATGAATTAATATATATATACAAATATTAATATGTAATTTAATTACGTATAAAATGTGTATATACTACTTGTATAGAGACGTATATATTTTTATATGTAAATTAGCTACTTGTATATTTTATTAGTTACTAAGTTATATATATTTTATATATAAAATAAGTTTACACTAGCCAACCAGTTGTTGAACCCGAGCCCACATAGCCTTAAAACCAACTCCCTTTCAAAGCAATCAACCCATCCCACCCGAGCACATAGCTGCAGCAATCAACCCATCCCACCCGAGGACAATATTTCCCCAAACAAGTCACAGTATATATATATGTCGTTTAACCGAGGGATAGCGGAAGAATTCTTCGAACGAAAACCCAAACCCTAAAAACTCGAGCCAACTGCGCGCCGCCAACCCCATCCCCCATCGCCTGGACACGCGCCAGCCGCCGTGGGCGGCCGTCGGCCGACGACGGCATCGCCGGGAAGCTCGCGCGTGCCACGCGCGCGGGTTGACAGCAACCGCGGATCTGAGAACAGCGCAGCCGCGCACCCGATTTCGGATTGAAATATCTTCGTCATCGTGCAGCGGTTTCGCGAACCAATTTCTCGGGTAAGTCCCCAACTTATACAAGAGTATTTCCCTTCAAGTAGATCGATTTTATATGCGATATATTGGCCGAGAAATCGAACCAAAGTTGACGAAAAATCTGTCCCAACCCGGACAGAAGAACCAGTCCAAATAGCCTATTTTACGGCCAGTTTTGTCCCTAACCATACACAATTTCGAAAATCCATCTGAAGGTAAATATTGACAACATATACGAGATGGAAACCCTGTTTTTAGATTTATTTTTCATCAATTATATTGCTGTTAAATTAACTTCAAAGTTTAGGAAAAATCTGTTTTAAAAACTTAGAAATCGCTCCACACGACGTCCGTCCCGCCATTCCGAGCGACGTGGTCGCGCACCGAAGGCATTGAAAGCTGCGTAACAGCTTCGTGGTCGTGTGTGCTTTGACGGAATTCAAATTGGTCGCGTGTGCGCGATGAATTCGACGTGTATCCGTCGGAATCGCCCCGTATCCGTCCAATGCAAATTCAGTCATAACTTTGTGCACGCTCGTCAGATCGAGACGAAACTTGCGCCAACAGGACCGTATCGTTTTCTGGTCCTGTATGCCAAGTTTGGTCCAATTCTGAGATAGTTGAATCGTACGTCGTTTTTGCGGGCCCCACGGTCCCACTCAACGGGCGATTTTGTGCACAGCCCGCCGGAATCCAACTTTGGACATACGGTTGGGTTCGTATCGGAAAACTGGATCCGTAGACATGTAGTTTGACGACTTTAGAGACCGTTGACTCTGGCATACTTTTCGGTGCAAAGCGGATCCAACGGCGGACATCGGTTTTGCCCGAAATTACCGTTTTGCCTCTGTGTCCAGAATTGGACGTAAGGACAGGCAATCCTAGCTAATTGGACTATTCTGAGATCATTGGTATTGTTTATTTCAGCTTCCGGGGACTGTTGTACGGGTTTTGACTATAGTGGCACATTGAGTAGTTCAGATTGTCGGTTTCACCAGCAAAGGACCACAGGCGAGTACAGTTTATTGTCTGCATTTCGATATTGATTTTCACTATATTTCATTGGTTGGCCATTGGTTATGTGATTATTTTCTATTATAAATTGTGGAGTCGGGAATTAGAAGTACCAAAGATATGTGATCTGACCATAGCCAGTGTTAGACATTGTAGACAGTGCTTATTTTTCTGCAGAAGTGTAGCCCGTGTTTACCTTCTGCAGTAGTGTAGACAGTGCTTATTTTCTGCAAGTAGACATTGTAGACAGTGCTTATTTTCTGCAAGTAGACATCGTAGACAGTGCTTATTTTTCTGCAAGTAGACATCGTAGACAGTGCTTATTTTTCTGCAAGTAGACATCGTAGACAGTGCTTATTTTTCTGCAAGTAGACATCGTAGACAGTGCTTATTTTTCTGCAAGTAGACATTGTAGACAGTGCTTAGACATTGTAGACCGTGCGGTGTAGTACCCCAGACCGATCACATGTCAAAGGTACTTCTATCGGTGGAAAGTATATTGGTCTATTTATTACTATTGATTTTTCTTACGGCTTTACTGTTTATTTTCAAACCCATGATTGATGTCTAACCTTTGTTTATAGTCATTTTCTTTATTTGAAATTGTATTCAGTGAATTGTGCTCGTTCCATTCCTGACTGGAAACCAACATTTTCAGGTTAGCCGAGGATCACTTAGTTTGGGGAGTGATGGTATACTTGCAGACGGGAAGCCTAGAGATTAGCTAGCTAGTGGAGTTGTAGCCATTCCTTTTATTTGTACAAGTTTATATTTTCTGCAAATGTAAAACTTGTGATCATTGTAAGTTAAATTAATTTTTGTGAATGAGCATTATTTGTGATTTTGATCTTCATGGCCGTGACAGCGTTCTACCGCCGACACTGCGGCGTAGGCTGGCTTGGACATGTCTCGTATCCGTTTAAAAAAAAAAAAAACAGATGCGGGTCGTGACACTCCTCATTCACCCTCATTCATTTCTTTTCCACCGAAACCCTAGCCATTAGAGAGAGGCAAGTACACCTTGCCGAATCTTGAACAAATTTATTTCTATTTGTTCTATCTTCTTCCTTGCATGATTCTAAGCATCTTTAGAACTTGGAGTTTTCGGTTTTACCGAGTGGATTGTTGTAGATCTAGCTTTGTGGTATTTTCGGTTTTCATGGATTTTGATCTGTCAAACTTGCATGTTTTTGTCAACTGATGGTTCCATGTTGTAGAGAATTTCATTCTACCCCATTTTGACCTATGGATGTAGTGCCCCGTCCCGCAAAGTCAATCGGAGGAATCGAAACGCCGACGGCGTTCGGACTTAGCCTTGCAACGGCTTGCTCGAAGACATCGCTCAGGTGGGGTAGTTTCGGTGAACTCTCCTCATCTTTGCCTTCACATAATAAATCGTGTTTTCAACTTGCACAAGTTAGGCTTGATAATAAAAGCTACGCATCCACATAGCTAAGGGAATAATCCCGACGGTTTGAATCGAGTTAGAACATGGAAAACGTCCCACGGTCGGCTTAGAGTTGGTGCACGGCGTGCTTTGAAAATGACACTCGGTCCTTCATCCCGTGGCTTGGGAGAAGGAAAGTTGATCTTCGGTACAAAAGCTGAGAGTTAGCCTAAGTCATAGGCGTCGCCCGCACAAATGCTTGTTAAAGCATGCACGGTCCTGTCCCGCAAGGCTTGGCGTAGCCTTTGCTCGTCCCTTGGGTTAAGTTGTAGGCTTGAGTAAGTTAGGCAAAGTTATGTCGGTCGACCTAAGTTATTCTATGTGTTGTCCCGCTCATTCTGCGGTTGTCAAGATAAATAGTCCCACGACCCCAAGGCCCGTCATATGAAGTATGACTTGGGCGACAGCGTTGCGTCGAACACGAGTCGGTTTAGAGGCACGAGCCACGGTTGGTTCAGTGGAAAGTTAGCCACGGTCGGTCGATACTTAAGGAAACACGTTATGTTCAAGTTAAGTTGGAAGGCTATGCAGTAGCCGTTCCCTGAGTTCAAAGAATGTTAAGTCTAAGCGATGGGTAGTCGCCGAGGCAACCCTGGTTAGGGGCTCTGCAAAGGAAGTACAAAAGTGGAAAGAGTAAAACAACCAAGTAAATGAATTGATCATATAATAAGCCCCAAACTGTATCCTAAAATACTCCATGTAACCCTTATGAACTTGGACAACTTGTCGACAAGGGGTGGTTTCTTCGAGCGGCACCCCGGGGCCACGGGACCGTCTCGGCCTAGGAAGAAACTGGTTGTAGCCGAGCTGGGTAATAGGCAACGCTGGTAAGGCGATCGGTAAGGCGGGGACTTTCATCGGGGCTCGCTACCTGCGTTGAAAGGGTCCCGTACTGCCAGGCTACGTCCAAGGCGGCTGGTTAGGCCAATCCCATAACAAACACTTAATAATAATTGTTTTCAACTAACATGGTAAGTTTGGTGTCGGCACGGGCGGCAATCCGTGTGCGTGCCTTTGGATTGAGTTGAATATGTATGAGTTAAAAAGACACAATGTCGGAGTCTAAGATTTAGCTACAGCAAAGGCGACGTGCTTCGGCACGAGATGTGGCGTCGAGTGTTAAGTTGTTGGCATAGAGTTGCATGAGTTAGGCTTGAGCTGTCGCGAGTTAAGTCGAGAAGGGCCGTAGGGCTAGTTGTGTGAAGTTACGTTGAGTTGCTGGGCACGACCTCGAAATATGAGGCACGGCCGCGTTGTCACAACACAAGTATAGGCAAGTCTAAGCGAGGAGGCGTTGCCTCAGAGTTATCGATGCACGAATCGAGTTCATGGCACGACCGAGTCATTACGTCCCAGAGTTTGGCACGAAAGACAAGTATAAGTCGGTGCGTCGGCAATACAAGCACGAGAAAGGTCTAGAGGCAAGGAAATGGAGTCTTTCGTGTAGTTGCGTCTCTGATTATGGCCGTAAGGCAAACACGACTTGATAGGTTAACGTCGTTGGCACAAGGAGTAGTCTAGTGACAGGTATGAGTTAACGTTGACATTGCAAGCACGGGATGGTTCCGATACACAAGTTGCGCTAAGGCGCCGGTCCTAAAACTGATCCTAAGGCAAGAATAGAAAGACAATCGTAAAAGGGTTTATGTTGCACAAAGTAAATGAACGTGTTAGTTTTGTATGGGTGGGCGAGAAGCTCACTCCACCAGTACAGTGGTACTGACACCCACACAGTGTTTCATGTGCAGGCACAGGTAGAAGCTCGTGGCGCGGAGCTCGCTTGGATGCGTCGAGGCACGGAGTTCCTTGGCAAGTCGAAGCGTGCGGTCGCGTGATCTGAAGACTTATACAGGACATAATGTATGGACATCGCCTTCCGAAGCTTCCGCTGGATTCAAGTATTGTATCGAGAGATGAGAGAGAGTAGAGTGACTTGTAAATGAGAGAAAAGTGAGCACGAGAGATATTGTAATTTGGCCTTGCGCCCACAGATGTAATCTTGTATTCAATATCAATAAAAGAGATTCTTTTGAATGACTTGTGTTCATGTGTTCTTCTTTAATTCCGCTGCTATAAATCAATGTCTCTGCACGGGACTTCTGTGCGACGACCCCGTCGCAGCCGCTGTAATCAGCCGTTATGGAACCCGCCTTGCACGAGCGCAATCTAGGCTCGTGCGGCATCACGCCTTAGCGAGGACGATCGCTCCTACGGGAGCGGGGCGTGACAGAAGTTCAGATTTGGACTCTGGAGGATAGAATTATGGAGCTTGGAAGCATGACTTCATGGTGTTTTTCTCCTCGGAATTTGAGGAGAAGAACAGTACTTGACCGCATGACTATTTCATGCGGCAAGTGTTCTTCCCTGTCGTATGGATAAATCCAGCCGCATAAGCATTTATTGGTTGGTCGCATGAACATTTCTTTGCTCCCGCTGATTGCATGCATTTGCAAGCACGTGCTTACTTGCATTAATTGCATGGCCAAGTAATGTTGGCCGCATAAGGTCAATTCTCTGCATGGCCATTAATACTATTGCTTGGCCTTTTATTAGTTTCATTATTTAATTTCTTTGGCCTATGCAAGCTGTAGCTTGCATGCATTTATTATTCTTGGCCGCATAGGCCATTCGGTTGAGCCGCATGGCTTTGAAATACTGGCATGCTCAATATTTAATGCATGTATATTTTTATAGGGTATGAAAATTATGACACGCTGACATAAGATTCAGCCCAAGTCATACGCTCAAGGCCATACGCTCAGTCAAAGCCATACGCTCAAGGCCATACGCTCAGCCAAGGCCATACGCTCATCTAAAGGCCGTACGCTCAGTGAATATTTTAATATTTCTTGAGATGACAGCACAGCATGTATTTAATGAAGGATGAATCTGACACTTCGTCTTTCGTGCAAAGACAGCTGCCCTATGAAGATTAGCCGTCGTATAGGTTTTCGAGAAAGGATTTTGTCTCTTACGAGGACAGCTCAGCAGCCATCATAAATAAAGAGCCATCATTACTGTCATTTCTGACAGTCTGTCAGCCATCATATCTGCAGCACGACGCTCAAGAAATATTTGTCAGTATTTGAAGATATGGCGTGTTTAAGAAGATTGAGAACAGCCACGTGTCTACTCCTTCAATCCACACGGCTTCTTCCCCACCAAGTGAGCGTATGGACCTCATACGACTCCTTGCCATCCAAGTGAGCGTATGGACCCCATACGACTCCTTACTAAGTGAGCGTATGGATCCCATACGACTCCTTCCCAACCAAGTGAGCGTATGGACTCCATACGACTCCTTCCCAGCCAAGTGAGCGTATGGACCCCATACGACTCCTTCCCAATCAAGTGAGCGTATCAGCTTTATATGATCCAAGTCAGCGTATGCAAGACATGTGCCTTCAAAAGCTAGCGTATGACTCCTCTTCAAAGACAGCGTATCACAGCAAAGGCATCTAGGATGACTTTCAATGTACAGTCAACACACGTTCTCACGTGTCCTGTACTCAGTTACTCAGTTATTCAGAAGTTATGCAACGTGGCATCCATGCCACCAATCTCTCCTAGATATATTCCACTACTCTCAACCGCACTCCAACGTGTTTTCACCAGAATTCGCCACGCGTCCCTGCAGTTATGCACACGTCAAGTAACTGACTGAGCGTATGCTTCAGAACAGTTATCCAGAACTCTATAAAAGAGAGTTTCTTCATCTTCATCAGACACACAGTCAATTTCAGAGAGAACAGAGAGATTGCCCAGTTGCTGTCCAAGTTCTTCAAAGTTCGAGTTTTCTTCATCGCATCGTCCAAGGGATAAAGTAATCGTCTTCTAGATTAGATTCCTACAGTTGTAATTTTCTCAGATACAAAATAAATAAAGTGAATTTATTTATGAGAAACAAATTGGCGACTCTGCTGGGGAAAGCTGTCTCCTCCAACGAGATAGCAACAACTCAATGTGATACTTCGTCGATCGGCTCGACGAAGAAGACGATGGTCGTACAATTCGACCAATCTGCTTACGAAGAAATGCTCAAGGCGAAGGAGGGCCGAACTGCTTCCTCCGTTTTTCCTGTCAAGAAGAAGGGACACTCTGTCTATGTCCCTAAGTCTTCTTCAACAGCCTAAGACGTTTCTGTCACTTCTCATGCTGACAAGAACACGTCTTCAACTTCAACGAAGCACACTTCGGCTTCTCTGAACACGGCAACAGTGGTTTCTCCTAGTCACGCTGACAAAGTGGGTTCTTTAACCAAGTCAGCGTGTCCAAGGAAAACCATCTCTGGACATGTCAAAGTCTCTTCTTGTCACGCCCCGACTCGGAATCACCCGAATCATCGTCCTCGCAGGGGACGTGATGCCGCACGAGCCTGGAGTTGCGCTCGTGCAAGGCAAGATGACAAGTTCTCAAATGGTTATCCTTTGATTTGATATTAACAACGATAGAAAAACAGAGTATACGAAACAATTCTCTTTATTGATATCTGAAACTGAGATTACAATGGCTTTCGATAGCCTAACAATATATGCCAGATTGGCTACAACACTCAGGTTCTTTCTTGCCCACAAAGGATTTTACCGTTCCATACATCATGCCTTCTATATCTCGGCCGCGTCAATCCAGCTGCGTAGTCCGAGCATCAATGCGATAGCACGCTTCAATGCGCTTCGGCATTCCAAGCCTTAACACGTTCAAGCAACGCTTCGTCGCGAGCAATCCATTCCCTGCACCCTGCATGAAGCTGGTGGGGAATCAGTACGTTCGTCCTCGCATGTACTGAAGCAAAGATCATCTTTCCAAACCGACATTTTAATCTTTATGTTGAATCATGCAACTTAGCTTATGATCTTGCTATGTTCTCCTTAGGGTCAATTTCATGGCATATTCGAAAGCGTAAAGCATGTTATCATAGCATCATGTTATCGAATTGAATAGGCAAACAAACAAGCAATCTCGTGTTTGATTCGTGGTGCGACTTACCAAGTCGACGTACTCGCCCTTGCACCGACGCAAGGTGAATACGCCGTAATCCTTCCCTGTCATGTTATTGTGCATCTCTAAGCAGGATCTCTATGCGGGACGCATATGCGCCTACACTTTCAATCCATCGTTCCTTAACTATATGAGGGCCGTTGGCGTATCCGCGCCGGAATGGACTAAATGAGTTCCTTTCTTTTCTCTCCTTCTTTTCTCACTATTTGGTTGGGCTGCCGGCGTTTCACGAGTTGGGTCACTCTCCCAAACAACAAAAATGTTCCGGGTACATGCCATCATTTGCGGCTTCTCCCATCTTGTTTAAGGATGTGCACCTACAAAGATTATCATCCCTCCGCGGCCAAATCGGTTCCGGGGACCTCCGGCATTTATCCGTTTGGGGGGACACTCGTGCACGAGTTAATATCACATTAATCTCGAGCCCATTCCAATCGACCATGCAACGCCCTATCATTCAACAGTTAAATTCAAACAACCAAACATAGTCTTGAGTCCGAGACTCAGACTTATCGTCTCGCATTTCTTCCATTTAGCTTTCTATGTTCTTTCGTTTCGCACTTCGTTTCGATGATTCAATGGCATCGTGCCTCAACTCAATGCTCGTCAACCGAACGACCCGAAGGTCTCGAACACCTTTCGAGGCAACATGTCATATCCGACAGTTCCGCCACATTCATACCGCAACTGTATTCTCTCGCAACGAAGCCATCTTTTATTATCCCGTGCACGTAGGCACGTTTCGACCGTACTTCCAATGTTCTACAACTTAGCATTCAATGTTCGGGGCTTGCGCGCTAGGGCGCTCGCCTATTGTCTTTCAATGTTCTAGCCTTCTAACTCGTGCATCAAAGGCACGGTATGGTTCGTGCACTAAGGCACTCGCCGATTACAGTTATCCCATGTTCTTACGGCTTGCGCACCGAGGCGCTCGCCTTAGCGATATCCAATGTCCCATAGCGACTCGTGCATATTGATGCACGTTTCATTTCAATTGTTCTAACTTAGTGTTCGACTCACACTACGATTTTATCTCCGATCGGCCACGCCCGTGGCGTCGATAGATTAACTTAGCATACAATGATATATTTGACTTATCGAATGAAGGAGTAAAAAGAAGTCAATCCTCCCACCTTGAGTCGATATGCCTTCGTCGTTTCGCCGAGCCGATGCGGCTCGATTCTCTAACTTTGTTGCACGGCCACTCTCCTGACTTAGCCATTCGAGCACTTCGTGCTTCATTGAGTTATACGTCCGATTTGCCTTAGCATGCCCAAGTCTTAGCCCGTCGCAAGGCGACGATTTGATTTCGCGGACCCCTTACTAAATATTGCAAAAGATCGACCTCTAATATTTTCCCATCAAAGTATAACCTGCACACGAAACCAACTAAAATCAATACTTGCAACGATTCGAACTTGCGCCTTGGTCGATTCGATTTCTTAGAATCTTCGAGCCGATTCAACGCGCTCATCCTTCGGGGCAACGCGGCACTTCGCATCGATTCACTCGATGCATTCTTAGGGACAAGGCAACTCTTCGCATCGACTTAGTTTGATGCGTTGCTCGGAACAACTTAACTTTCGTATCATTTTGCATCGATACATTCCCTTGCGTCAACGTGACTCGTTGAGTCAACGCTTCAGCGTAATGCGCCGTGTGGAGCGGGGCATTACAGAATATACCACTCAAAACAAGGTTCGTCCTCGAACCAAAACCAACACTCCGACTAAGTGTTTTATAGATCGTTTCACGATCTCGCCCCACCAATGTTGTTCGATTTCATAATATCTCGCAAGCTTTCCATTAACATTTCAAAGTCATCACTGCAGCTCGATTTGAATTTGGATACAACTCGATTTGGATTCGTACCTATATTCAAGGCGTCCCGAAGATATGTGTATTTCGACCAAGTCCAGTCATAGCAAATTGGAACAAAGCTGACAGGTAAATTTCAATCCTATGCTTGCCATCTCGTACTCTCGATCGGACTTATCCTTAGCAACCGTTCTCAAAATTTCATCGCATACGTATTTTCGATACATACGTGATTCATTCAATAAAATCACTGTACACGATGCGATTCAAAATTGCCTTTCTCGTTTCGCATGTTTCATCGGGACTATCAATTCTACGCATTGCATCAAGCCGTCGCGCATCCAATCACAACGAGTCTCCGCAACGCCTTGCGTTCGAAGTCGATATCCAACTATTTCCGAAGTCTGGCTATGCACTTATCTCGATACGATTTCCTTCGTTGACTTGCAAATGCATCAACATTCAGGGCTACGCCCGTTGGTTACTTACATAGTCCCCGTGCTTAGATTCTCCCGACGCAAGTTTAAATTGACATTGCACAAAGGCCACAATCTATCCGACATGAAAGTTTACATCAAGGCGACGGTGCTCAAGGCAACGATCGCCTTAGCACGAAGGTCTTTACGACGCGTCTTACATTCAATTTCCTAACGACTAGGAATTCACTAGCCAAATTCCCAACTTATCCATCTCGCAACATCGAATGTAAATTTTGATTCACGCAAGCTCAATTGCAAGGTGAATCCGAATCTAACGACATGACTCGTAAGTCATTCCCTTATCGTTTTCTCTCGTGCATAGCACATTTCTCGCAATCGCCTATCCGAATCACCAAGTCCGTTGGTGAATTCTAGTTTGACCGTCGACCAACATAACCATTCAAGTATTCATCCGACGAATACTCAAAATTTAACTTATCATTCTCAATCGAAAGCTGTTCCAACAATTCTCGATCGCCTAGACTTATCGTCAACATGCACCATGTTATATTTGTTATCGCTGCAATCTCATATGCGATATCGCATGGGTCATCTTACGGTCTGCAGCATTCAATTTGATTTGGCGGTCAAGTCTTCTAGGGTCAGCTGCCCTGAAGCTACGCTCGATAATTGTGGATCATCACCGAAGGACAGTTTAATACGAACCATGCTATATCTTATTTCGGAGCCAAATCACGTTCCGACAATTCTATACGACTACCCAATTTCGGACAAACCATTTCTATCGGCGCAACTGATGCGCAACTATCCTCCGATTCAAGTCATGTACTGCCGTCGATGATTCCGTAATTTACGAAACATCTACTCGCATCAAGTTCGAGTCTATCTTATTCACGGGTCGACACACGAGATGCTATACGCATCGAACAATCGTCGATGACTTATAGTCTCGTCTTTGATCAATCACAAAATTTATGATCAACCAAGTTCGTTCATTCTCGTATCGTTACTTTGCTATGAGGCACACTCTATTTTGTATTCTCACATCGCTTACGTTCCTTGCGTATTGATCTTGATAGTTCATATCAATTTCGATAGCAAGAGGGTCGACTTCGAATCCGTTTCAACGTCAACTTAACTCGCATCGCATACATCCAAGTTCGCAACAAACTTTTCCATACGCATCTACTCGTTCTCTGATTCGCCGCATCCCGCTATACTTTGATCGCGTAACCGAGTTACCGATTATCCAACATCGTGCCCTCGGGTTATACAATCTCACCCCCTAAGTTTCGCGTGTTTTCAGTCGTACTCAAATGAGTGTCGCCGTAACTTAACCAACTATTTCATAGGCACGATTTCTCGCGTCGACCAACTTTCTTACCGAAGTCGCACATCGTGCGATTCGATTACAATTCACACCGCCTAACATTTCTATCGAACTCGCAAGTCGTGCAACTCGTTTATAAGTTCAAGTTTTCCCTTTCCGTTGATCCGATTGTTGCCTTCAAGGCATAATCAATTTGCTAGTCTTGGTCATCCGACCAACTTATAACTTTCGTCCAACGTATCGTTCATCGATACGAGTCTCGCCTTATCGTCCCAACCGATTTTCGAAGAACACTTGCATCAACACACCGTCATACAAAATTTTCAATCGAGTCTCGGTACTCTCCCGTCCGTTGCGGACAAACTTTTCGCAATTCTCACAAAGCGTCGATGTAATTTACCGCACAAGTGCTATACCATATACCACTCGAAATCGAGTCATTCATCGCCTACGTGGTATGGCATATACCACTCGGAACTCAAGTCATTTCTCTCGCATTATACTTAGTATAGGCCAACGTTCTCTTCCGACTCACGATTTCTGCAGTGATCGTGCTTGATCACCATCGTAACTTTGATTCTATCAAAATCCGACACAACTCGGTCAATGTTCTCGCTTGCCAACATAAGTTTGGTGTGCAACCGAACGATTCGTTCTATCGATTTATGAATTCAATTCTTTCCTTACGTTGCATCTCGTGCAATAATTTATTTGATATGCGTTGCATCCCGTGCAACAAATTTTACTTTTGATACGCGTCGCACATCGTGCTACGATTTATTTCCGACACTTTCATTCCACTTTGTACAACGATTCAATTCCAATTTCCTTTGCACTTCGTGCAACGATTAATTTGATATGCGTTGTACCACGTGCAATAATTTTTACTTTTCAATACGCGTTGCACATCGTGCAACGATCATTTCCAATATTTATCGCACCTCGTGCAACGAATTACTATCGACTTTCCAAGTCAATGCACAATCCGTTTAACACATTCGGTATTGGCTTATCACTTCTCACTTTCATTTTAACGCATATTCACCATTACTCGTTGCACTTCGTGCATCATTTTATTTCTCATTCAACATGTTACATTGTCACAGTATCTCAAATCGTATTCCATAATTTGTTGCGCTTGCAGCAACTAACATTTTTACGGCTCGTTTGCATTCAATGCAATATACCCTTCGCGACTTTCTTAGCAAACATCGTGTAATTTCCAAAACACATGCGGCAAAATTACACGATTTGTATTAGACTTATTGTATGGAACATCCAGTGCGGCATCGAGTAGAGTCAAGAGTGATATCAAGTGGTGGTGGGCAACTTTTCGAATTGTAATGAAGCAAGCATCCAGAGGAAATTGAGCCTAGCGCTCTGATACCAATTTGTCACGCCCCGACCCGGAATCACCCGAATCATCGTCCTCGCAGGGGGCGTGATGCCGCACGAGCCTGGAGTTGCGCTCGTGCAAGGCAAGATGACAAGTTCTCAAATGGTTATCTTTTGATTTGATATTAACAACGATAGGAAAACAGAGTATACGAAACAATTTTCTTTATTGATATCTGAAACTGAGATTACAATGGCTTTCGATAGCCTAACAATATATGCCAGATTGGCTACAACACTCAGGTTCTCTCTTGCCCACAAAGGATTTTACCGTTCCATACATCATGCCTTCCATATCTCGGCCGCGTCAATCTAGCTGCGTAGTCCGAGCATCAATGCGATAGCATGCTTCAATGCGCTTCAGCATTCCAAGCCTTAACACGTTCAAGCAACGCTTCGCCGCGAGCAATCCATTCCCTGCACCCTGCATGAAGCTGGTGGGGGATCAGTACGTTCGTCCTCGCATGTACTGAAGCAAAGATCATCTTTCCAAACCGACATTTTAATCTTTATGTTGAATCATGCAACTTAGCTTATGATCTTGCTATGTTCTCCTTAGGGTCAATTTCATGGCATATTCGAAAGCGTAAAGCATGTTATCATAGCATCATGTTATCGAATTGAATAGGCAAACAAACAAGCAATCTCGTGTTTGATTCGTGGCGCGACTTACCAAGTCGACGCACTCGCCCTTGCACCGACGCAAGGTGAATATGCCGTAATCCTTCCCTGTCATGTTATTGTGCATCTCTAAGCAGGATCTCTATGTGGGACGCATATGCGCCTACACTTTCAATCCATCGTTCCTTAACTATATGAGGGCCGTTGGCGTATCCGCGCCGGAATGGACTAAAGGAGTTCCTTTCTTTTCTCTCCTTCTTTTCTCACTATTTGGTTGGGCTGCCGGTGTTTCACGGGTTGGGTCACTCTCCCAAACAACCGAAACGTTCCCGGTACATGCCATCATTTGCGGCTTCTCCCATCTTGTTTAAGGATGTGCGCCTACAAAGATTATCATCCCTCCGCGGCCAAATCGGTTCCGGGGACCTCCGGCATTTATCCGTTTGGGGGGACACTCGTGCACGAGTTAATATCACATTAATCTCGAGCCCATTCCAATCGACCATGCAACGCCCTATCATTCAACAGTTAAATTCAAACAACCAAACATAGTCTTGAGTCCGAGACTCAGACTTATCGTCTCGCATTTCTTCCATTTAGCTTTCTATGTTCTTTCGTTTCGTACTTCGTTTCGATGATTCAATGGCATCGTGCCTCAACTCAATGCTCGTCAACCGAACGACCCGAAGGTCTCGAACACCTTTCGAGGCAACATGTCATATCCGACAGTTCCGCCACATTCATACCGCAACTGTATTCTCTCGCAACGAAGCCATCTTTTATTATCCCGTGCACGTAGGCACGTTTCGACCGTACTTCCAATGTTCTACAACTTAGCATTCAATGTTCGGGGCTTGCGCGCTAGGGTGCTCGCCTATTGTCTTTCAATGTTCTAGCCGTCTAACTCGTGCATCAAAGGCACGGTATGGTTCGTGCACTAAGGCACTCGCCGATTACAGTTATCCCATGTTCTTACGGCTTGCGCACCGAGGCGCTCGTCTTAGCGATATCCAATGTCCCATAGCGACTCGTGCATATTGATGCACGTTTCATTTCAATTGTTCTAACTTAGTGTTCGACTCACACTACGATTTTATCTCCGATCGGCCATGCCCGTGGCGTCGATAGGTTAACTTAGCATACAATGATATATTTGACTTATCGAATGAAGGAGTAAAAAGAAGTCAATCCTCCCACCTTGAGTCGATATGCCTTCGTCGTTTCGCCGAGCCGATGCGGCTCGATTCCCTAACTTTGTTGCACGGCCACTGTCCTGACTTAGCCATTCGAGCACTTCGTGCTTCATTGAGTTATACGTCCGATTTGCCTTAGCATGCCCAAGTCTTAGCCCGTCGCAAGGCGACGATTTGATTTCGCGGACCCCTTACTAAATATTATAAAAGATCGACCTCTAATATTTTCCCATCAAAGTATAACCTGCACACGAAACCAACTAAAATCAATACTTGCAACGATTCGGACTTGCGCCTTGGTCGATTCGATTTCTTAGAATCTTCGAGCCGATTCAACGCGCTCATCCTTCGGGGCAACGCGGCACTTCGCATCGATTCACTCGATGCATTCTTAGGGACAAGGCAACTCTTCGCATCGACTTAGTTTGATGCGTTGCTCGGAACAACTTAACTTTTGTATCATTTTGCATCGATACATTCCCTTGCGTCAACGTGACTCGTTGAGTCAACGCTTCAGCGTAATGCGCCGTGCGGAGCGGGGCATTACACTTTTCCCTCTACTCTTACGACAGCAGTCGGCTCTTTAGCCATTAATGACTCTGCGCGTATGGCAGTCAAAGGGCAGCGTACGGCAAAGGCAGCGTACAAAAGCCAACATCAGGCAGCGTACGCTAAGCCAAAGCCAGCGTATGCTCATAAAAAGGCAGCGTATGACCAGAAGTCCAAACTGAAGTCAGCGTATGCTAACAGATACAGTCCTCTGACTGTTTCTCAAAGTCAGGCTGGGGGTTCTCTTCCACAGAACATACAAATGATTCCCCCACAACTTGCACATCTTATACCAACCAAGGAGAAAGACTCTTTAGTCAACTCCTCTACTCCTAAGGTCTTTACCTCTGGAGTTAATTTGACTAGTACTCTTACTAGATCAAACAAAGGAAAACGTCTTTTGGCTAATTCCTCTAAAGATGGATTATTACCGACTCCTAGTCGGAATAATACCCATCTTCCTTCTCTCAAAATTTCTCGATCTGAGAAAGGCAAATTACAAGTATCCAAGACTGATACCAAAGTCAGATCTCCTACGGATCTTCGTAACAAGCTTAATCAGAATCGTCTCGGTTCCACTGAGACAAGTATATTAGACCCTGATGCAGAATATGCCAAAAACTATGTGGCTCAAATAAATCAGTCTTTATACACTCAAGAACCGAGAAGACAGAAGAACAAAAGACAAGTTTCTACACAGAAACTATCTTCAAGTACTTCCCAATCTGTTCCTACAGATCTCCGGGAGTATTTGTAAAATAAACGGAGAATCGACACTCCATCAGGCCGTGACATTGCTCATATTTGCCATGAAAAGCATGGTTGCAACTTCCAACCTCGAGTTGTGATTCAGTGTTGTTGTTCACCAAAAAGATAATCTGTTTTCGAACGGATTCAATATGAACCAATATTGGATGAAGATGAACCTCTTTATGCTTCTGTCAACATGACCTCCAGAAATACTGGGGGTAGCATACGGTCTGATGCTATATCAGATTCTGAAGATGGTGTTTATCTCGGCACCCGATCCAGGACCGGAGCCTTGGCCAGGGTCTCTTCTTCTTCTCATCCAAGTGGTAATCCAGAGATCACAGAGGATTTCCTTGGAGAGTCCAACTTTCCAGTATTGATTCCCGTAAATAGCCCCGGGAAAGATACTGACTCACACAGCGATGATTCAAAACAGACTGTTTCATCATCTATTCCTCGAATGATTACCACTTACATGGCAGAAGGTAATCATGAACCTTCAACTAGCACCGAAGCTCATGAACAAAGGATTTCTTCCTTAGAACAACAGTTGCGAGCTATGGCAGATACATTGAATGCTATGCATACTCTTATGCAAGCTCATCATCAAACTCAGCAAGTCCAACAGACAGCCCCTCCAGTTGTATTAAATACTCCTGTTGCTCCAAACCCGGAACCCTCTACTATTTTGGGGGTACAATCTAATGTTCCTGTACAACCCACTCCAAGTCAGTCTGGAGCTGGGAGTGGTACATATGCTGCAGTCCCTCCTCCCAATTACACTCAACAAGTTACAACTCCCCAATCTTCTGGAATTGTTACTGAAGAGTTAAGGAATCTCCGAACTCAATTTGAGGCATTCAAACAGAAGGATGGTTTACAAAGGTTAGGTATCAAGCAACCTTACCCGATAGAATGGAAGCAAGTATCATATCCTCCTAAATACAAGCCTCCGACTATCTCTTTCTTTGATGGGACAACCTCCCCAAGTCAGTTCATTAATCACTTTGAGGTAATGACTGATCAACTGCAACCAAGTGACGCCCTCCTCACTCGGGTGTTCGTCGGATGTCTTAAAGGAACAGCTTATGAATGGTATAGAAGTCTCCCTGATGGGTGCATTACCTCATTTGCTGGTTTCAAACAAATGTTTTTCGAACGATTCTATGAAGGGCTCAATGACATGACTATGTCAGCCCTCATAAGAATTAAACAGAAAAATAATGAAACCACCGAGGACTTTATTGAAAGATTCAGAAGAGAAGCCCTCAAAATGCCTCTCGGAACTCCCGATGCTGTTACTATCGACACTTGCAAGTCGAATCTCTTACCAATCATCAGCATGTGGACAGGGTCCACTCAGTTCCAAGATTGGCCTTCATTCATCGTCAGTGCCAAAGCTGTCGAGGTCAGTGCTGAGACCTTCAAGGGTCTGGGGGTACAAATGGCTTCCAAGGAATCAAATCAGAGTGCTAGCAATAGTACTCGACCCAATAATCGAAAAGGGAAAGAGGCTCTTGAAGTCAATCTCCAAAACAGTAGTCAAGAGGTAAAGACTACTCAAGCTACCCCAGCTCCAACAAATCAACAACAGAGACCTCCTCGGCCGAAGGAAGAATATTCTTTCGACGATGATGATGTTCAGGGTATCTTTGAATGCTTACTCAAAGGTAACAAGATTCAATTGCCAGAAATCAAAAAGCCTGATGAAGCCAACAAGACAGATCATCCAAAATACTGTCCATATCATAGAATGCTGGGTCATACAATCCGGTCTTGCTATGTGTTAAAAGGAAAGATCCAAGAGATGATCAAATCAGGAGCTGTGACACTAACACCCAAAGACAAGACAGTCACAACAAATGTAATTTCAATGCAGTTCGGTGACTTTCCTCCTTTAATGGTGGAAAGTGGGATTATTCCTATCCCCAAAGCAACTCTCGAAGTTGTAAACATCCCACCAGCACAGAATGAAGGACTTGTTCCTGTCACAACTAAGAAGGGAGAGATCATGTGGATCGACCCGGATTTAGTAACGGAGTTTGAGACGTCTTCCTCTTCTCCTCGAAAGACTCCTTTATCTAAAAAGAAGCTCGGGAAGACTAAGTCATGCAATGTGACTTCTAGTTTCACACCCGATTTTTATCTAAACTCTACTTTCATCTTGGCAGGAAATTTACTCCCTATAGAGATAAAATCTGTACCTCAATCTGAAGATAGGTACAAGCCTGCATTTCATCTATACAGTTCACAATCTCGTGAATTAATGGCGAAGATGGGTTATGATTTATCCACTGCTCCTGGTTTGAACTCAGGCAAAGGACTCCGAGCACCTTTAGCCATCACTATGAGACATAATCAATCTCGTGTTGGCCTTGGTTTCTGGAATGAAGCTGTCATCAAGCATAAAAGAACCAAGAGCAAGATAAAGAATTGCAACATGGTTTCCATAGACCCTGAACCGGAATCTGAAGTCGAAGTTCATGCTAGAATTCGATCAGGAAAAATATATCTGAAAGATTATGCTGAAATTCCTGGAGAAACTCCTGATGTCCCTCCGGTTACAGCTCCAACACCAGTCTCTACTGAAGAGCCTTCAAATGTTCCTGTTGAGACAGTTCCTTCCAAACCAACAGCAGCTGACAAAGGCAAACAACAAGTCTGCTTCGACAAACCATTGAAGAAGTCATCTCTTACAGGACTTGAAAAGCCTTATAATTTTGATATATTGGCTCAACTAGTCAATACACCAGCTAAATTATCAATCTTCGAGCTCTTACGCCTCTCTAACGAAACTCGAGAAACTCTGAGTGAAGCACTGCTGCAAGCAGAAACCTGCCTAACTCTCCTCAAAAAGTTGGAAACAGAACCTGTCTCTCATTGCCATAATGTATTGGAATTTATTCCAAACATTACCTTTACGCAGGACGATATGCTGGTAGAGGATAATCGACATGACCGTCCGTTATATCATACAGGATATATCGACTCTATGAAGGTTGATCGTCTACTGATTGATCCAGGATCTGCTCTCAGTATTATGCCAAAGGCTATGCTAGATGCACTGAAGATACCTGTGCATAGTCTTTCCAGCACTATCACTACCATCTTAGGATTCAATCAAGGAAAAAGTGAGCCTTTGGGCAAGATTCGCCTCAAATTTCAAATAGGCGATTTTCGCACTAAAGTTACTTTTTACATCATCGACAATCATGGTTGCTCATATAATGCTCTATTGGGGAGACCATTCTTGCATGAACATATGTCATTCCTTCGACTCTTCATCAGTGCTTCAAATATGTTGATAATAATGGAGAAGTTCAAAAGGAGGTTGCGGATCTCTATCCATTCAAAGGAGTCGAAGCTTACTTCAATGACGCTCGCATGTACAAAGACGAATACTCAAAAGTCTTGCAAGCTATGGATAATGATGATGAGATATCAAAAGTCGACACTTTTGTTATTCCAGTAAAAGGGCGTATCACTCCTCCGCAGTCTGTTAAATCATCTGAAGAAGACTCACTGATAATTCATGTCAGTGGACGTACTACTTCATCACCTGCCCAAGCTCCACATGGCTCACTAGTCATTCCAGTCAGTGGACGTACTACTGTATCGTCTTCTCAAGCTCTACAAAGTTTGCTGATAATTCCCGTCAGTGGACGTGCCACTCCCTCTCCATCTTCTCAGGCTAGACCAGATACTCTAGTCATTCCAGTCAGTGGACGTACTACTTATCCACGATCTTCTTCAAGGGAGCTCACCTCTTCTGAGCCTTTTGTTATCGATCTTAATCGAAACAAAACTTCTGATCGCTCTTCCTCTTCCCCTTTTGTCATTAATTTGACTAAGTCTGATAAGGCTCAGCCTTCTGTTGTAAATACAGTATCTGATATTAATGAAGCATCTCCTTTGCAGTATATTGATGTCTGTAATCATGTACAAAGTTATTTACAATTACTAGATAGCTTAGAGCCACTAACTATAGGAGTTGTTCAAACTCTTCATACAGACGTATCATTGGAGTCCATACAAAAATCATACTTCATGGTCCGTATTAGAAAGAAGGGACAAAACCCAATATTCTTCTATAAAGGACCCCAGAATCCTCCTAACCTGGAAGAAGATGACACAAACGACGATACTGGAAGGTTACAACTGCGTCGCTACAGTCAACAGTCCAAAAATATCATCAAGAATATGGGTTATGACTTCAGAACCAGTCTCAATAATGGAAAAGGAAGAAGAATGTCTGTTCGAATTCCTCCATTAAAATACGGAAGGACAAAATGTGGTTTAGGTTACATTGCTCCTACTTCCTTTATCAACATAGTCCATGAAGATTCAAAATCCGATGAAGATGAACGATCTGAATCTTCCGATTTCCTTTCTTGGGATTCTGACACAAGTATTGGCGATCTCCATCGCTCTATTCTATCCATCAATATGGTCTCCGTTGATGGCCCGCAAGAAAATGATGAAGATGAGGATGATTTTGAAATATCACCCGAATCAGAACAATGGGCTCAAAGATTAGATAATCAATGGAAATTCAGGTTCGTGCAGAGGGAACCTCCTACTGAAGATAAACTGATCCAAATTGATGTTGGTGAAGAAGGGTCCCCTAAACCAATATTCATCAGCGAAAGTCTTTCAGAAATGGATAAGCAAGACATGATCAAGCTTATTCATGATTATATCGATGTCTTTGCCTGGAGTTACGAAGATATGCCAGGATTATATCCAAAAATTGCAATGCACAAACTTAATATCATGCCAAATGCTAAACCAGTCAAACAACAACAGCGACGATTTCGTCCAGACATTATGGATGCAATTGAAGCTGAAGTCAACAAGCTTATGGCTTTTGGATTTATTAGAGAGGAACAACATCCTGAATGGGTGGCTAACATCGTTCCTGTCCTTAAAAAGATCGGCAAGATCCGAGTCTGTATAGACTTTCGCGATCTTAATGCAGCTTGTCCTAAAGACGAGTTTCCTCTTTCAATTACAGATGTCATGATCGACAACACATGTGGTTTCGAACGGATGTCATTCATGGATGGGTATTCGGGATACAATCAAATCAAAATATTTCCAGATGATGAAAAACACACTTCCTTCAGAATGCCGATCGGTACATACTGTTATACAGTGATGCCGTTTGGTCTCAAAAATGCAGGAGCAACATATCAGCGAGCAATGAGCACTATATTCCACGAACATCTCTGGAAAATAGTCGAATGCTATGTTGATGATATTGCAGTCAAAAGTCGACTAAAGGAGGATCATATCCAAGATTTGAAGACTATCTTTGATTTAATGCGTCAGCATCAACTTAAAATGAACCCTACTAAGTCCTTCCTGGGCGTCTCTAGTGGCAAATTTCTCGGCTTCATCATTACCGCTAAAGGTATACACGTGGATTCCGAGAAGATCAAAGCCATTCAAGAGATGCGTCCTCCACGTACCTTAAAAGAGCTACGAGGATTTCAAGGAAGAATTGCTTATATCAGGAGATTCATTTCCAACTTATCATGATGCTGCAGACCATTCAACAAACTTCTGAAGAAAGGTGTATCTTTTGTCTGGAACGAAGAATATCAAAAAGCATTTGATGATATCAAACAGTATCTCATGAACCCTCCAGTTTTGGTACCTCCCGTCTCGGGAATACCATTCCTTCTATATGTTCGAGCCATGGATCATTCTCTTGGTGCATTACTCGCCCAGAAAAATAAAGATGGCCATGAACAGGCTATTTATTATCTCAGTCGCACAATGACAGGTGCTGAACCACGTTATTCTCCAATCGAGAAAGAATGCCTAGCATTAATGTTTGCTGTTCAGAAAACGCGATATTATATTATCGGTCAAACGATTCACGTCATTTCTAGAGTGAATCCCATCAGGATTATGATGAAGAAACCTGGTATTCTCAACTCCAGACTAGCTAATTGGGGAATCTTGTTAGCTCAATACGATATGTATTATATTCCTCAGAAGTCAGTTAAAGGACAGGCTCTTGCTGATTTTCTGGCAGCTCATGCAGTTCCAGAAGATTCTAAATTATATGATGAGATTCCTGATGAAGTTCTGGATTCAAATCTAATTTTTGAAGAAATTCCTACCTGACGTCTATTCTTTGATGGAGCATCTAGAATAGGTCCTAACGGCGATATTGTCGCCGGAGTTGGGATTGTTCTTGTATCCCCAGAAGGATTAACTATTCAGAGGGCTTATTCTCTGGATCAATCATGTTCAAACAATGTAGCCGAATACAATGCATTGCTCATCGGTCTTCAACTTGCTAAACATATAGATATTCAATATTTGGAAGTTTATGGAGACTCCAAGCTTATTGTCAATCAGATCAGAGGAACGTATGAAGTTCGTCATCAGGATTTGATACCTTATCATCGAGCAGCACTCTCTATGGCCTCATCTTTTGAAGGTTTCTTTATTGAACATGTTCGACGAGCCTATAATGCAGAAGCTGATGCTTTGGCTAATCTTGCTGCTGTATTAGCCATACCAATCAGACGTCAGCAAGTGATAGTGGTTTATAACCGAGAACTATTCTGCATTGAGAATAATTTGGTTTTAGCTTTTCCTCATAAACCAGACAAAGATTCTCTCAACCTTGATGCTGGATTAAAGTTTGACAAAGTGTCCTCGTCTTCTTCTGATTCTACTATGGAATATGTCTTTTCTAATGAAACAGAAGCCATAACTGAAGACTGGAGATGCCCGTTTCTAGACTTTGTTTTGCATGACATACTTCCTGATAATTCGAGTGAAGCAGCGTTTATCCGGCGTCGATCTCTCAGATTCTATTATAATCATACTACGAAGACACTATATCGTCGATCTTACGACGGTCTTCTCCTCCGATGCATCGTTGGTGAAGAAGCACAGCAGATTATCCGTCAAGCACATGATGGTGTTGTGGAGCCCATCAACTAGGTCCTAAGCTTCAAGATCGTATCCGACGTATGGGTTATTATTGGCCCACGATGGTGGCTGACGCCATTCAATATGCTCGGAAATGTAAAGCATGTCAAATTCATGCAGACTTTATCCATCAACCGTCAGAATTCTTACACCCAACAGCGGCATCATGGCCCTTTGAGGCTTGGGACATGGACGTCATTGGTCCTATCAACCCACCATCATCAAAAGGACATCGGTTTATTCTAGCAATAACTGATTACTTTTCCAAATGGGCTGAAGCAATTCCGTTATCTGAAGTCAAAACTTCTAATGTTATCAACTTCGTCAAACATCATGTCATCTATCGATTTGGTATTCCTCGGCGTATTATCCATGATAACGGACCGCAGTTCGTCAGTCAAAAATTTACTCGATTCTGCGACGATCATCGGATCAATAATTTAGCTTCTACAACATATAATCCAGCAGCTAATGGATTGGCAGAAGCTTTCAATAAAACGATCATCAAACTCTTGAAAAAGTTCGTTTCTTCCAACAAACGCAACTGGAGCGAGAAGCTTGGTGAATGTTTATGGGCCTACCGTACCACAGTTCGTAATGCAACCGGATGTACGCCTTTCTCTTTGGTATATGGGTGTGAAGCTGTTCTTCCCCTTGAGATCCAGATTCCTTCTCTGAGAATTGCAATCTCCAATGAACTTACAACAGAAAACAATGATCGTCTTCGACTTCAAGAATTGGAAGCTCTAGATAAAAAACGATTGTATGCTCAACAAAATATCGAGCTGTATCAGGCCCGAATCTCAAAAGCCTTTAACCGGAAAGTCAAAGTCAGAGCATATCAGAAGGGAGAACTGGTCCTTACTGTCAGACGTCCTATGACCATGACACATATGAGCAAAGGCAAATTTGACGCGAAATGGGAAGGCCCATTCGTGGTAAACAAAGTCTTCTCTAACGGAGCATACCAGCTTGCCGCTATGGATGGAAAAGTCACAATGATGCCTATCAATGACAAATTCTTAAAAAAATATTATGTATAATATTTTCATCATTCCCAAGAAATATAAAATCAAAGTTAATTCTTCTCTACAAAAGTGATCTCGATATCGTTATCCCCAGAGGAAACTGATATTCTACCATGTATCATTTTTCCAGAGAATTTGATATTTTGTCTTATTAGATCCCCAGTGGATTTAATAAAGATCTTGTATAGAAAATTATGTCCATATTACCTCTGAATTTTCTATCTCAGTATGTATCATATTTTCTATGATATCTCGTCTTTTGATTTCCGAGTCCAAAGATCATGGAAAATAGAATCCAAAGATATCTTTATATCTGAATTCTGTTTTCTCTAATCAGTATTAAACTAAAATTATCTTTGGTTTAATATCATGATAGAGTTACAAAGTTTATTTGTATATTCTATTTTATTGAAATATGTCATGTATTATTTACCTCTGAACATGTTTTCTACAAAAATATCATCCACAGAATTGAAATCAAGTCAAAATATTCATTTCAATCAAAATCAGAACATTGATTACAAATGGGTATCAAAATTGCAATACATGATAAATGTAAAAGATCTATTTAGGAGGAGTAATTATCTCCTGAATACGAACAGTTACATTATTTATCTTTTCTTCATGAGCTTTCTTGATTCGCTCTGCTGTTTCAGCTCCAATCATCCGTTGGTCATATTCCACAATAATAGAGCTGCGGCGATTGGTCTCTTCAATCTGATTGGTTTGCATCAATTCTCGCTCTTGCTGTAAAAATTGACAGCGTTCAGCTTCAGATTTACGATCAGTAGTAATCTCTGATTGTTCTTTTTCTATGGAGGCAATTTGCTCCTGAAGACGAGCTAGCTCTTCCCTCAACTTCCTAAGCTCTTCAGCTTTTGACGCTTCATCTTTCTCTAGGCGTTCCATATTCTGACGAGTACTTATTATTTCTTCATCTTTCGCCATTAACTCTTTAGAAGACTGAGCAAGGAATTCTGTCAGAGCAATGTGCTGAGCTTGAGCTTCATTCTCCAATTGAGCAATCTCAGCTGCAGTCAGAAAATTAATATCCTCCTTTTTTATCTCCCAATATTTATGGATATTTGCTTCTAAATCATTCAGGAGATGTTCAAAAAAGACACATTGGGTCCCATAACCAGCCTGTCTCAAAGCTGAAAGTAGAAAACTAGTCGCCTCTCGAAGACTCGAAAAGGGCATAGTCTCATCCTTCATAAGTCGTCTTGAGAATGTATCTAGATACGAATAAATAATATCTGAATACATCCCCATGATTTTTGCTATCCCTGTATCAAAACCGGAAGTCGCTGCAATAATAGGGGAAGGAGCAGGAGGAGCCTCTATTCTTGGAGCTGAAGTTAGTGCTTTTGGAGAACTCGGCAAATGTGAACTTCCCTCACCCACATCAGTTTGAACAAGTGGGGCTTGAGTAGAACTCATAGCCGGTGCAGTTCCTACAGCTGTTGGAATCAAAGAAGCATGATCAAAACCAAAAGACAATAAAGCAGAGACAAGACAAAACTTTGATGAATAAAATATTACCTGGAGCTGGTTCATATTCAGTTTCCTTCGGATCATTCAGCCCGGCTCGTAGTCTGTTCAGAGTACTTTCTGACACGGGATTTATTTCACTACTTTCCGCCCCAGAAGTACTCGGAACTTGAACTTCTATATGCCTCTCCGGCTCTGGTGTCAATCCTGAGTGTTGACCAATAGTCTTCAGTACATCAATTGGAGTTTTAGACGGTGATTTATCGTCTATCTCCATGTCTTCTTCTCCAGAAGAATGAGACGACAGTTCATAGTCAACTTGTTCGCTCTCTGAAGCTTCAGCAATTAGTTTGAGAGAAGTGGCTTCCTTCACTGATTCTCTCGAAATCAGTAAGTCATTAGCTGTTTCAGTCTGATGTTCGGCCGCTACCGCAGGTTGACTAATCTCCTGCGTATCATCGGCCATTGGCGGAATCGATCCTATATCAGAAGGCATGGATGACCCAGCAGGTTCAGGAATATCTTCTTCAACAGGTTCTGTCTTTACAAAAAAATCAAAGGCAGCTTGTTTTTCTGAAGCCAATCGCACAGCACGATCGGTGGGACTCTCTACATCGAGACAAATTACGGATTTAGTTTTTGAAACTATCACTTTCCTTCCTATTCTTTTTGTGAATGGAACAGTAGGATAATTGTCTTTTGGATCACTACCTGCTTCATCAGCATCTCTGACTCGATTGGAAACAGGAGAAGTCCCTGCAATGGTAATTCCTCCACGATTTCGAATCTCTGCTCGAGTGATTCTTTTTGGGGCAGGCCCAGCAGCACGTTTGCCCCGCTTCCTCTTCGGGATATTATCAGCAGATATACTTTCTTCAGCACTCCCGATGGGTACATGTAATGGTTGATGAAGGTCATCAGAGAAGAAAGTTTCTAGAACTTTATCATCAACTTCATCAGTAGCCAAAGGATCTTCTTGATCATGGCAATCTCTAGGCAGGGCTGATTTTGTTGATTTCTTTTCAATATGAATAAAGCTTCTACCTAAGATGCTGAATTTTTCATCAAAGGTATTAGCTGATACATAGAATTTGGCATAAGACGCCAATATTCTAGCTCCTCTCTGATAGGTGACCGGATCTGGCATGGAAAAGGTAGCCCCTGTACCTTTAGCAATGTAATATATCCACGCTCTGGCACCATCAATCAACCCGCCTTGATAACCAAAACACGTCGTTGCATTGCCTACATGCAACTGATCGTAACCAAATTGCCGAGCAAACCTGCTCGGAAGATATGGTTCTAGATAAGTGATGTTGTTACGGCGGCAGATTAAATGAGATGGCCTGATCCTCTTCAGCCATTCATGTTGAATCTCATCCAATTCATTGCCACCAATGCCATCAACCAACCTCCCAGGCATGGTCTCATAACCAACAGGTGGAGGAACACAAGTGAAGCTCCATAGTTCTCCCCTGTTTAATATAGTCCTGCAATCTGTCAAAGTGTCATATTTTCACTTTGGTGTGTGACTGTATCTTTCCAGAAAGGTGTCATCTGGTCTAGCCATCCCAGCATTCATAAGAGATTCGAAATGCAGAAGCAGCCATCCAAATAAATATGTAAAAGGCATTTCTACCCGAGGAAAGGATGTAAGGCTCTTCCTTGCCAATTCGAACATTCTGTCTGTGTATGCCCTTAATCCAGCATTCAGACGGCATGTCATTGCTGTCAGTAAATCCATCTTATACCCAAAAACCAGACGGACTGCTGCGAAGACAACTCCTCTGTGCATCCTGTCTGCTGAACAGGTGCCAGGAACTACAAATTTTCTCAGCCAGAGAGAGATAAATCCGGCCAGATGACCTTCAGCGGATAATTCTCGGCTGCCCTGCTTAATATAGGTCTCAAACCTATCACCGGCTTTATAAGTGCCTTCGTCTTCCTCAATGACAATGTCGTAATGAGTGGTATCCCGGATGAGCCTGTCAATCTCAGCTTGATTCAGAGGTTTAAATTCACCGACATACTGCTCAGACTTCTTCTTCTTTTGAACTTCATCAGTACGGCCTTGAAATAAATAGGCCATCCATTTGGAAGAATAACAGTTGGAATCTCCTTCTCCACCTTGTCCTTTATAAAAAGCCTTACAAATACTATAATGGCACATCAATTCTTCAAAGACATGAAGAACCAGTGGGTTGGCTTCGGAGATCTTATTCATTTCATCAACGAAAGGGATATACTCTTCATATGGCAGATCTGCTGTTGGCAGTTGAGAAATATATGCCATTTCATGAAGGGCGAATCCCATCTCGCCTCTTGGGGTCATGAAGGTGCCGGTACGGTAGATATACCTCTCCGCTAACGCCAAGAACAAATCCGGGTTTGGCCTGAAACCATAGGCAGTACACTTAATGGCATCATATAGGCCTATCACTTGTAACTGTTCACCAAAATTCTTCAGGATCTATTTCACAAGAGCAGTCCATCTGGTATTCTCCGGATTTACCAGACCAGTCAGCCTCATAGACTGTTTTGGATAGATGGCATTTTCCAGTTGAGCAAATTCGTTTGCAAAAATTGGGACTCTGACTGGCTTCAGCAGTGCCGAGTCCTCAGGAGGGATGGTGGCAGGTAGCAGTCCTCGTAGAGATGTGACATGTGGTTCAGTACCACTGCGGAATCTTCCTTGATGATATCCTATCCACCCAGCCTTTGCTTGTCGGGATGGAGTGATATCCCACTTCATTTGTCTTTGACAACTCGCATGAAATAAGCGAGCTATGTTGATGCTTTTTGATAAACCAGTCAAATATATTGGCTGATTTACATCACCATCCCTATAATAACAGTATGATACTTTGTCCAGAGCAGGCTGAGAGTTTATGTCAATAGCATCTCCGAAAAGAAATGCTGGCTTTGAGTGGGTAACACCATCCACACTCTGTAAAGGCAGTCCACTCATCAAGTTCAGCAAAGTGTCATTTTCCTGATTAGTCAAAAGAGCTATCCTTGTAGAAGGTCCATCGAATTGGAGAAAACGAACATGTGATAAGTCACTTCTATAGTTATTTCATACACATCCTTCAAATTCTGCCTCCTGAGCCAGAATATCCACTGCAAAAGAAGAATAAGAAGTTAGAAATCTTCAACACAAAGAGATAGCAAAGTTCAGCATACGCTCAGTTTTCCTTAAGCGTATGACAGACTCAAAGTTCAGCATACGCTCAGTTTTCCTTGAGCGTATGGCAGACTCAAGGTTCAGCATACGCTCAGTTTTCCTTAAGCGTATGACAGACTCAAAGTTCAGCATACGCTCAGTTTTTCTTAAGCGTATGGAAGACTCAAGATTCAGCATACGCTCAGTTTTCCTTGAGCGTATGACAGACTCAAGGTTCAGCATACGCTCAGTTTTCCTTAAGCGTATGACTCAAAGTTCAGCATACGCTCAGTATATCCTTAGCGTATGGCAGACTCGAAGATCCATATACGCTCAGTTTATCTTAAGCGTATGACAAATTCAGAGATCACTTTTTACGCTCAATTTATCTTAAGTGAATGATTTTAAAAGTTCAGTTTATGATCAGTTTGAGCGTATCAGTGTATGGTTGACAAGATGATCATCAAAAAACATACGCTAACACAGGAGTTAGCGTATCTCAGTGAGACAACTCGCCATAGCATATTCTTTCAAGACAACATATTTTGACATTTCTATCAAAAATACGCGTATCATACAGAATACGCTCCAAACATATTTTTCGTATAAACAAAAAATATGGGATACGGCTAAACCCTAAAGAGGGAAACGTATTTTTTGACGTATTTGACCCTAAAAAGGGGATACGTTTTATGATTTTGTTCTAACCAGAGCCCTAAATAGGGGATAGTTACAGTTTATCATCATCATCCTCACCATAGAGAGGCTTCAATGGGCGTTCACTTCGTCGAATGCGCTCATTGGTAGTCTTCTTAGCAGCGGCGGCGGCGGGCTGAGATGACTCCGCAGGAGCCTTCCCCTTTCCTTTCGCAGCAGCATCAACCTTGGGCGCCATTGATAAAGCTTGAATCGAAGAAGAAGAAGTTGAGTCTTGAGTTTCTTTTTTTCTTTCGAAGATGAATGCAAAAGTAAAGAAATAAATTAGGTCTTGGAAGACCTATTTATAGAAGAAAAGAAGAAGTTCAAACGGCGGATATGCTTTAAACAGAATCCCTAAAGATTTGCACTGATATTGAGGAAGATAACAAACTTATGCCAGCGTGTCAGGACTTATTCCCACTTTAAGTTCAAAGTAATTTCGAACTTTTGAAATTCATAAAGTTCGAAAACTTTGAAGGGGGTCTTGTAGGGTGTGAAAATTATGACACGCTGACATAAGATTCAGCCCAAGTCATACGCTCAAGGCCATACGCTCAGTCAAAGCCATACGCTCAAGGCCATACGCTCAGCCAAGGCCATACGCTCATCTAAAGGCCGTACGCTCAGTGAATATTTTAATATTTCTTGAGATGACAGCACAGTATGTATTTAATGAAGGATGAATCTGACACTTCGTCTTTCGTGCAAAGACAGCTGCCCTATGAAGATTAGCCGTCGTATAGGTTTTCGAGAAAGGATTTTGTCTCTTACGAGGACAGCTCAGCAGCCATCATAAATAAAGATCCATCATTACTGTCATTTCTGACAGTCTGTCAGCCATCATATCTGCAGTACGACGCTCAAGAAATATTTATCAGTATTTGAAGATATGGCGTATTTGAGAAGATTGAGAACAGCCACGTGTCTACTCCTTCAATCCACATGGCTTCTTCCCCACCAAGTGAGCGTATGGACCTCATACGACTCCTTGCCATCCAAGTGAGCGTATGGACCCCATACGACTCCTTGCTAAGTGAGCGTATGGACCCCATACGACTCCTTCCCAACCAAATGAGCGTATGGACTCCATACGACTCCTTCCCAGCCAAGTGAGCGTATGGACCCCATACGACTCCTTCCCAATCAAGTAAGCGTATCAGCTTTATATGATCCAAGTCAGCGTATGCAAGACATGTGCCTTCAAAAGCTAGCGTATGACTCCTCTTCAAAGACAGCGTATCACAGCAAATGTATCCAGGATGACTTTCAATGTACAGTCAACACACATTCTCACGTGTCCTGTACTCAGTTACTCAGTTATTCAGAAGTTATGCAACGTGGCATCCATGCCACCAATCTCTCCTAGATATATTCCACTACTCTCAACCGTACTCCAACGTGTCTTCACCAGAATTCGCCACGCGTCCCTGCAGTTATGCACACGTCAAGTAACTGACTGAGCGTATGCTTCAGAACAGTTATCCAGAACTCTATAAAAGAGAGTTTCTTCATCTTCATCAGACATACAGTCAATTTCAGAGAGAACAGAGAGATTGCCCAGTTGCTGTCCAAGTTCTTCAAAGTTCGAGTTTTCTTCATCGCATCGTCCAAGGGATAAAGTAATCGTCTTCTAGAT
This sequence comes from Iris pallida, assembly GCA_029216955.1. NCBI lineage: Eukaryota > Viridiplantae > Streptophyta > Magnoliopsida > Asparagales > Iridaceae > Iris > Iris pallida. The sequence continues at coordinate 4,049,709 of JANAVB010001796.1, read as the reverse complement.
TATATTCCTACAGTTGTAATTTTCTCAGATACAAAATAAATAAAGTGAATTTATTTATGGAAAACAATTTTATGCATATAATTAATTGCATGGCCTTTGCTAATGTGAGCTACATGCATTTAGTAATTAATTGCATGGCATTAATATTTTATGGCTTAGCTTTAATTGGAATTGTGCTGAGCCGTATGAGCTTTTGGATTCAATACCTGCCTTAAGCTTGCTTGCACTCAGCCGCATGAAATATTTGTAGCCGCATGCAAGCAAATATTGCTTGGAATGTTAGCAATTGCTTGCATGTATTTAATATAGCCTTGCATGCATTTACGTAGGCTCGCATGCATTGAAATAATCTATTAAGCCTTGCATGTATTTAATATAGGCTGCATGCACTAGCCATTAAAGAATGATTGGCATACATTAGTAATAAATATTCTATGCATTAGTAAATTGTTATGCATGCAAAGGTATGCATCAGCATGTGTTACATGCTTAGGAACAAATATTTGGCCGCATGGGTATTACAAATATTTGGCCGCATGGCCAAATGTTGGTATTGGCCGCATGGCCAATTATTGGTATTAGCCGCATACATATTGCTAGCTGTAAACTTGGCTTGCATGCAAGTGCTTGCATGGCATTGATGTTATTTTGGCCGCATGTGATATTTTAGTCGCATGGATATTGTACTTTGGACTTGCATTTAATATTGGCCGTATGGTTTTCTTAAGCTGTATATACTTGCATGATATATTATAATATATACTTGTCATCATTGCTTGGCCACGTGAACTTTTTGTTGGGTCCCACATGGCCTCTGTACTCGAGTGACCACGTGCCCTTTTTTTTGCTTGAATGTAAGTTTGCATTTAATGAGGGTCCCACTATCCTTTGTCTTACTTGATGGCTTTGGCCTATTTATTTCTCTTGGCCGTATGAGCTTTGCTGGCCGCATAAGCTTGCATGCGGCTTGCATATATTATTTAGCTGCTTGGTAGCAGTTTGATTTTCTTGGCCGCATGGGACCCCACCCACTCTTGGCCGCATGGGGTCCACTTTGATTGTTTAAATATTTTTTTGCCTGAATTGTGGTCAGAATTCCTTCCCACTCCCAACATAAAAGTGGTAAATCTTTTCCTTGGCTTCAAGGATATGTTATTTAATTATTTTATTGCAAGTTCTCTTATTTTGATATGGAGCTCCTGATTGTACTTTACATTTTCTATTCTTGGCCTAAATTACGACGACCCCACTTGATAGCTGCTATTTCTTTAATGAATGAAATTGCTTGACACGATGGTGACCTGTCATGGTGCACTCTGACCTGTAACCAGTAACCAAAAACAAGTAACATAATATGATAGTGACCCGTGGTGGTGCACTCTTGACATGATAATTCTTGATAGTGACCCGCCGTTGTAACACACAGTTTTCTGAAATTGTGATATTTTAAAAATTTATTATTTTTATTATTAAATAATGGTGATTTAGTCATGTTATAAATTTTTGTGATTTTTAGATAGTTTAAAACTATTTTCTAAGTCATGGCTTATGACTTTGTGATTTTACTAGTATAATCCTAGTGTAAACCCTAGAAATTTCATAACCTAGAGACTAACCATGACCATGTAAGCCTAACCATGTGATTAGGATATCAAATTACCACTTTTTAGTCAAAAGGGTATTTTGGTAATTTATTAGAATTTATTTGGATTTATGTCATTTATTATTATTATCTAATTAGTTCATTAGTGTCATGTTAGCTCCTAACCTAGTTTACCCTAATCTAGAGATTAGTCACTAACCTAGGTGACTAATGTAGATATTAGCCTTATGTGTAAATATCTAGGTTTGATAATATCTAGATATTTTACTTTTAGATATTTCCTAGAAACCTAAATATCTATTCCCTTAGTCAAAGACTTAGGGGCTAAGTTTTGCTAGGTGGATGAACCCTAAATATCTACCCCTACCCCCCCCCCCCCCCATGGCAGCCCAACCCTACCCCCATCCTATATAAACACCCCCCCCCCCCCTTCATTCATGCCATTTTCCATTACACTTAAAAACCTAGTTTCCCTACAACTTCACACCCTCACAACTTAGCCATTTTAGCTCCAAATTGAGCCTAGTTTCTTGCATTGGACTCCCCTACGCTAGAGGATACCAATTGTGGCTTGCTAATAAGGAATTGTGGAGCTTTGGACATTGGGAGTTGAAGGAGGATTTCATTCAAATAGGCTTATATTTGATGATTTTGCACTCATAGGTAAATATCCCCAAACCTAGTTAATATTGTGTTTTCTCTTCATAATTGCATGCATATAGGTAAACCCTAACTGTCGGTCAAGTTTGGTAGAAAATAGGCTTGGTTTGGTGTCCGTATCGGACACGTGTCTGTCTCTTAATTTCAGTGTTTGGTGAAATGCCTCATAGGACTTTTTGTTCTTGGTTTTCAAAACAAATTACATATTTATGAAGCTTATTATATGTATATTATATGTTGGTAGGACTTAGTTGATATTAGGGTCCTTTTCGTGTCCAAATTGGACACGAATACACGAGTTTGACACAGCACTGTGCACACTTAGTTCCCCTGAAACCCGATACTGTTTCTCCACGAATTGGACACGTGGACACGTGCCACTTGGCACAGAGTTGGGGGCACCCTCTGACAAGTCCCCCCTCGAGTTTCGTGATACTTCGTGTCGTGTCGAGTGAGAAATTCGACACGCACTAATCGTGCACTACACTGCACACTGTGTAAAACACGCACTGATACGGCCTTCGTGTCGTGTCTAGACACGACTTGGACACAAACTGTCATACCTAATCCCTAGTCCTAGACCTAGGCTACCCCCTGACACGAGCACGACACGTATTGATACGTGTGTCGTGTCCACGAGGCTCTGTCCTCGCTGCACGAGGCAGTGCACTGTGCCTGTGTTCTCCCCTGCTACTCGGGCTTGACACAGGACACGACACGACACTATATGGCACAAAACTTTGTAGACACATGGGTCTAATGTCTGACACGACACACACAAAGTTTGGTTCGAGTTGGTTTGGTATTCACAATGTTATCAAGCTCGCACTGAATTGTGCTGTCCACACACACACACGCACAGTTGGGCTCTGATACGGGCTCGGACACGACACTGTGTGACACTTGGACACGAGACAGACACTGGGACACCTAGCCCTACCCTAGGTGAATCTACCCACGTGATCACGAGAGTTCTAGACCCTTGTGTCGTGTCCACGAGACACATGAACTCGTGCACGATACAGTACAATTCCTGTGCACTGTATTTACCCGATTTGGGTTTTTTGACACTGGACACGCTGTGTCGTGTCGTGGTGGACTCCTAGGGACACCTACGACACGTGTACACCTAGGGGCTCGATTATCAACCCTTAGATTAGGGTGTTAGTTAGGTTTTGTATCAATTTTGGGATTTACCTATATGTTCAGTCATGAACAGTAAATCCCTGTTATTTTTCAGTATTTAGATTGAATTTCAAATTGATTTTTATGAATATATATACGTATTTTTGGGTGTATATATACTGTATATATATGTATATAAGTATATGTGTATGTATGTAGGTGTGTGAGTGTGTATATGTATGTATATATGTAGATATGTGTGTATATAACTAGGTATATATATAGGTATGTGTGTAAAAATATATATATATATATATATATATATATATATATATATATATATATATATATATATAGGTATGTGTGTGTGAGTTATGGGTTCCCCCCTATCTCAGAATTCCTGAGATTAACCCCCCTTGCTGTCCTCCCTCTCCTTCACAGTACACACACACACCACTGCCACTATCACACTCTCACTCTTCTCTCCCTCTCTCTCTCTATATATATATGTAGTATACATGTATATACATATATATAGGTATTATATATATAGAGGGGTTATATGTGAGTATCATGTAGGTTTGGCTATATAGGGTTATATAGATGTGTATGGGTATATATATATATATATATATATATATATATATATATATATATATATATATATATATATATATATATATATATATATATATATATATATATATAAATTATGGTATTATATATATAGTTGGGTATGTAAATTAGATATGTATGTATATGATATAGACTTGATATCTTGAACTATGGCCTATGTGTATATAGGTAATGTATATATGTCGTTGTGCCCTAGGATTAGTAGCCTATGGTTAGTAGCAAGTTAGGATTGACCAATAGGTCTAGTAGACCTAGTTTAACTAGCAAGTTGACCCTTGTTGACCATTGTTGACCAAAGTCAACTATAGGTCAAACTTGACCTAATTGACCTAGAAATAACTTGGATGAACTTAGGAGGACTATTTGACTAAGTTTGACTAAACCCTAACTAGATGATTAGGTTAACCATATGCATTATGAGGGTAATCCTATGTAGATGAAGATATGTATGGGATTAAGTGAGATACTTAGAGTTGAGTCATGACTTGAGTTGGAGAATAGGATTAGCTTGATTACAGGATTAAGGTTGGTATTGTACTATATATATTTTGTGTGATATACTTGGTATAGTATCTTAGGTATCCTAAGACAGGTTAGCCTATGTTTGGTTTTGAGTTAGCCTTATAGGGTTTGACTGGATGATTGACCATTAGTCAAGATTAACCTAATTACCTTATTGACTAGTCTATGATTAACCAAAACCTTAGTTAGTCTGAGATTGACCTAGCTTGACCATATTGACTAGTAATTGACTAGTTTGACCATTATTGACTAAACCCTAGGTAACTTGACTAGTTTTGCTAGAATGTTTGACCAAGAGTTGACTTTAACCTAGATTAGACTTATTTAACCTTGTTTGACCTTGTATGACTTAGTTTAACTTCTTGTGACCTAGTATGACTTAATTTGACTTAGTTTGACTGAAGAGTTGACCAAGTTTGACTTTGACCTAGATTAGCTTAGAATTCATATAGATTGCATCGTAGATTTCATTTACCTTCATTTTGGACATGTTATAACTGTATTGCTCTATTTTAGGACATTGTGACCCTGGTACAGACATCTGATATTACACTACTCTTTTCAGAGTATCAGGCGAGTACATTCTCTGATAGTTCTCTCATTTATTTGTCGATTACTGTATTTCAGTTCTAGTTAGTTCTATGTAATTCTCTGTATCAACACGTATGGATATTTCTGGATTCATATATCGACACATACCTTACTTGCTGGCCTCTATTACTGGAGTCATTGGTATCATTCCGGAATCATTTCTGGAATCATCATATATTGGCCAGACTCGTCTCGATTCTTTTTGTCGATTTTGGATTCACTTGTTGGGCGGGGAAATATTGAGTAAGACATGTAGACATACCCCAAATTCGGAATCTCCCACTGGAATCTACCGAAAGCATAGCCATCTCTTGCCCGATCAGTAAGAGATGTGCCTGATACCTACAGCCGTTTGCATGTCGATCTCGGTATTTTAAAACACACTGTTAGATCATAGTTGGACTCACCCTGGTTTCATTGATCACTGTTGACTCGTCTTGTACTAGAAATTATCTGGTATCGGATTATATGGACTGGACTTACACTGGGATTATATTAGACTTATATCGTACTATCTGGACTCATACATGTTATTCTAGTTCAGTTAGCTTTTATTACAGTCTTCATTGCCATTATTCTTCTCTTGTTTTAGTTACCTTTTTTTTCTTGTATCTTACTGTTTCTCTATGCTATCATTACCTGTATAAAACTGCCATGCTCATCAATAAAACTGTCTATAACTGCTTTATAGTTCTTTGTCATTTACTTGGGTTTTTCTAGATGAGTTGTACTCGTTTCCGTCCTGATTGGACCTGTTGAAAATATTACAGATGATAATCCTGAGGACACATGCCCTGCTTACCATGGACCTGGCGAGGGATTAGCTACCTTTGGTCCCGACTCTCAGGAGTGATTCAGGAGATTAGCTAGTAGACTACTTTAGCTTTCATGTTTTGGCTTGTTGTATTAAAGTTAAGATATTGAGTCTGTATTAAGTTGGTTGGAGATAATATTGTATTATTTTAGCAATTAGTTGTTGTTGTCTTTAATTCCTTAGGTATAACTTCTGTGTTATCTTTTCGTGTTTTAGACTGTGTTTGAGTAGATCATACCCTTTACTTGTCCTCCATTCGGAGCTGATATCTGGACAAGTACTTTTTATATTCACTGCATGAGATTAGTTAGCAACCTAGGACAGCTTACTACCGCCGACACTGCGGCGTAGGCTGGGCGTACCCACTTCTCATGCCTCTATACAGGGTGCGGGTCGTGACACGTTTTTAGTGGTGGCCCATGCAGGTCCGTCGACTAAATTGTTTGGTTACGTTATTGTACCAAGCATGCATGCAATTAGGAACTTAAGGTAATTAGACAACATTAGGAATGACGCTTAGAACACCTAGAGGAATACTAGGATTGCAATATAGGAAATACGTCACATGCTTGCTATTATAATTTGATTTTCTTGTCTATGATTGTTTTGCTTTTAAGAGTCCTTATAAGTCCTTTTTATTGTAATTAGATGGTGCTTACTCGTTCATCCCAGCATGTCACACCTGAGAATGGCACGCTCCCCATCCAGTCAGCTGACCAGTTAACTAATACACCTCCACCTCCACCTACCACCTTCCCCCACTCCACAGATCCACAGACCCAGATGCCTCCACCACCTTCCATATCCCAGTCCCAGCAGGACCCGATATTTCCACCATCCCCTATTACTATACCTACCCAGGCTTCCGTCACACTCGATGGGAACCAACTGCTCACTCTGATCCAGGGGTTCCTAGCAACCCATCAGGAGCAGACCACCCTACTCCGTCAGAGCATAGAGCATCCTGAGGAACGTACCGTGGTCCCACCACCTGTAGAGCCACGGCAGAGAGCGGGGACGATCAAGGACTTTATGGGTCTGAACCCCAAGGAGTTCTTAGGGACTGAGGGCATAGTAGTAGCAGATGACTGGTTAGATTCGGTAGAGAGGAAGCTCATTGGAGTTAGGATGCCGGATGACCTCCAGGTCGAGGTAGCGGGATTTTTGCTGATAGACTTGGCAGGAGTTTGGTTCCGGAATGAGCCGTTATTCGTGAGAGGAAGAGCCACTTGGGATCAGTTCAAGACCCAGTTCAAGAAAAAATTCTTCTCGACCACCGCTAGGGTAGCCATGGGGCTACGATTCCAGAACATCCAGCAGGGGACCCGTTCTGTTGACGAATATGCGGCAGAGTTTAGTCGCCTGAGCCGTTTCGCTCCTAGTCTGGTTGCAGATCCAGAGGAGATGACCCGTAGGTTTTGCCATGGTCTAGTTTCAGATATTGGCATTCTTATAGTGGCGAACGGTATGACAGACTACTACCAGAGCTTAGAGTTAGCCCGGAGTATCGAGGAGCGTCTTCTGACTTGTAAGAGGCCGACTTCTGTACACATTGAGGGACCCACCAAGTGTCAGGCTTTCCAGCAGAAAGTGCCGACGCTACACCAGCAGATATATCATCCTCCCACACCACATCATTTGACCCAGCCAGTTAGAGCCCCGGGACCCCGACAGCAGCAGAGGCTATTTCAGCAGGTGCAGCATCAGTATAGAGGTCAGGACCCGAAGACGATCAGTTGTTCATACTGCAGGAAGCAGGGACACATCAGAGAGCAGTGTAGGAAGAGGCTGAAGGTTTGCTATACCTGTGGGTCTGATACTCACCAGAAGATGGATTGTCCTATTGCACCTCCTTATAAGGGGGCTAGGCCACCTGCAGCTCAGCACCAGAGGGGTGGAGCTTTTGCGATGACGGTCGAGGAGACCAACGCTGCAGGTGACGGGTTAGCAGGTTTGTCTTTTCTGTCATTCCTTTCCCATCTTGTTGTATGATTCCATTAGTACCTGTCAGGATATGCTTGTGATGTGCTAGATAGTATAGTTACCCTGTTCGAGACTGTGGAATCATGACCAGTAGGACTATGATTGCATGTTATCTTTTTGACTCTGATTGACTGGGGGTTTGACCTAGAAGGAGTACGACTATCTTAATTTCGAGGACGAAATTTTTCTAAGGAGGGTAGACTTGTAACATCCAGTTTTCTGAAATTGTGATATTTTAAAAATTTATTATTTTTATTATTAAATAATGGTGATTTAGTCATGTTATGAATTTTTGTGATTTTTAGATAGTTTAAAACTATTTTCTAAGTCATGGCTTATGACTTTGTGATTTTACTAGTATAATCCTAGTGTAAACCCTAGAAATTTCATAACCTAGAGACTAACCATGACCATGTAAGCCTAACCATGTGATTAGGATATCAAATTACCACTTTTTAGTCGAAAGGGTATTTTGGTAATTTATTAGAATTTATTTGGATTTATGTCATTTATTATTATCTAATTAGTTGATTAGTGTCATGTTAGCTCCTAACCTAGTTTACCCTAATCTAGAGATTAGTCACTAACCTAGGAGACTAATGTAGATATTAGCCTTATGTGTAAATATCTAGGTTTGATAATATCTAGATATTTTACTTTTAGATATTTCCTAGAAACCTAAATATCTATTCCCTTAGTCAAAGACTTAGGGGCTAAGTTTTGCTAGGTGGATGAACCCTAAATATCTACCCCTACCCCCCCCCCCCCCATGGCAGCCCAACCCTACCCCCATCCTATATAAACACCCCCCCCCCCCCTTCATTCATGCCATTTTCCATTACACTTAAAAACCTAGTTTTCCTACAACTTCACACCCTCACAACTTAGCCATTTTAGCTCCAAATTGAGCCTAGTTTCTTGCATTGGACTCCCCTACGCTAGAGGATACCAATTGTGGCTTGCTAATAAGGAATTGTGGAGCTTTGGACATTGGAAGTTGAAGGAGGATTTCATTCAAATAGGCTTATATTTGAGGATTTTGTACTCATAGGTAAATATTCCCAAACCTAGTTAATATTGTGTTTTCTCTTCATAATTGCATGCATATAGGTAAACCCTAACTGTCGGTCAAGTTTGGTAGGAAATAGGCTTGGTTTGGTGTCCGTATCGGACACGTGTCTGTCTCTTGATTTCAGTGTTTGGTGAAATGCCTCATAGGACTTTTTGTTCTTGGTTTTCAAAACAAATTACATATTTGTGAAGCTTATTATATGTATATTATATGTTGGTAGGATTGAGTTGATATTAGGGTCCTTTTCGTGTCCAAATTGGACACCAATACACGAGTTGGACACAGCACTGTGCACACATAGTTCCCCTGAATCCCGATACTGTTTTCTCTACGAATTGGACACGTGGACACGTGCCACTTGGCACAGAGGTGGGGGCACCCTCTGACAAGTCCCCCCTCGAGTTTCGTGACACTTCGTGTCATGTCGAGTGAGAAATTCGACACGCACTGATCGTGCACTACACTGTACACTGTGTAAAACACGCACTGACACGGCCTTCGTGTCGTGTCTAGACACGACTTGGACACAAAGTGTCATGCCTAATCCCTAGCCCTAGACCTAGGCTACCCCCTGACACGAGCACGATACGTATTGATGCGTGTGTCGTGTCCACGAGGCTCTGTCCTCGCTGCACGAGGCAGTACACTGTGCCTGTATTCTCCTCTGCTACTCGGGCTTGACACAGGACACGACACGACACTATATGGCACGAAACTTTATGGACACATGGGTCTAATGTCTGACACGACACACACAAAGTTTGGGTCGAGTTGGTTTGGTATTCACAATGTTATCAAGCTCGCACTGAATTGTGCTGTCCACACACACACGCACAGTTGGGCTCTGATACGGGCTCGGACACGACACTGTGTGACACTTGGACACGAGACCGACACTGGGACACCTAGCCCTACCCTAGGAGAATCTACCCACGTGATCACGAGAGTTCTAGACCCTTGTGTCGTGTCCACGAGACACATGAACTCGTACACGATACAGTGCAATTCCTGTGCACTGTATTTACCCAATTTGGGTTTCTTGACACTGGACACGCCGTGTCGTGTCGTGGTGGACTCCTAGGGACACCTACGACACGTGTACACCTAGGGGCTCGATTACCAACCCTTAGATTAGGGTGTTAGTTAGGTTTTGTATCAATTTTGGGATTTACCTATATGTTCAGTCATGAACAGTAAATCCCTGTTATTTTTCAGTATTTAGATTGAATTTCAAATTGATTTTTATAAATATGTATACGTATTTTTGGGTGTATATATACTGTATATATATGTATATAAGTATATGTGTATGTATATAAGTGTGTGAGTGTGTATATGTATGTATATATGTAGATATGTGTGTATATAACTAGGTATATATATAGGTATGTGTGTGTGAGTTATGGGTTCCCCCCATCTCAGAATTCCTGAGATTAACCCCCCTTGCTGTCCCCCCTCTCCTTCACAGTACACACACACACCACTGCCACTGTCACTCTCTCACTCTTCTCTCCCTCTCTCTCTCTATATATATGTAGTATACATGTATATACATATATATAGGTATTATATATATAGAGGGGTTATATGTGAGTATCATGTAGGTTTGGCTATATAGGGTTATATAGATGTGTATGGGTATATATATATATATATATATATATATATATATATATATATATATATATATATATATATATATATATATATATATATATTATGGTATTATATATATAGTTGGGTATGTAAATTAGATATGTATGTATATGATATAGACTTGATATCTTGAACTATGGCCTATGTATATAGGTAATGTATATATGTCATAGTGCCCTAGGATTAGTAGCCTATGGTTAGTAGCAAGTTAGGATTGACCAATAGGTCTAGTAGACCTAGTTTAACTAGCAAGTTGACCCTTGTTGACCATTGTTGACCAAAGTCAACTATAGGTCAAACTTGACCTAATTGACCTAGAAATGACTTAGATGAACTTAGGAGGACTATTTGACTAAGTTTGACTAAACCCTAACTAGATGATTAGGTTAACCATATGGATTATGAGGGTAATCCTATGTAGATGAAGATATGTATGGGATTAAGTGAGATACTTAGAGTTGAGTCATGACTTGAGTTGGAGAATAGGATTAGCTTGATTACAGGATTAAGGTTGGTATTGTACTATATATATTTTGTGTGATATACTTGGTATAGTATCTTAGGTATCCTAAGACAGGTTAGCCTATGTTTGGTTTTGAGTTAGCCTTATAGGGTTTGACTGGATGATTGACCATTAGTCAAGATTAACCTAATTACCTTATTGACTAGTCTATGATTAACCAAAACCTTAGTTAGTCTGAGATTGACCTAGCTTGACCATATTGACTAGTAATTGACTAGTTTGACCATTATTGACTAAACCCTAGGTAACTTGACTAGTTTTGCTAGAATGTTTGACCAAGAGTTGACTTTAACCTAGATATGTTTGACCAAGAGTTGACTTTAACCTAGATTAGACTTATTTAACCTTGTTTGACCTTGTATGACTTAGTTTAACTTCTTGTGACCTAGTATGACTTAATTTGACTTAGTTTGACTGAAGAGTTGACCAACTTTGACTTTGACCTAGATTGGCTTAGAATTCATATAGATTGCATCGTAGATTTCATTTATCTTCATTTTGGACATGTTATAACTGTATTGCTCTATTTTAGGACATTGTGACCCTGGTACAGACATCTGATATTATACTACTCTTTTCAGAGTATCAGACGAGTACATTCTCTGATAGTTCTCTCATTTATTTGTCGATTACTGTATTTCAGTTCTAGTTAGTTCTATGTAATTCTCTGTATCAACACGTATGGATATTTCTGGATTCATATATCGACACATACCTTACTTGCTGGCCTCTATTACTGGAGTCATTGGTATCATTCCGGAATCATTTCTGGAATCATCATATATTGGCCAGACTCGTCTCGATTCTTTTTGTCGATTTTGGATTCACTTGCTGGGCGGGGAAATATTGAGTAAGACATGTAGACATACCCCAAATCCGGAATCTCCCACTGGAATCTACCGAAAGCATAGCCATCTCTTACCCGATCAGTAAGAGATGTGCTTGATACCTACAACAGTTTGCATGTCGACCTCGGTATTTTAAAATACACTGTTAGATCATAGTTGGACTCACCCTGGTTTCATTGATCACTGTTGACTCGTCTTGTACTAGAAATTATCTGGTATCGGATTATATGGACTGGACTTACACTGGGATTATATTAGACTTATATCGTACTATCTGGACTCATACATGTTATTCTAGTTCAGTTAGCTTTTATTACAGTCTTCATTGCCATGATTCTTCTCTTGTTTTAGTTACCTTTCTTTTCTTGTATCTTACTGTTTCTTTATGCTATCATTACCTGTATAAAACTGCCATGCTCATCAATAAAACTGTCTATAACTGCTTTATAGTTCTTTGTCATTTACTTGGGTTTTTCTAGATGAGTTGTACTCGTTCCCGTCCTGTTGATTGGACCTGTTGAAAATATTACAGATGATAATCCTGAGGACACATGCCCTGCTTACCATGGACCTGGCGAGGGATTAGCTACCTTTGGTCCCGACTCTCAGGAGTGATTCAGGAGATTAGCTAGTAGAATACTTTAGCTTTCATGTTTTGGCTTGTTGTATTAAAGTTAAGATATTGAGTCTGTATTAAGTTGGTTGGAGATAATATTGTATTATTTTAGCAATTAGTTGTTGTTGTCTTTAATTCCTTAGGTATAACTTCTGTGTTATCTTTTCGTGTTTTAGACTGTGTTTGAGTAGATCATACCCTTTACTTGTCCTCCATTCGGAGCTGATATCTGGATAAGTACTTTTTATATTCACTGCATGAGATTAGTTAGCAACCTAGGACAGCTTACTACCGCCGACACTGCGGCGTAGGCTGGGCGTACCCACTTCTCGTGCCTCTATACAGGGTGCGGGTCGTGACAGCCGTGGCGCACTATTGACAAATAAACCTGACATGATACTCCTTGAAATGCTGTTGCGACGGCTAACCTGACATGACCAGAATAAATGGTCTGGACACCGTGGGTGATTGTATTTGTACAAATGAACCCGTCTTATCTTGCATCATGTCTAGGACATGAATTCCTGGATTCCCACGGTCAGGGATTCATACTGAATATGGCTAGGATTAATGACTAGATTGATCAAATAGTTCATGAAGAATTTTCCAGTTACCTGTTGCTCCTTTGGTCCCGGCCTTATATATATATATATATATATATATATATATATATATATATATATATATATATATGGGATTTGTTGCTATCCGTCGAGATGAGCGCACTTCCAGCCCGCCGTCGAGTGTGGTACCTTAGGACACATGTATCTTACTACAGTGTGTCTGCTATATCATGCTATCTTTTCCTTTTCTTTGCTGGGATCACTCAGGTAGTAACAAATAGGTAACCGAACTTGGAATTCTCGCTGCATCTTGTTAGTAACTAGGCTTGTGATAACCCTAGCTAGTTAATGTAGAAAGCCGTAGGCAATGATTGGCCGTGAATGTTGGATGGAGTTCAATCTGTCTAGTCTTGTCTTGATCTTGTGCATGATTGTACATGTCCTGATTTCTTACTTTATCTTGCCGATAAATGGTGGGAGAAACCAAGTTCCATTCAGACGAAGGGTTACAACCCCGGTCCTTGTTTGGTTTACGGGTTGTAACCTGGTTATCTGAATAGTCCTATGGTTATCCCATCGTATATCACCTCTCCAGTCTAAGTCTTGTCTAGATCCAGTTCTATTTATTTAACATGTTCTCCAATTTACTTTATGTCAAATGATGATTTACTTACAGTCTCTCTACGTTCGGGACGGGTGCATTGGTACTGCACGAATCTCGATCCTCCTTTACTTATTGCTTTCTCTCCTTGTTGATTGCCTATGATTGCTAGTTTTAAGTTCATAGTTCGGCCTCCTTTGTGGTATTTGCTATTTGGGGTCTGACCCCACTGGTTTTGCATGGCCAGGTTCTGATAGAAGAGCCCGAAGGATCTACCGCACCATCTACTCGACGGTGACCAGCCGGAGCACCAGAGTGCCTCAGTGGGTTTCTTCTTCATTCTTCCACTGATATATAAATTCTTCTCTTGTAACGTTTAGCCCCGAGCACGTGTTTAGCTCGTATTTTGGTATTTTCCTTGATATTGTAGCCTACGGGCATAAACATGATATGTGTATTCTAGACTATAGCTAGTCCTTATCATGTACGACCAATACTCTAGCTAGTCATCAGTTCTGTGGTACCGGCTTCATGATCATTCATGTATATATGGTTCGGGACGCCTTACTATTGTATGTATGATGATCGTACTCTTTGTTCTTGTATAATTGCCTGTGATTGAGATACCTAGGATTGTTAAACCATAGGATTGACCGATGGCTTGTAGAGTAACCCCCATGTCTTGACAGCTTATACGTGATTTCAGAGTATTAACGTACTTTGGGATTGCGTAGCTGGCTATGTCTGCCTCCGCTCTCCGGCATTCTGGTTCTGGAGCGTGACAATTTTTCAACGGTTAAAATTAGATGACTTAAATAAGATACAACTGTTGTTATCATAGGGATGCAAAAGTGAGGGTATGCGGATCCCTATGGTAACAAGAATTTTGAGCAGGATTTCGAGTTCTTCATGGAAGTGGAACAAAATTCAAAAATTTCTTGTTTGGTAACAAAGATTTAAGGGGACAAGATTTTCTCAAATAGTCCTTTGCAGTTCATGTCCCCTGTAAAAATCTCCCAATTCTTTGTTTTCCACATCCTCTCAAAAGAGAGGATGTGGGTTGGGATTGGCTGCTCCGGAGGGAGGATGCCATGACCGACGCCACCAACACGCGGGAGGCCACCAGCGCCAGGCATCTCCGGCTGCGGCTGTCTCCAACCCAAACAAAAAAAAATGGTTTTTCCAACCGAAACAAAAGTTCGCATAGCAAGAAATCGAAGACATGTATCAAAAAAAAATCGGACAAGAATGAGGAATTGAAGAGGGTTTTTGGAGTGAAGAGTATGGACTTGGAACAAGAATGAGAAATTGAAGAGGGTTTTTGGGTGCCTTGTCGGAGGAGGTCTGCTCGCCGGAAGAGGTCTGCTCGTCGTCGTCGGAGGAGGAGGAGGAGGAGGAGGAGAGGGTTAGCGGTGGGTTGGGAGCGGCGGCATGGAAACATGAGAGGAGGTCGGGAGGAGGTTTTGGGGGAGAGAGGATTTGTTTTTGTGAGAGAGAGAGATGGGTATGCATCATTTAATACAAAGTAATAACATTAATGAATATATTATGTTAATAATTACACTACTAATTAGTCTTTTGTAAATAATAATAATAATAATTAATTATTAGACTTAAGTAAAATTGTTAATTATTATTAATTTATTATCATTATCATTTACTTAATTTATTAAACTAATTATTTACTTTATTAAATTGTTAATTATAATTTACTATTATTATAATATACTCTTCCATATTCTATTTTTTACTTTTCCATCTCAACCAAACACATTTTCTTAACTTTTCACTTCCTACTTTTCACTTTCCTTCCCAACCAAACACATTTGTCCCCTATTAGGGGGATAAGAAAGTGAATGGATTCCTATATGAAATCCATATTTGAAAGTGCAGATTCATATCTTTCCACACTTACGGTTTACCAAACATACCCTTACGGCTGGATTGTGTGCGTGTGGTGGGTAGGGGGTTCTTGCCTATAAATATTCATTGTTCGATCCTTGGAAAAAATAGTGGAAGAAAAAAAAATGATATGTTGTCGTAATTTTTTTTCTCCGATCATAATTTTTTAACTATATTTTGGTTGTAAATTTTAATTTATTTTTAATTTTAAATCAAATTTTAATTTTAATTTTAATTTTAAGTTTAAATTTAAAATTTGCTACGTGATCAATTGGATTTAG
The DNA here is from genome assembly GCA_029216955.1 of Iris pallida. NCBI lineage: Eukaryota > Viridiplantae > Streptophyta > Magnoliopsida > Asparagales > Iridaceae > Iris > Iris pallida. The sequence continues at coordinate 4,033,713 of JANAVB010001796.1, read as the reverse complement.
GGGCGTGCACATATGGGTGTTCAATAATTTGAATTTTTTTATTTTTTATTTATTTTTAACACCTGCTGCTAACGTATGTTGTTGTTCAGTAATTGAATTTTTTTTGGATTTAAACGTATGTTGCTTACTAATAAATTTATTTATTTTTGGGTTTTTAGTGCATGTTGCCCAGTATTTTTTAACGCATATTTCACTCATTAATTTTTTTTGTTTTAAGTTATATTGAACGTCTACTACTCACTTATTTTTTAAAAAAAATACTGTTTTTGTTTTTTAACGATAATATTTTTTACTTTTCAAATGATAATATTTTCGAAGAAAACATATTTTTTTATTGTGACATTTTGTCATATTAACCATCTTTCTAATATTTACAGTCTTTTTAATATCATTTTCCAAAGTATATATATTCGAATTTTTACGTTAATTTTAATATCATTTATCGAAAATTTAAGTAAATATCATAATTTTGACTTTTAATGAATATCATGAACCCATATCCTATTGAGGAAAATATTAAAGCATGGTCAATCTAATCTCAATATCATTTATTCATTTAATATTAAATCATGTTTAATAAAATCTGAATATCATTTAATCAAACTTCCACTGTTTATTTTTATTTTTTTGATTTTTAACGCCTGCTGCTAACGTATGTTATTGTTCAGTAATTGATTTTTTTTTTTGGATTTTAAAACGTATGTTGCTTACTAATTTATTTATTTATTTTTGATTTTTTTAATGCATGTTGCTCACTAATTTATTTATTTTTTGACGAATATTTCACTCATTAAAATATTTTTTTTTGGGTTTGAAGTTGTATTGAACGGCTACTGTTCACTTATTTTTAAAAAAAAAAACCTGTTTTTTTAACGATAATTTTTTTTACTTTTCTATGATAATATTTTCGAAGAAAGCGGATTTTTTTTATTGTGATATTTTGTCATATTAACCATCTTTCTAATATATACAGTATTTTAAATATCATTTTCCAAATTAGATTCAAATTTTTACGTTAATTTTAATATCATTTATCAAAAATTTAAGCAAATATCATAATTTTTTTTTTAATGGATATCATGGACCCACTATCCTATTGAGGAAAATATTAAAACATGGTCAATTTAATCTCAATATCATTTATTCATTTAATATTAAAATATGTTCATGAAAATTTGAATATCATTTAATTAGGCTTCCACTATTTAAATTTTTTCTTTTAACGTCTTCTGCTAATGTATGTTGCTGTCAGTAATTGAATTTTTTTTGGATTTTAAACATATGTTGCTTACTAATTAATTAATTTATTTTTGGTTTTTTAATGCATGTTGCTCACTAATTTATTTATTTTTAAAGCATATTTCACTCATTAATATATATATATATATATATATATATATATATATATATATATATATATATATATATATATATATATATAGGAAGCGGATCAAAAGCCCCCCTTAGAAAGCCCCCCAAAAACCCCCTCACTCTAATCCGTAATTTAATGTTAATATTAATGTTAATATTAATGTTAATGTTAATATTAATGTTAATATTAACATTAAATACTAAAATTAACATTAAACTTAACATTAAAATTAATATTAACATTAACATTAACATTAACATTAATATTAACATTAACATTAACATTAATATATAAAAAATTTTAAAAAAATTAATATTAACATTAACATTAACATTAATATTAACATTAATATTAATATTAACATTAATATCAACATTAATATTAACATTAATATTACGAATTAGAGTGAGTGGGGTTTTTGGGGGGCTTTCTAAGGGGGGCTTTTGATCCGCTCCCATATATATATATATATATATATATATATATATATATATATATATATATATATTAAAGCATATTGAACGCCTACTGCTCACTTATTTTTTTTATAAAATATGTTTTGATTTTTTAACGATAATATATTTTACTTTTCTATAATATTTTCGAAAAGAACAAATTTATTTTTATTGTGATATTTTGTCATATTAACCATCTTTCTAATATTTACAGTATTTTAATATCATTTTTCAAAGTATATTCGTTTTTTTTACGTTTATTTTAATATCATTTATCGAAAATTTAAGCAAATATTATAATTTGACTTTTAATGAATATCATGAACTCACTATCCTATTGAAGAAAATATTAAAGCATGGTCAATCTAATCTCAATATCATTTATTCATTTAATATTAAAACATGTTTAATAAAATTTGAATATCATTTAATCCGGCTTTATTATTAACTTTTATTTTTAAAGCCTGCTGCTAACGTATGTTGCTGTTTAGTAATTATTTTTCTTTTGGATTTTAAAAGTATGTTGCTTACTAATTAATCAATTTTTTTTATTATTTAATGCATGATGCTCACTAATTTATTTGTTTATTTGACGCATATTTCACTCATTAATTTTCTTTTTTGTTTTAAGTTGTATTGAGCACCTACTGCTAACTTAATTTTTTTTTTTAAAAATCTTTTTGGTTTTTTAACGATAATATTTTTACTTTTCTAATGATAATATTTTCGAAAAGAACATATTTTTTTATTGTGACATTTTGTTATATTAACTATCTTTCTAATATTTACAGTATTTTAATAACATTTTTCAAAGTATATCAAATTTTTACGTTAATTTTAATATCATTTATCGAAAATTTAAGCAAATATCATAATTTTATCTTTTAATGAATATCATGAACCAATTATCCTATTGAGAAAAATATTGAAATATGGTCAATCTAATCTCAATATCATTTATTCATTTAATATTAAAGCATTTTCAAAAAAATCTGAATATCATTTAATCAGGCTTCCGTTGTATGGAAGCACAAAATCTGAATATCATTTAATCAGGCCAGGTGACGGCGACAGCGACGACGACGGTGGATTGTTGTTCTTCAAAATATTGAATGTAGCAAGACTGCAAATTAAATCAATCCAATATAAGTTAATTTAGGATATTTGTGAATTTTTATCAGCTTAAAGAGAAAAGTAATATGAGTTAATTTAGGGTGTTCATTGAAAAAATTGAAATCAAGAATGACCTATACTAGCAAGTTACCAAGAGGTCAAAAGTCAAAAACTGCATTAAATGACGTTCCCTACTATATTAATAGTATAAGAAAATCCATTTAATAAGAACCATTGGATCAACAACCAATGATTCAGATTTGAGATGTATCGATACAATTTTTTAAATACTTGTATTAATTTTTTCCATATATATATATATATATATATATATATATATATATATATATAGAGAGAGAGAGAGAGAGAGAGAGAGAGAGAAATTGAAGAAGTACAAGAGTTGAAGAAGAGGATCAGTACCACATCCTCCCCACACCCTCTTCCTCTCTCATGCTTCTCTCCCTCCACTGTTGGCCCCCTCTCCTCCGCCCTCCCATTCTCTCCCCACGCTCCGTTGCCGACACTCACGCCGTGCGTCGCTGCACCTGGCCAACCCTTGTCGCCATGCCAGCCACCACCGCCTCCCCTGTCGGTCTCTCTTCTGAACCCCTTCACAAATTCCTCTTTCTATTTTGACTTCCAATTTTTTGATATTGTTCAAATTCTACATTTTGAATTCATTCCTAAAACCATACTTCAAGAATTCCATTATGCCCAAAATTCTTGAATTGGTAAGAGCATCATTAGTAAGGCCCATTCCATTTTCTAGATTCTAGATTTAGAATGTAGGAGCTCATTTTGTAGAATAATAAGTCTCATCCCTAGTCCCAATTTCTACAATTTCGGTTCCGACCCATCCATGGGTGCTAAGGGTTGGGCCTCCCAATTTCTAGATTCTAGATTGTAGAAACTCGTTTTGTATAATAGTAAGTTCCAATTTGGAGCCCAACTTTCTAGATTCTAAACTTTATATTATTTTTTTTCTATATTAATTTTTGACCACATAATTTTTGTGACCGGAGCTCACTTTAATATTTTCTACTATTCTCATACAAATCCAATTCATTCTACATTTACTTTTTTTTTTTTAAATTTTGGGCTCCAAATTGCATTGGAGAATCCCAACTACTAATGATGCTCTAACAATACTAACTTTAGGTTTTTAAATATTGTATACTTGATTGTGGTTGTGTATCATGATGGGGTGAATTTAAGGGTAACAATTTTCACTTTGTAAGAACACAAAAAAAAAAGGTCATTAGTATAAAATATATGACTAGGTTTTCAAATATTAAATAGTGAGGAGGGTTTTTAGGTACGCTAGGTGATAATGTCAATTATTGAAGAGAGTGAGGCTACGTGTTAAGCAATAAACAAGAACCTAGGCTGGCTCCATGCTGACCTCAAAATTAGATAAGAGTTTCTTGTTTGATATTAACTCATTTAGCCAAAATCGAAGCCGAACTAAATCGAATAATAAATTTGTTTATTCTATTTGTTCGGTTAAAATTAATATATCGAATTCAAAGTTGGAATTATGAATAAATTATATTAAAAATTATAATATTTATACACACATTTGTTAAATTTTAAAGTTACGTACAAAGTTGAATTAATTGTTAAATTATCAAAGTTGAAATTTAAAACACATACACAAAATTATTATTTTATATATATATATATATATATATATATATATATATATATATATATATATATATTAAAATTGAGAATATTTACATAATTGTATATTTCTTATTCGGTTTGGACTGAAATCAAAAGCCAAAACCGAATAATTATTTTTTGTATTTTGAAAACCGAAACATAATCGATTTTTTGGAAACCGAACCGAATATCGGTCCAAAATCGAATAATGCTCACCCTAATCCCTTGTGCAACTTGATTATCATTTGTCGATGTAACGATGAACGTAGGACTAGTTAAATTCTAGTAGAGTGCTGATGGTTTGAATTATTTGTCTAATTTTTTGTCCTATGTTAAGACAACGTAGATAATTACAAACCACAAAGATGCACCTTATTATTGTTGTTTTTATAACTTCCTTTATTCACAATCTGTTAAAGCATGGAGGTATAAGTCATATCTATTCTATTATATAATAGAAAAATTTAGATGATGAAATTTTTAAATTTCAAAAATATCCTTACATACTTATACTAATTAAAAATAGTTCATTAATTTTAATAAGGACAACTTAGTAATTAGGAAGACTACCCTTTGATCTTCCTAATGAGTCTTCCTAAACTAATTAAGAAATGTTAAAATACGTGTAAAGTACGTGTACATATGTTAGTATACATATATACGAAGTTTAACCATCTCCATGATTGAATGTAATGTACCTCAAGTTTATTTGCTTGCAGAGGTGATTTATTTATATGTACTATTATCAAGTAGAATTTCAGACTGTCTGTCTGGTACATTCATAGAAATTCAGGATATTGGATAGAAAACATCAAAGAAGATTACTGCAATATTATGCTAACGCAAGCTGAACAAATATTTTTGACAGATTTTCTTAATTTTCATGTTAAATAGACCTCAATCAAGTTGAATAAAACATGACTCTCTACTGTTTAAAGTGTTAACTCAAGTGACTGCAGACTAATGCCAAAAAAAAAATCAAAATCCGAGAGGCACGGTCTCCCTCGAAAAAAATTATTGTATGATTCGACCTCACCACGTGGTAATGGACCATGAAACTACGCCACTAATTGCACTCCACTTTATTGTCACGTTTCACTTTTCTTATCCAATGAAGAGAAAGTGAGTTGGTGTGTTTGATTGCAAGGTGGAAAATGTGTGGAAAAGAAATTAATTCCATGGAATTATTTTCCTAGGAAAAAAATTCCATAAAATTTTAAAAAAATTTCATGGAAAACTTAATTTGGGTGTTTGATTGACATTATTTTCCACGGAAAATAGTTATTTTTCATGGAAAATGATATTTTCCTATGGGTTGGACAAGTTTCATTTTCCCACCATTTTAGATGGAAATATGGAAAATGATAGTTTTTTGGAAAATAATTTCATGGAAAATATAAGCTATCAAACACTACAATTGGTGGAAAATTTGTGATGGAAATATTTTCCATGGAAAAATAGCCCAATCAAACACAGCCTAAAAGTTAAAATTTGACAGTCTAATAATTTTGATTAATTATTAATTAATAAAATATATTTTTTGGTATTAATAATTATGTTAATTAAAAATATAATTAATATTAATTGTTATTATAACGTCACATTTTTAATTATCACTATCAACCACCACCAAACAAGTTAGCACAAACATACTTGTTTTTATTACTAATTTTCATTACTCAACCAAACAACTTTTCACATACTATCATTACTATTTATTTATCCAACCAAACAATTTTTGCCTTGTATTAACAAAAGAAATTCACCTCACATTCCATTCCCATTTTCTAACATCTAAACAATCCATTGTTGGTAAATAACCATTAGTGACCTAAATTGTAACATTAAGTAGAGCAAGCTTTGTAACATCAACTAGTGTGCGCATTCTTTTTCTAGATTCGGCAAGGTGTAAAATGGGCCGGGCGGCCCGGTGCCCGGCCCGAGCCCGCCCGGCCCGACCTCCTGTTAGCCCGGCCCGGCCCGCCCAAAAACCCGGACCGGCCCAGCCCGAAGAGCCAAGTGGTCCGGGTCGGGCCCCCCCCCTTCGAGCCCAAGCCCGGCCCGGCCCGGACCGGCTGGAATTTTTTTTTTTTTTTTTTTTTTAACGGTCGGCCCGGTTGGCCCGGCCCGGTTGGCCCGAACCGGCCCGGCCCGGTCTGGCCCGGTCTGAACCGGCTGACTGATTTTTTTTTTTTTTTTTTTTTTTTTTTGAATTTCAGGGGGGTATTTTACCAAAATACCCCCATAATATAGCTGTTATAATAACGTTAGAGGGGTATTTTGGTCATTTTTCAAGAAAATGACCAAAAAACCACTCCAACAACTATATTTTGAGGGTAGAGGGGGTCATTTGGCATGAAAAAAATTCTATAAATAGCCCATAAAATCCATATTTCTAACACAACTCACTCATTCAATCTTCATACAATTTTCATTAAATTTCCATCAATTTGCGAAGAAGCTCCCAACCCCGCTCAAGGCTCAACTCCGAAATCCGGCGTCCGATTTAATATTTTTTCTTCTCTTTCTCTCTTAAAAATTCAAAAAAAATTTATATTGTTTGAACAAAATTTGTTTGTATTTTTCTTACTCTCTCTCCCTCTCTTTTACTTGCTCTTTTTTTTTCGGGAATTTTTTTTCCGGTGTATTTTTCTTCTCTCCCTCTCTTTTATATTAATTTTTTATAATGGCCGGAGAAGGTTCTAACCCACCTACCGGTGATGCCGGAAATTCTTATGAATATTTTCATACTTATTTTGAGCAAAATCCTATTCCTGATGATATTCCTGAAGATTTAGTAGGATCCCCTCCAGAAATTGCGAGTTCCAATCAGAATGTGCCAAAAAGAAAGAAGAAATCAAAGTATTGGGAATTTTTTACTATTCTTTATCAAACTAATCCCGATAATTCTCTTGTTTTAGATCCGAAAGGAAATCCAATTGCGTACGCGGCACAGTGCAAGAAATGTGCCAACATATACAAATGGAAGACTGGAGGTGGCACGGGTACAATTTCAAGACACTACGAGACCTGTTACGGGAGGGACACAATTTCTGCATCTCAAACTCAAATAAATTTTGGTGGAGGTAGCACGGGATCGAACATGGGTACGTTTTCTTATTCTGCCGCTCGGCATAAAACTGAGTTTACAAAATATTTGATTTCTGATGAACTTCCTTTCACTGCGGGTGAAAGTGATAATTTATATGATTATGTCACATCTTCTTTAAATCCTTGTTTTAGTAAAGTGCCTAGAGGCGCCGCTAGAAAAGAGGCTATTAGACTTTTTCATGAAAAAAAAGAGGCTTTAAAAGAAAGTTTTTTGCATGTTAGTCAAATAGCCATTACTTCTGATATTTGGACAAGTAAGCAAAATTATGCTTACATTTGTATCACAACACATTACATAGATTCACAATGGGTGTTGCAAAAACGCATCATCTGTCTAAAGATATTAGAATTTCCACACACAGGCTCCATAATAGCAAGCGCTATTATAGAACACGTGCGTGAATATGATATTCACCAAAAAATATTTTCTGTTTCTTTTGATAATGCTAGTAATAATACTTCTGCCATCTCTTCATTACAACTATTATTTCAACCCATTTTAGAAGGTAGATTAATGCATGTTAGATGTGCTTGTCATATTATTAACTTAGTAGTAAAAGAATGTCTTGATTATTTTAGCTCACATTTAGATACTCTTAGACAATGTTTACACAGTTTAAACACGTCTCCTGCACGGCAACAACAGTTCAAGGCCACATGCTTACATTTTAGTATTCGTTTTAGAAGATTTGTAAAGGATGTTCCACATAGATGGAACTCAACTTACTTAATGTTGAAGTCCGCAATTCCCTTTAAAGATCCTATTACATATTATTGTAACACGGATCTCAATTTTGAATTTCAAGTAACTGAGGATGATTGGGAAGTTGCTAGTTCAATTTATGATTTTTTAGAAACTTTTTACAATGCTACACGTACTCTTTCCGGTGTTTACTATCCAACTTCTTGCCTAGCTTTACAAGAACTTTGTAACATTTCTTTCTTATTTTCTAAATATAGAACTAACCACAATTTTGCTTATGTTGTACAGAAAATGGAAGCAAAATTCAAAAAATATTGGGGCGATGTACCTTTATTGTATTGCTTGTCTTCAATTTTTGATCCTAGAATTAAATTAGATGGTGTAGATACATTGTTAGATGACTTTGGACAGAACATGAATGTTGATGTTAGTGGCATAAAAGTAGAAGTTAAGGCAACTTTGGATAGATTAGTTATTCATTATGAAGACAAAGCACCAACTCCCCGCCCAACTCAAGGGCCTAGTGGTAGTAGTAGCTCTGGTTTGGTGTCTAAGTTGACACACGCCAAACGTATACTACAACGGAAGAAACAAAGACAATCTTCCCAACCGACCAAAGAGTTGTCTTTATACCTTAGTTCTTATGAGGAAGAAGACGATTCTTCCACTCACTTCACCATTTTAGAATGGTGGAAAAAACACGAGAAAAGATATCCTGTACTTTCTATGATAGCACGTGATCTACTAATGGTTCCGGTGTCCACGGTAGCATCGGAGTCATGTTTTAGTTCAGGTTCAAGAATTTTGAGCAAGAAGAGAAGCCGGTTGCTGCCAGATATCTTGGAAGCATGTGTATGTGTCCAAGACTGGGTCCATGCCGAGAAAAGAACTCAAGACAAAGTAGATGAAAGTGCCGACATCAACGAGCTAGACTTCGAATCGCTTAGAATTGGTGAATCATCTAGAGCGGTGCAAGATGAATGAGGCAAAGGTATGAATACTAACTTTGATATTTTTTTCTCCAAAAAAAAAAAAAAAAAAAAAAAAAAAAACTTTGATATTTACACTTTCGGAATTTGTACTTTAAAAATTTATACTTTCAATGTATACTTTAAAATTTTCTAATTTATACTTTCAATGTATATTTTAACAAACAAAGAAAGTAAGTAAATAATTTTTAAAAGTAAATAATTTATACTTTAAAAAATTATACTTTCAAAAAAAACAAACAAAGAAAGTAAATATTTTACAAGAAAGTAAGTAAAATATAAATAATTTAAAAAACTAAATAAATTATAAATCATATTAATTAAAAGAAAGTAAGTAAAATATAAATAATTTAAATTAACAACTAAAATAAATTATAAATTTTATTACTTAAAAGAAAGTAAGTAAAATATAAATAATTTAAATTAACAACTAAAACAAACTAAATAAATTAAAAATATAAAAAAAACATTTTTTAACTTCGCCTATGCCGGTCCCAAGCCCGGAAAAAGAAGGAGGGAAAAATGTTTAAAATTTATACAAATATTACTAAATTTAAACTTTAAAAAAACTTTATACACTTAGAATAAACTTTATAAATAATTTTATATACTTTATAAATTTTATATAAAATTTAATAAACTTTATAAATTTAAACTTTATAAATTTAAACTTTATAAATTTATACTTTAAAAAAATGTAAAATAAATTTGTAAACTTTAAAACACTTAATACACTTACAATATATTTATACATAAATGTAAACTAAAATAATATATTAGGATAAATAATTTATAATGAAATTTTAACACTTAATACACTTACAATATATTTTAACATCAATTATTTACTATGAAATTTTAACATAAACTTTTATCAAATTTTTCAAAAAAAAAAAAAAAAAACATTCAAAACCCAACCCAAGCCCGGACCGGCCCGACCGAAGCCCGGACCCGGCCCGGCCCGCTGGCCCGAACCGGCCCGGCCCAGCCCCTCCTCCGCCGGTCCTGTGGGCCGGGCTGGGCTTGGATTTTCCCGACCGGGCCGGGCCAGGCCCGGCCCGCTGTCAGCTCCGGTCCGGTCCGGGCTTGGCCCGAGCCCGGTTCGAACCGCCCAATGTGGGCTGCGGGCCGGCCCGGCCCGGCCCGATTCACAACTTGTCGGACCCAAAACTTCTTTTTTGTGTCCTGCCAACCTCCACCTTTGGGCCAACCATTGTGTTATTTTGATCAACGTTCTTATAATCGTTTATAAAAGCAATTGGAAGCTCTCCACTTTGATTAATTTGATTGATGGTAGATAGAGATGAGAGCAACCATAGTGAAATTGGTTCAAAGTGCTACATTTTTTTAGTCAAAATTTGTAGCACTTAAATATTACAGTTGGCACTTATCCATATTTGAAAAAAACTAACATGCTAAAAGTGTTGGGTTGTATCTCGTTTCCGGTGGAGCCAGGGGCGGAGCTAGTCATTCCACTCCGTAGGGACAAAAATTCTGTAATATAAATTAGGATCTAGTCTTTTTCTTTTCCTTATAACTGTGGGGATAGATTTAAAAAATAAATAAAATATTGCTTGCTATAAAGTTAAGAAATACCAAAAATTTTAAAAAATAGATACTAATTTAGGAAGAAATAGGAGTAATTAAAAAAATCTCTATGAAAAAAAAAAAATCGTGGGGTCGGCGGACCCAATCCTTCCTATGTGGCTCCGTCCATGGGTGGAGCGGTCAAAATGGGATGACAATGGAATTTGTAATTTAGTCCCACATCGGATAGGTGGGATCATGAGGTGTAGATAATTGGAATTGGTTCAGGTCTTACATGAGAATTCTTTTTTAAGACATAAAAAGTAGCAGGAGTGTTAAGGTTGTCCGGTTGGTGGGAACTAACAAAAGGCGGAAACATTTCCAAATCTAAAATTTACACTATTTTTTTTGGTGTTTAAAAATATCAAAAAAAATGGGAAAAAAAATAAATATTTAAATGTGGAAAAGTAAATACTTGTTTGGATAGAATTATTATTTTTAACTAATTTCTTTCCTATCATAACTTACTTTTCTTTTCACCTTAATTCACTTGGCACTTAAACGATAATGACCTTCCTTTTTCAACTCCATCATACTGCGAACCAAATGAAACTTTATTACTGATCTTAGATTCTAATTATATATTTCTAATTAATTAATGTAACTAGTCTACATGTACATGTTTTGTACGTATTTTAATTAGAATATTATAATATCAGTCGTCATATTTTTGTATTTTTCAGATAATTATTCATGTGTGTGTTTTTTTTTTACATTGCCAAGAGATTCAAAGTACAAATTTTGTTTTTTTTAATTTTTTATTGAGAATAATAATCTTTAGAAAATGGTAAAGATAGAAATTTTTTACAATTGAAATATGAAAAGTTGTATGAAAAAAGAAAACTTGCATGCAAATTTTATTGATTTAACTCATAAACATAAATGACATACAAATTGATATAATAACATCATATTTGTAAAATATTTAAGAAAATTTTTAGGAATTCAAAAATTTTACCACGAAAATTTTATATTATATAGTAGAATAGATAAATAAGAAAAAAAAAAACTTTTCGTCGACCAAAATTTCAAGTCTCCATTTCCGGTCTACTTCCCCTATCTTGTAAATAGGGGTGAGCATTCGGTTTATTCGGTTCCAACCGAACCGAATAAGCAAAAACCGAATTGGAGCGAAACCGAATAAGCAAAACCGAAACCGAACCGAATTGGTCAATAACCGAACCGAACCGAATTAAATCGGTTCGACTTTTAGTTTATTCGGTTTTTGAATTTTTTGTTTTGTTTTTTTGTTAATATATATAATAACTAAATATACATAGATATATTCAGTATATACCTACAACATATACCTATATATATTTAGTATATACCTATAATTAACACACACACACACACACACACACACACATATATATATATATATATATAAACTCAATTTTCTTATTCGGTTTTCGGTTTTGGACCGAAATCGAATCCCAAAACCGAAATCGAATAAAAAAATTTAGTATTTTCAAAATCAAAACCGAACCGATTTTTTTAAAACCGAACCGAATTTCTTATTCGGTTCGGTTCGGTTCGATTTTCGGTCTAAAACCGAATAATGCTCACCCCTACATGTAAAGAGCCTCACATATGTCCTCAGTCACTGACAAGTGGGCCACAGTAGACATTTCTTTCAAAATTATCACGGATGTGAACTATCTTCCCACCGTGGGTCCCAAGCCAAAATTAAATCAGACCCCATTTTCTCCTTCCTTCTTCCACCTCTTCTTCTTCCGTCCTCCTTCTTCTACCCCTCCGTTCGGATCCAAAAGCTTATCGGATCTCACCCGCCACCCGTCCAGTCCTCCTTATAGTATCCCAACCCCCCTACTCCTTATCGGATCCCATGGACGACTTCCCCGGCCTCCTGGCCCGGGACTTCGGGTTCCGCCCGCAGGGAAATTCCGCGCCCATGAAGCCCTCCTTTATCGGGTCCGGATCCGCCAGATCCGCCGCCTCCTCGGCCGCGCCCGCATTCGACGACGTCTTCGGCGGGCCGCCGGCCTACGCCCGATCCGCGTCCGCCTCCTCCCCGCAGACCTCCCTCGACTCGATCTTCGACGGGTTCAAGGACCCGAACCCGAACCCGGCTTCGTCGATGCCGGTGTTCGACAAGCCGGTGTACGACGACGACGACATTTTCGAAGGGATCCCGGGGATGAGGAGCTCGGCGAAGGTCGAGTACGACGACGTGTTCGGCTCGATGTCGCCCCCGCCGCCGAAGAACAAGGGGCGCGCGGACGCCCCCGACCCGTACGGTGGGCCGCTGGCGAGCCTCGGGAAGGGGTCGTCCAGCAAGGGGGACGTGGGTGCTGGTGCGTTTGACGACTTGATCCCCGGGTTCGGAAGGAGCAGCCCGCCGAAGAAGAGGTACGGTTTCTTTCGATTGGGAAGTGAAAAAAAAAAGTTTCAATCTTGATGGTGCGTGCTAATCACAATTGCAAAAGTTACGATTTTGTTTGGTTTGGTTTGGTTTGGTGTCGAGATCTTAGTTGTCAAATTTCCGGCGTTGGTTAATGTCGGTTACCATCATTATCATCATTAGTGTTGGTCGAAACCCAGTAGGCTTTGTTGCATGCACACGAATACTACACCGACACGGCGTGTCTTTTGTATTTTGGAGTGTTTGTTTTCCTCTGGTTTGTGTGCTCCCTGCAATGTAGGTATTTGTTTCAGTTTATTCTGCATTTTCATGACCTAAGGCTAATTCTAACCCGTAATAGGTGAAAGTGAGACAATCGATCCATTCATTTTGGGATCGGTTTTGTTAAAGCTGATCAGTGACCTTGCTGAAATCAGCCCTCATTATTGCAGCATTTGGAAAAAAAATTTAGGTACGATTTTTTAGACCACATTGTGATGCGTCCGTCTATCCCCTTCTAGCCACCGTCACCCCTTGCATTGCACCGGGGTGGTATTGATGCAATATGTCTATGTCACTTATTGTAGATTTATCTGGCTACCCACCCTTGCTTATTTAACATAGCAACAATGTGGTATCGATACGATATTCTAATATTTGGGGACGTCCATCGGTGTATTATGCAACGGTTCATTTCATAAAGATCGGACAAAAAATTATGTTGGCAGTTGAGTAGCTATCGATCATCCTTTTGGGATTTGGGACTTCAAGTGAAAATATAGGATATTAAGCACAGTACCAGACATATCTCCGAGACACATCATCTGCTAAAGAGTTAGGTTGGACTCACGTAAAAGATTATGAGCTTGAGGCCTGAGGGTTATGTTCCAAATATGTTTAGAACAGAGGCAACTGCAAAACGAAAATTTAGGAGTACCTAAATTTGAAAAATATGATTGAAAATTTTCATGTGCGACAATTTATTAGTGTTACTTGGTATGGTTAGTGTTAGTGATGTAAGTGAATTGAATTTGGATCGGAGGTTGAACCCTTCTCCTCCACCAGAAAATATTTGTCTCCGTCTCCGACTCTAATAAGAAATATTGCCTCTACCTCCAAGTGGAGATCCGCGTACCCGCCTCTAACACGACCTCCAACTAAGTACGTTACAATGTTCAATTCAACTAATGAATAAATGCAAATGAGTTCATGTCAACAATAGTCGACTAAAATCAAATATCATTTAGATGTGTTTGCGGACTTGGAGGGCGGATATGTCTTGCTTCCGACTCTAACTCTGCCTTCGCTTTAGAGGTTGAAACTTGCCTCCATATCCGCCTATGCCTTCAGTAAGTTTGCCTCTAAGTCCGCCCCAAGTCGGTTGTTGCATGCCAGAGCTCTATCGGACCCGACTCTATTTACATCCCTAGTTGTTCTCGTTGAAACTTATCAAAAGTTTGTCCATAATACAATCATATTTGAGATATGTGTTTGGAATTCTTTGATCATTTTGGTTAATCAAAATGCAACTGTGCTCCATTAATGTAAACATGACAAATGTTCCAAACACATCATATCTCAAATATGATTTGCTTACAAGTAATATTGATTACAAGTAATATTGATTTGCTTACAAGTAATATTGATTACAAATATGATTTGCATTAAACTTTACATAATTTTGAATAAATGTGCACTTCACCTTCATGAGGCTTGTGCTTTCGCCTCGCGCTCGTCCCATACATCTTTTGCTCTGCAATGTGCCTTGCTCATTTAATAACTATGTCACGTTGCATACATCTTAGCCTTTCCCTGACCTTCATTAATTGGGAAGTCGTGGCGCTGAAGTGGGGATTATCGCAATTTCAATTTGGTATGAATAATGGCTCTCATTGTGCTAATTTATATTGAGCCTGCTGATAGCCTGACCCATAACAATATACTATAGTTGCAATGCTGCCATGAAAAGGCTCTAGATTATATCATCTTATACGTTTCCTAATTGAAGGCAGTTAGAAGATGGTCTCTGATTTCTGAAGAAAACAAGATGGAGCCAAGCAATGTATCCGGTCAATTTGAGGGTGCACTGGGTCATGGTTACCTGGAATGTGGAACGTATCGCGAGTCCCATATCACGGAATGAAAACAGGAACTAGGTACATTGGCTTTCCTGGTATGCGGGAGTAGACTTCTTCTAAACACTTATTCGAAATACGATACATTTATCTGGAAGGTGAAACATTTTTAAGGAACAAATATAATATATTATGTGTATTTAATTCAAAATTAATAAAGTACCATAATATAATGTCAGCAGAAATTCAAAACTTAAAAAAAGGACTCGTATGTTCCAAACAATTCTAGCAATGATGTCTTTCAAAAGATGTAACAAGCCTTAGATTTGAAAAAAGTTTAACGAAAAAAAAACTAAAAGAACTACATACATCTTGCCTTTAAGAGCGTGTCTGAGAACTCAAGTATATGCTGTGTTTGTCAGAACGTGGATTTCCGCATTCCAGTTTGTCGATGTTTTGTGTTCTGGACGTGTGTTTCCGGATCGCGGAACACTACCTATATGGTGAAAAAATAACCTTAAGCTGAATTTGAATTCTTCCAATGGTGGAAAACCTGTCTAAAAATGTGAGAGGGAAGAAAAATGACTCGAACTTCTGAATCCATATTAATTTAGAGCATTGATGAACTAGGTATATCCGTGCATAATATACGTGCCTGCCAAAGCTTAAATCTGCTAGATCATCTTGAACACATTGTGGCTCCTTTCATGTTATTTATGCTGCTTTTTCTCTATTTTCATTGAGCATAATTTCGCTGCTCTAGAATATGGTACTGCACACTATAGGGCATATAAGAATTGCTTTATGTTATTTGGCTTTGCATAGTTTTCTGATATCCATCACTTGTCTTTATTACCATTTTTCCTCTTAAGCTTATTGTATACCTGCCGGTCTACAGCTGAACGATTTTTATTACTCTTTTTAGGATGCTAGTCTGTGCTTCGACTCCGTTCCCTAATAACTATTTTGTTTGTCAAATGTTAAGTTCTGATTTGACATATCATCACATTTAATTCAGTTCAAATTTGTCTTTTGATGTGGTTGTTCATCATTTGTTACTCTAAAATATGCAGGGGACCTCAGGAGAGCAACCAACAAAAAATGACTGCTACACCGGCTGCTGCTATGTTAGAAGATCCATTTGTAGTTTTAGAAAAAACCTCTACTTCAGTCCATAATTCGTCAGGGTTGTTCACTGACCCTTTAGAACAATTCGGTAAACCTACATATTCTGGAAGCCCAACTAATGATACATCATTTGTTAGCAGGGGAGTATTTGATGATATTGATGCTTTTGATGGGTTAGCAAAATCTGTACCCTCATTTACATCTGAGACAAATGAAAATAGAACGGAGAAGAGTCCAATGAAGACTGTCCCAAGCACTACTAATCAGAAATCTTCATCAGAGTCCTTTGAGAATGTCATGCCAAAGACAGAAACTGTTAAATCCTTTGATTCCAGAAGTAGTGTTCAGAGTCCAAATTCAGTTGACACTCCATATGAAAGCAATGCCTCAGAAGACCAATCGCGAAAGTCTTCTGAATTCGAAACAGTTGATGATGTATGGTTAACTGTTTCCGAGATTCCCCTATTTACGCAACCTATAAGTGCTCCTCCACCTTCACGGCCCCCACCTAAACTTGTTAGTAAACAAGCATCTTTCGGAAGGATAGACCCTAGAGAAAAGGAAAATGTCTCTTTCTCTTCATTCAGTTCGAGCTATCATTACGCGAAAAATTCAGTGAGGAAACCTAGTGTATCCCCACTAGATGAACTTGAAGATTTCGCCATGGGAAAGCCACAGACAAATGTGAATGAAGGCGCTGAAGTTCTCTCCAGTGGAGAAGATAATGGGACCAATTCATCTGCAGCGGCATCTGCAGCTGCTATGAAGGAGGCTATGGATAGAGCTGAGGCTAAATTTAAGCATGCTAAGGAGGTAAGGGAGAGAGAATGGGATGCAAAATCTGCTAGAAGTTGGGAATTTGTGCAAAGAGATGAAGAAGCAATGCCAGATATCCTGGACTCAGAAGACAAAGAGAGGCAAGAAAAACTAGAACGTGAGCGGCTACAGAGGGAAAAGGAAGAGAGAGACAAGGAGCAAAGGAGGCTTGAAAAGGAGAGAGAACAAAAACTTGCAAGAGAAAGGGAAAAGGCCAGACAAGCTGTGGAGAGGGCTACAAAAGAGGCTCGTGAAAGAGCAGCTGCTGACGCTCGACTAAGAGCGGAGAGGGCAGCTGTCGAGAAAGCAAATGCTGAAGCACGGCAACGTGCAGAGCGGCATGCAGTTCAAAGAGCAGCAGCTGAAGCACGTGAGAGAGCTGCGGCAGAGGCACGTGAACGAGCTGAAAGAGCAGCTGGAGAAGCTAGGGAAAGGGCTGCTGCAGAAGCAAAGGAAAAGGCTGCAAGGGAGAGGGCTTCTACTGAAGCACGTGAAAGGGCTGCTGTGGATAGAGCTGCAGCAGAAGCTCGATTTAGGGCTGAAAGAGCTGCTGTTGATAGAGCTCATGCTGAAGCTAGAGAAAGGGCTGCTGCTGCTGCTAGGGAAAAACAATATAAGACTGAAAATGATCTGGACTCCTTTTTTGGTATGGGTCCTCGTTCAAGCAGTGCACCAACACAAAGGGCTGCAACCCCAGTAAGCCTGATTTTGAGTCATCACTAGCAATTTCTCTCATACGTCAACCATTATGGTTATTGATTGCTTATTTCAGGAAAACTTTTTTGATAACCAAGCTCAAAACAGAGGCTCAGTGGATAGTTCACGGAGAGCGTCTTCCACTTCCGCATCCACAATTAGAAAGGCATCTTCTACTACAAATATAGTGGATGATTTGAGTTCTATTTTTGGAGGTATTTCTACTACTTAACTTGCTCCTTAATATTCGGGAATAAACAGTTCTTTATAGTAGTAAGTGCTGCTTGACTGACTGCTTCTTTCTGTGTAGCTACTCCATCATCTGGAGATTTTCAAGAAGTTGAGGGAGAGAGTGAAGAGAGGAGGAGAGCTAGACTTGAAAGACACCAAAGGACACTTGACCGTACGGTATATATTTTTCTAATGTCGTAGCTGTCAAGATAATAGTGATAAAAATCAGAGATGCTGAACATAAACTTAAAGTTAACTATCTTCAACCAGAATCCTAATATTTGTGGTTGTCCTTATTTACCTTTCCATTTTTGTGCGTTCTTGGACATGTACAGGCAAAAGCTCTTGCTGAGAAAAACGAGCGAGATATGCAAACACAGAGGGAACAGGCAGAAAGAGATGTAGGCTCTGATCCTATGATTTCTACATTATTATTAGAGGCATTAGAAAATGCTTGCAAAATCACTGTATCAAACTTCTGATATAATACTGCATTATGCTTCTTCTCAGGCCGTTTCTCATTTGTTCATCCATTATCTCTCTTTTGTTTTTTCTTGTTTTCCCAGAGAATTGCTGGAACACTGGATATTGAGATAAAACGTTGGGCAGCAGGAAAAGAAGGAAACTTACGCGCTTTGCTATCAACATTGCAATATGTGGGTCACTATTTCAACATCAATATATAGCCTGATTTTCGCAATTAGTATTTTTTGGGTCTTAATTACACTTTTCTCTAGCTTTGTCCATTACTTGTATAAACTTTATTTTTTAAAACTTATTTCTTCACCTTATCTTCCATGCTCCACGTTATTTCATTTTTGGAAATGATGCATAACTGCTTGTTACGGCTATGAAAGTCCACTATTTATTCTTATATAGCTAAATCTAGGACTGCTGTGGGGGACTTATCATTTGCAACTCATCTCCAGTACGTCCTTGGTAGTTTGTATGGCATTTGGTAAACATCGGCCGACATATCAAATCCGGCCCGGCATGTCAGCAACATATGTTTGGGATATAGCCACCGACATGAACTGTTTCGGGATAATGGGTAGTACTTGGGTTTTTTAACTTTGGAAGAATACTCAATTTACTCAATAATAATTGACCCTCTTTTTTTTTCTTTTTCTTATGGGCATAATACGCTATACGATTACCTAATGAATACCAATCATAAATGACTTATCCTCTTTTATTCTCATCCTTGTTTCTTTTACTCCCGTGTACCCTCGATTATTCCCTTCTTTACCACCGTTTTTTCCAACTTTTTTTTTCTGTTAAATCTCACTACTTTCTGAATCCATGATTTTCACTAGTCTCCAATTACATATTAATATTTATTATTTAGTAAAAAATTCTTTAAGAGCTTTGTTACTTATTAGCATTTTGATAGCAATATGTAGTAATTTTCACTCCCAAGTGATGGGAGTGGCACATACTATTATTTAGTAGCCTCCTAGCAGTTCTTTTTTGATATTGTTAGTTGCCAAGTTGTTGGAAGTTTCATATTTACTTGTTTGGGTTCTCTAAGCGCGGTCCTCACGGGCGGACACATGAATTAAGAGAGGGGGGTCAACCTCAAATGTAAAAAAAAAAATTTATGGCTTACTATGTCCGCATTTGTCTCTTATTGTGTCCGTCCCTGTATATATAGTATCAGGAAAAAAAATCTTTTTTTTCCCCAGTTGGGTCAGTTGACCCCACTTGTCCCTTAGTGTGTTCGCCCCTGTCGATCCTACCCTCAAAAAATGTATTTCATCCAACTTGGTTATATATATATATATATATATATATATATATATATATATATATATATATATATACAAAATAAAATTGACATAAGTTTTTATTAGAATAAGGTAACCTAACAAGTTTTTATCAGAATAAAGTAAAATAGCAGTATGGATGCAAGTCATCTGCAGCTGCTATATATATATATTACACAGAATATAATTGACATAAGTTTTTATTAGAATAAGGTAACCTAACAAGTTTTTATCAGAATAAAGTAAAATAGCAGTATGGATGCAATTCATCTGCAGCTGCTATATATATATATATATATATATATATATATATATATATATATATATATATATATATATATCATCCCTCTTCCATAAAAACTATCAGAAAAGGTAAACTATAGAGTATAGAGCACACAAGCTCCATAATAGAATTGACAAGGTTTTTATGACCGGTTGACGATCTGATGTCAACCCTCCTTGTTGCTACCTAACTATTACCATATATAGCTATAAGCATGAAAGGATTATGCCAAGGTTCTAAACGGCGGTAGGCGGGTGCGTGGCGGAGAGACTGCCTACCGCGTATGTGGTCGATACATTTTGAACATTTTTTACTATTTTACCACTGTTTTTTTGCATAATATTCATATTATAAGGGTGTTCCATGCATAACTAAGTTATAGAATGAAGATTTTATAAAGTTTTAGTTTTGCAAAAGTGAACCATAGGCCCATAATGCTTATAAAATATTTTTGGCCAAAATATCTTGTTAGGTATTAGTTATTACTCCGCCTAGATGTCTGCCTTTGCCGCCTCACCTCCGCCTATGCCGCCAACCTCTGTCGGCCGCCTACTCCACCGCCTACCGAAAAGCGGTGTGGAGAGGGACCGCCTACCTCCTAGGCGCCGCCTAGGCGGGCCAGGCGGACGCCATTTAGAACACTGGATTGTGCCATAAAAAGTAAACATCCACTTGATGGGTAGGTAGGCCTACCTTTTTCATTTTGGGTAGACTTGCCACAAAATTTTATAGTTATTCAACCCATGGCCAAAGTGGAACCGGTAACGGTTTATACTTTGTACAAACCGGTTGTACTCACCTCGTTTGACAAGTTATGCTGATGATTGGCCAATGGATCTCTCGGTCACCAATGCCAGAGCAGAGGATCTTCTCCATCCTCAACCCCTTTGGATTTTTTTTCAGCAGCCTCCCAAGTGCTCGTCTTTTTTCGGTACCCTAACCCTGTTGGCTATGTACTTTAAGCTCATGCAACCAAATCCATCAAGTTCTCTTAGACAATAAAGATTCTTGATAAATAGGTAAGACGACATTGATACAATTTGCTATAAGGTGTTTCATTCATACCCATGACTTTAAACCAAGGAGTGAAAATGATGACATTCCAGACACATACCTTCATGGATTTATTTCGCCTTTCATCCTCTATCCACCATGAACACACCGTACATCATTTAGAACCTTTTCTCAAGTGCTTACGGACCTCATTTCTTTAAGTCACTATTTAGGATAAAAAATTATTCTAACATTGAGAAATGGCTCTTGGACTGACATACGCGAAGTTCTCAAGCAATATTTTTTCTTTAACCATCAAACCTTTTTCAGAAAGCCTAACAGTTAACTCTAGTGTTTTTCCATACCTAACTTGCAATATAGCACACAGATATTTATTTTGTATTTGGCAAATAGGAAACTGGCTACATAACTTTGATATTATTATGATTTTTCTCCACCAACAGTTCTCTTACATGAGAAAGCAGCCCTAAACAAATATGATATGTTATTTGTTAGTGATCAAACAAAACAAAATATGATAACTTTGTTCATCCACCCACTATGCAGAAGTCTCATGTTTGAGAAGTCCCAGAAGATTATGGTTCAAACATACTATTAAAGAAAGAGATAAGTGCAATGACATCCACTGCAAATTTGTAATGAAAAATCTTTGGGAGGAACTCGGAAGTAACCACCACATGAAGAAGTTATTTATAATGATTTATCTGCAGATATGTCACTTAACTTCATATAAAAATTGTTTGGAATAAAATAACCTTTTGTTGCGAGTTCAAATCCACTTTTGTTAATTCGTTAAATCATGAACCCAAAATTGTCATGACTCCTGTTAAGAGTCTGCTGACACTAGAATTTGTGGGCAGGTACTTTGGCCTGAGTGTGGATGGCAACCTGTATCTTTGACTGATTTGATAACTGGTGCTGCGGTGAAAAAGGTATATCGAAAAGCAACATTGTGTATTCATCCTGATAAGGTGCAGCAAAAGGGTGCAACTTTACAACAGAAGTAC
The DNA here is from genome assembly GCA_029216955.1 of Iris pallida. NCBI lineage: Eukaryota > Viridiplantae > Streptophyta > Magnoliopsida > Asparagales > Iridaceae > Iris > Iris pallida. The sequence continues at coordinate 4,011,337 of JANAVB010001796.1, read as the reverse complement.
ATTGCAGAGAAAGTGTTTGATCTTCTCAAGGTACAGATTCAGTTGGATTTAGAAGTTTTTAATTGCTTCCAGATTCTTAACTGACTAATCCGGAATCTGAATATTTCAAGTTCAAATCTTTTCATCTGATTTATTTTGAATATTTTAGGTATCTGTAGATTTATGAAGAACCTAGGAACATTATCGTCCAGAATCTGAATATTTAAGGTTCATATTTTGTCATCAAACATAACAATAAATATGCTTATGATTTTTTATTTATAATGACTTGTTGAATAAACAATGAAAATTATTTCTTCCAACTTCCAAGCACGGGAAGTACATTACACATTACATAGGAACACACTCTGATTAAGGCACAAAACCCACTTATAATGCGCACCTACAAGTTATAATAGGTAAAGGAGTACGGTTTAAGGTCATATTTGACCTAACTAGACTAGGTTTATAGTGATTTCGTAATAAATTACTGGGTTAGGCTAAATCAGTTAAACGGATTAGGTCCGGCTGTATTCATCTTAAATAAGTTGGAGTTGACTGATTTCTTTTTAAATGTCTTGGCTCAACCCAAATTCAATTTAAACGGGTTGGGTCCAGGTCAGAGTCATTCTAGATGGGCATGTTTTAGGACAAATTTATTTTAGGTGGATTTGATTTGATCCAATACATCATAAATGGGTTGGATTCAGTTCAAGTTCAAACCAAATAGTTACATTTTAAACCTCTCTCTCCCCTCTCTCTGGCCCTACATATTGCTCTTCTACTTGATTCTAATGCACTGTTTGGTTGTGGGAGTGGTCGACGTTCAGTTGGAGGATGGTGGATTAGTATTCATTCTCACATTTCTTCATTTTGCATTGAATTACATTCGTGGCCCTATAAACTTCACCTTGACTTTGCGTTTAGACTTTAGAAAGCTTTACAAGTTAACCAGAACAAGGTACTTGTGCAAAAGTAATCCTCATCCTTTTGATGATGAGTAGGATTTGTAGTAAGCAAGTAAAATGCGAGTTTAGATTTATGTACAATTGTGTTGAAAATTTAATTGCGTCAAGAGAAAGGAATGAATTTTTGTTGTAAAATATAATGGAAAACCCAAGGATAAAACAATTCATGCAGTTTATTACGGCAGAAATTTATTTTGTGGTAGTAAGAAATGAAGTGTTATCAAATATAGTGATGGAACCAAGAAAAAATTCATTTGCTACAGTTACAACATAGATTTATGTTGTGATAGCAAGAAATGTAGTGTTGATGGGAAGGAAATCACATTCAGTTTGTGAACTTTCGTGGTTGAATCTCCTTGTATATGATATTAATTCTTTTAAGGCTGCCCCCTCCATCCGATTACAGGAAACATGTAGTATTATCATGTCTTCATGACATACCCATTTCTTAATTTTGTTTTTATTCTTGTCGTCGTTAGAGTATTTTAAAACCTATTTATTATAGTGAGTTCACCTATTTATGAAAATCACCCTTCATGTTCTTTTAGAATTGTCCTCTCTCTCTCTCTCTCTCTGTGTGTGCGCCGGCTTGAGTATTGCAAAGAGGGGTAGTGGCGAGCCCGCACAAGGGGTAGTTAGGCCATCTCTGCTGTTGCTTTTCTATGTCTGGAGAGGGAATGAGAGAGAGGATGGAGGGAGAGTAACAAGGTGGAGAGGGTGCAACCATGTTGGCCATTCCTTGGTCGATGAAAGGAGAGAGTAAACAAATTTTTTGAAAATTTATACCTGTTTTCTGTAAATAGTGGACCCACCTTAAGATTGGGCTTTAATATACAGATAATGGTACAAAATGTTTTACAAGTAACGGATATCTAACATATTGTTTGTTTTGAGCAAAATTAAACATTATTGTTTAAACTATTCTTAATTTGTGTCATGTGGCTCTTAGATCATGAGGAACTTATCTAGAAGTGCCCTCCCCCCCCCCCCCCCCCCCCCCCCCCCCCCCCCCCAACACACACACACACACAAAAAAAAAAAACCCTAGGTTGCAATCTTATGTCCTCATTGTAAGATTGTAAATCTTCTATTTCTGTTGAGATATTCAAGAAGTTGATCCTGAGTTTTGATATTATCTATTTGGCTGTAGTATGAAAATTTCATGAAATATTGTGGTCTACTTGTGTTGGGGTTAGTTCTTTTAATAACTCGGTCCTACTATTTCATTTTAAGACACATCCCATGTGTGTATTTCAATTTGGTTCATCAGATATACAGTGTGTTTTAGCCCGTGATAAGTGTAGTACGGGTTTTGCAACCGGGCAAGGATCGAATCCCACTTCCAACAATTGTTTTAATCACCATTTATTGGTTTATTCCCTTCGAGCCTAGGCCTCGAAGGGCCTAGTTCGGATGAAGGGCGCAAAGTGGCACTTTGAAGGCAAACTTTGCACTTCGCACGTGCATAGAGTTGGTGCCGTAGGTAGCTGCGGTAGCTAGCAGGTAGCCACACGAGTAGCTTCGAGGTAGCAACACAAGTAACTTCACGGTAGGCTAAAAATGCTGAATCTCAAAATATTGGTTGTTACGCCCATTGCGTCTATTCAATTCGGGAGTTACTCCTGGTTGAATGCTCCATCATTACAAGTCTTTTTAGATTCGTAACAACGGAAGTAATTGTTCTCCTATATAAGGTGAGCACTATCACTTCGTAGCTTTTCAGACCAAGAAAAGATAATACAAAAGAAGAACAACTAGGCTTTTGCATCAACGTTTTGCGAGTTCCGAGAAGGATGGTGATACAAAAGAGGTTCAAGAAGTTCAATTGCTAAGTCAGTAAAATCAGAATTTGCTAGTTCCTAGGAGCAAATTGAGCTTTGAGCAATGCTGGTTCTGACCACTCCAGCAGACTGCTCTGCTACTTCTAAACCTACTGTATAGCAGTTCACATTACTACCATTCTTTATAGCGGGCTATACTTCTGTTTAAAACCAAATTCTTGCTTATTCTTTTATACTTCTATGAGATATTTCTATAACAACCTCAAAGCGAGATTTCTTGTAATATACAAAGTTTGTGAGAATCTCCTATCACAACAAGTAACAACATAACAGATCTTTTGAACGCTAGCTTTCACAAGCTGGAAAAGTTTGACGGTGAACAATACAATAGCTTGAAGAGAGATCAATCTCAATCCCCAACTTATTAATATGGAGTATATTTTGACAGAAGTAGATCCCGGAATTCTAGCAATCAACAACATTGAAGCAATTGTTGTTGGATAACTGCACAGCAACATTGGAAGAGAGACAATGGTCTCTGTAAGTTACTCATTCTCAACTCTTTTGGAAGACAACCTAGTAGAATCCTATAACAAGAATGAAAAAGCAAAATACATCTGAAGTCTCTCGAGAAGCAATACAAAGACGATGAAAGTATGTGAAAATCTCTCTCGTTAACAAATTCATGGCAATGAAATTTGAGTACGAAAAGATAGTGCTGCCACATGTGAAAAAGCATTAAACTGCAACAAAAACTGGAGGAATAGGAGATGCCCCTTGCAGATAAGTTTATTCTATTAACTTTCTAAACTCCATCAAAGCTGGGATTGTTTCACTACAATATGTACAAAAAGAAGACCAAAGTGAAGCTGAAAGTCTTATGCGCTTCATTCGCATTGAGGACGAAACTATAAACAAGATCAAAGTAGACTCATTGGCGAAACAATTTGCTAAGACTAACATGGTCCAAACAGGAGATCAGAAGGACAAGAAAAAACCTTCATTTAACAAAAGGACTTCAAGAACCTTCAAATCAAAGTTCAAGGAAGTAGTCTGCAATAATTGTAACAAGAAAGTCCACAAAAGAGACTACAAGTCCAAGCCACAATGAAGGAACATAATGAAGGTGAGCTTAACCTAGTTGCTATGGTTTCGCAGGTAGATACGTATGCAATTGACACAGATTGGTTGGTAGATACTGGAACTCCTGTCATGTGTGTTTCATGAAAGACCTATCTACAACTTATGAATTTTCGTTCGAGAAGGTGACCATGGCAAACAAGACTCAAACTAAAGTGAAGAAAGTTGGAAAGGGGGGTGCTGAAGTTGACATCAAGGAAGTCACTTACTATGTAAAATGTGAAATATGTGCCTACTGTCGCTAAGAATATGGTCTTTAGAAACCTCCTATATGCAATGCTGGTCTAAGAATGGACCTCATCACCGATCAAATGGTGATGTCTTACAAGGGTCCTTCAGCAAGCCTTGTTGTACCAAAGGAATGTGTAAGCTTCAGCTCATCGTCACATCCGAATGTATCAATAAAATAATTGCTTCTGGTTACTCTCTCGAGCTATGTCACCATATGTTAGGATATGTTTACTATAAAAGAGTAAACAAAATATTTAGCTTATGACTTATCTCCAAATATGGGGGTAAAGAAGTAGAGAAATGTGAATTCTATACTCAAAAAACAATTTACACGGATGAACCAAAGCACCTACCTTCTAGAGTTGGTACATTCCAACATCTGTGACTTCAATCATTTCACCACGAAGGCCGGAATGAAGTGCTTTCTCGCCTTCATCCATGACTACTCAAAGTACGTTTTCGTCTATCTACTCAAATCTAAAGATCAAGCATTCGAGAAGTTTAAAGATTTCAAGGTAGAGACTTAAGAGACGAACAAGTCAACAACTCAAGAGACACACGAGTGATCGAGGTGGAGGATATCATTCTCACGAATTTGTTTTGTTCTGTAAAGAATATGGGATAGCGAGACTACCACACCTTATTCTCCGTAATCAAATGGAGTTGGTAAAAGGAGGAACTGTACACTGACAAAGATGATGAACTCTATGCTTTTAACGGCATAACTTCCAAACTGCAGGAGAAGTTGCTTTGCGATCTTTAACCTAAACATAGTGCCTTTCGCACTATTAGGGGTAACTCATTAACTCTAGTTTACGGTCAGATCCAACTTGAATGTTGTTCGAGTGTGGTGGTGGTGGGGGGTGGGATGGGGGTGGGATGAGATATATCAAGCTTTCAAATATCATGATTCTAAAGTTGGGTATAAAGGACCACCAAGACGATCTTCGTAGGCTATGCCGAGCAGAGAAACAGAAAGATTCCTTAATCTAAAAATTAACTAGATCATCGAGAACTCGAGATGCTGAGTTCTTCGAGGATAAGTTTGCTAAAGACAAAAACGTAATGGTTGCAAAATTACCAAAGAAAAGGAAGACAATGCTCCTTATCAAGTTGAAAGTACCAAATGGGCTGAAACCCTAGAGGAAATGACCACACTAGAGGATGCCAATAAAGAATTGGAACTCCTTGAGCCTCGTACAGAGCGAGTGAGGAAGTCGAAGTAATTCAAAGTTGTCTTCGTCACCTATTACGTGAAAGAAGATCAACTTCCCTTTGATAGGGCGGATGAAGACCAAAGATGCTGTTTACTAGAAGAAAGCGGTCAATGATGAAATTGGATCCATAACATCCAATAACACTTTTTGGTTGTTGGTCAATCTATCTAAAAGAGAAAAACTCATTAGATGTAAATGAAGCTTCAAGAAGAAGATTAGAGCTGTAGACAAGTTCAAGGTCAGACTTATGTCAAAAGGGTATTTTCAGAAGCAGAAAATTGACTACTTCGATACGTATGTCCCTCTCGCTCGGATGACAACTATCAGGATGTTAGTCGCTCTTGCATCAATCTACTGGTGATTCACTGGATGGATGTGAAGACATCCCTAAACGGAGATCTGATTATATATATATATATATATATATATATATATATATATATATATATATATATATATATATGAAGGAACCACAAGGATTTGTTGTTAAGGTATGCAAACTAGTAAAATCTCTCTATGATCTGAAGCATACTCCCAAGATGTGGCATGGAAAGTTCGATAAAGTCATTAGAACAAACGGTTACATGGTCAACGAGAATGACAAGTATGTCTACACTAAGTTTGATGATGCGAGAGGTGGGATTGTCTATCTGTCTTTATGTAGACATGTTAATCCTTGGATTTAGATAGTATCTCAGAGACAGAGAAGTTCCTTTCTTCTAAATTTAGCGTGAAAGACTTGGAAGATGCTGATGTGATCCTTGGGATAAAAATCATTCGGAAAGAAGCTGGGCTTGCTCTGTCACAAGCCCACTATATCGAGAAGATACTCACACGTTATGAATATCTGGATCTCCCTGGAATCAATACTCCTTATAGGTGTGACAAGAAGCTGAAGGCAAACTCAGAAAAGATTGTCATGCAAATGGACTATTCAAGTGTCATTGGATGCCTTATGTATGCAATGAGTTGTATGAGACCTGAGATATCATTCATTGTAAGGATGTTGGTTTATTAGCAATCCAGGTGTAGAACATTAGAAAGCTATGAAAAAAGTCATTAGATATCTGAAGAAGACTTAGAAATTTGCGGTGCAATAAGGCTATCTAACTCTGATGGAAGGCTTCAACGACACAAATTGGTGCTAAGAAAAGTAGAACAAAATGTCCATTGGAGGGTTTTTTTCCTCTATTGCCAGAGTTGCTCATGGAAGTTTAAGAAGCGGACGTTGCTCTTACTCTTCAGTATAGTCTGAGTTCTATGCACTGGCAACAGTAGTAGATGGGGCAAAATGGCATCGGAAACACATGTATGATATCCCTCCGATTGGTGCGTAGAATTTGGCTATTTCGTTCTACTGCGACAATCAGGCGACTGTGGCAGTGACATCAAGTACTCTCTTCAATGGGAAGAAGACTATGAAATTACATCACATATCACTGAATGAACGCATCTCAGATGACACTATACAATGATTGATGCTCGGAGTTAGAAGAAACTGGCAGATCCTTTCACCAAAGGCCTTAAGTGCCAGCTTGCTGCGGACACGACAAGAAAAACGGGTTTGAAAGAATTTTGATGTGATGTCTATGTAATTCTACCATAAAATGTTTTGCTAGTAGTTTAAAGAGTAATTTACTAGGCATCTCATTTTTAGTTCAAGGAAGGTTTATAGACATGGATACATCTGGTGAACTCATATGGGGATTGGTCTATGTGGACATTGGTGGGATGAGATTCCTAACCTTTGTACTTTACTCTTTTGCTCAATGTAAAGAGCAAGTCCTGTAAGGAGGTTGGTTTTATGCCTTAATGAGTTCTTGGGCATTTCAATGCTCGGGTGCTCGACTAAAAGCACGGATAACGTGACACTTAAGAGGCTACGATCTCATGGATTATAGATCAATGTCACTGTGGTTGATACAACAAAGAGATGTAAAACACTACAAGAGACTAGGACCTCATGCTACAGTGCGATGCAATCACATGAGGTAGTGAGACCTTGGGTTCGGCCCATATCATAGCGACGTACACTGCAAAGAAACATGTAGCCTCATGTTGGAGAGGTTAAATTTTAAAGGAAAAGAAATCACCTATGTGTGTGAATAGACATAAAGATTGTCTCTTGTGGGTAAGTTGTTAGATGTCCTAAAATGCACACACAAAAACCAGTTCAGCGCATGGCCTTTAAGTGTCCAACCAATATCACAGTTGATGTATTTGTATAAGTGGGAAGAATTGTAGCTATGATACTTAATTCAGGGCTCAATCCATTCTTTATCTTACTGTACCTCTACCTCATGTGGGAAGATTCAACTCGTAAGCGACATCTATTCTAATGTATGATATATAGTCACTGTGTGGAACATTCAGTCTTATATTGAAATATGTTGGATATTGTTAGGGTTAGTCCTTTTAATAAACTAGCCCCACAATATCATTTTAGGACAAATCCTGTGTGTATTTCAATATTTGGTTCATCGTTTATTGAATGATACATATATGGTGTGTTAGTCCAAGTAATAAGTATGATGGGGGTTTTGCAAATGGGCAAAGATCATATCCCACATCGAATAATTATTTTTATCCTCATTTCTTGGCTATCCCCTTGAGTCATAAGGGGCTTAGTTCGGACTCGGGTGATGGATGCAAAGTGACGTTCTGATGACCACTATAAAAACGTGTGGTTCTGGATTCGGACTTTACTTATTAACTATCACACCTTCCTCTCTCGTTTTCCTTCCGTCTGAGACCTTCTTCGACCGAGCTCGACCCATGTGCACCGCGTCCAAAGCCTGTTACCAACTGTTGAAATGACACGTACGCCCAGTTTGTAGCAGCCCCTTTGCGCGTTCGTCACGCGCAATTCGACTTCACCGCTACGCTCATGGCATATCCCTCTGCAAGTGTAGAAGAAATCACGCTACCACGATGACGTTCGTGCCACGATGTCCTATTCGTGTTCTATTTGTGGGTTACTCTTTTGTCTCTCTGTCTAATCTCATCTATACGGTTGGGTCGTCCAAATTTCATCCGTGCACCACGTGCAAGCTACGACATCGAATGATGTCTATAATCGATCTTCTTGAGATTGTTGAAGATTCGTCCAAGTTTCGTCCGTGCACCACGTGCAAGCTCCGACATCGAGTGATGTCTATAATCGATCTTCTTGCGATTGTTGAAGATCCGAACGTTGGATCTTTGATCCTTCTTCTCTATTGTGATCCTAGTGAGTTTCTTCACCCTTCTGTAAATTTTCGTAGCAATTTGACATCGTTTACTAGATTGTTCCATCCCGACTTTCATTTTATAATTAGATCCTAATGATGCGATATCTCAAAAGCCATGTCGAAATTGAGATCTATCGATTCTAGTGGACTCGTACCTATGCAATTTATATTCTGAGTGTACGGATCGTCAAAACGAGATCGTTAACTTTGTAGTTGACCAATTTGTCTCGATTTGCGTGTTGTGGACCCCAATGTTCAAATTTCGAGATATAGACTTAGATACCCTAGATTTAAATTTGATAATACAGAATTAAAATTAGTTTAAGTTTATATTGACCAAGAACAACATAAATCTAGGTAACTTGTTCAGTAAGTATGTTTGACTAGGAGAAGGTCGAATCTCGACCACTCCCAAGTCCCAACATGTTCTGCTATTTCTAGCAGCCTAGTCTATAGCTTCACACTGTTTACCATTCTTTATAACAATTTTTTTTTTACACTGCTACCATTCATCTGGTTTAGTCTTTTAGACTTGTACGAGAGATCTTTTGTAACAACTTATAACTCCAGAAATCACATAGTTTGGCTCAATGTCATTGTGATTTTTTGTACTGTAATATTATGTCACTTGTGGTTCCTGAATGTCTTTCTTCCTTGAACTGAAACAGGAAGCTTGGAACAAGTTCAACTCCGAAGAGCTCTTTTAACAAGTATCGGAGGTATTGGGTTCATTGATCAGCCAGATCGCGGTCATTATTATTATTGTTATTATTATCATTATTATTATTATTAATTTTGATTTTTGTGTTTCTCTGTGTTGATCATTTTACGAGGCTCGGTAACTAACATACTGCAGCTCTTGAAAAGAGGACTTTTGTTTATGACCGTTGTAAAAATTTGCTTTTAGCTGGTGATTTGTAGAGTTAAAGCTTCATGCCCTTGCTAAAGCTCTGCCCATCTGTATCTCCTCTACATCCTTTTTTTTCTTCTCTACATCTATTTGCTTTTAGCTACTTGTCCATTGTCAGCTTTTTTCCTTTGTAGGGTTCCCACACCCAATGCTATATATACAGGCTTGACTTTTTCTTGTTATTGTACTTGACAATTTCCACTGTGAACAATCTCTGATTCTTGCAAACCCCTAATGTTGGGTATTTGGTCGGTTCGGTTTTTGTTCGGTTTGAGTTATCACCGTTCGGTTTGCACCGAACCGAACCGATGCTCACCCCTAAAAGGTAAGTTTGCATGAAAGGCGTAGGTTCGGATTTATATCGTATAGGGAAGGCTTGGGAAAGCCAGGCTGTTCTTCTCATGAACCGTAGATCGCTCAGCTGCCATTCTTCTCAGATGCAGGAAACTCTTGACAATTCTGGACATTTCATACGTACGTACGTATGACATACACGCATGCGCACGCTCGGAAATTATGTAATACAGTGTAGAGGATATCACAAGAATAACGCTGTTAATTCTTCCAAAGTGCCCCTCCAAACTATTCATACTTATGTGACACGTGACGTGATAGTTAATGTGTGGTAGTTGACATAGCAAATTTTAAAATTAAATGAACATTAAAATTAACATTAAAAAAATTTGGGTGATTAAATTTTTGGGTTAAATTTTGTTATGTTAACTGACATGTTAGATGCCAAATACTATATAACATTAACATGTCATGTCAGCTGCTACATAAGGAGATGTTTGGAGGAATATTTTGGAGGGATTAATAGTATTACTCATGTCACAATTATGACATATTGTCACGAGTTCATAAAGCATCATAGTGGTAGTAGAGGACTACACTACCAAATTGAGAATATGCACCCCCTCCTCCGGCTGCGCCTCCACCCTCGCTCCCTCTACTCACGGTTGCACTACTACCCGTCCAGCCCTCTCTCTCTCCACGGTGTCGCCACTGCTGCCGTAGCCGCTGACTGTGCGCACGGAGAGGGGGCGGTGGTGCAGTCGAGGGTGGGGGGAGCGGGGCCGACAGGGGCGGGTCAGTGGGGCAGTTGAGGGGGTGGCCGGGAGGAGGGGGTGCAGTTGTAGCCTCGTAGGGATGGGCAAGGTTTTTTTTTTTTTTTTTTAATTTTAGCGTACGGAGTTGAAAATATTTAGTAGTTGATGTATTAAGTTGTTTAGTAAAAACGTTTATGGTATGAAAAACTGGTATAGTTGAGGATATCAAGTTGCAATTAAACCAAAAATAAAATAAAAATAGGGATAGTGTTATAACTTTTTTTACTTTTATCTTAAAGTAGGGGTAGCCCGTGTAATAAACATAAAAGATGGGGATGGCCGATGTAATGAGTTTGGGTACCCCTTGTTATAAATGTTAGGGTTATATACTAAAATCATCACTGTTGTATTAACTATATTTTCTTATCTTTTTTGAGTGAGAATCATATAGGCAAATGTTTGCATATTATATTTGTTATACTATTAATGCAGTATGATATTCTACATTGTAGATAACATGGTGTGTGGTGTCACAAAAAAAGATCATATTATCAGTTTTCGGTAGAGTATATAAATGGTTGACAACCTAGATGGATTTGGAAAAACTATTGGTAAGGTTGTAGTGTAATCTGGCATTAGCCTATCTTGACTATAGGTTTACACTAGTGCACTTTGTGTGTATTGAACATGATCACTTGAGATTGTTCTCTTTATACTGACTACATAAGAGAAAAAATACCTCTGTTATTATGGATGCTTGTGTTCTTATTCTGAATAAAATTAACAGACATGTATATGCAATGTACATTACTTTTGACTCATAAAAGAGTGAGATTCGTTATGGGTCAACAACCTTTATGAATTGGGTAATGATATTGTGTGTATGATGGATTGTTGATTATAAATGGAATCTATGTCCCGATATATCGGGTTGATAATGTCCCCTTAAGGAGCTCATCATGATTGTCATGTAAACCCTGCATGTGGATTATATCCGACATGACAAATGAAGTTGTGTGGTACTACTTAAGGATAAAAGATGTCGATCAATATCGTTGTCAGTAGCTTAATTTGATCGACGAACATTCGATATCTTAACTCGGGGATGCGAATATGCATATAATAATAAGAAGCTCATAAACGTAATTTGGGATTAGAAATGTAGTGCAACAATAGATGTTTAGTAGACAGAGCTATTGTTAACGTGCATGGGTTGTGTGTTCGGGCTGAACACTGAATACCTAGATCCGCTAGGAGACCTAACCCTAATTTTTTCTCATGGTCCCTGTTGTAGCCTATATATATCCTCTATTCTCTGGCCGTCAAATGCATCAGAAAAGTGCAACATCCTCTAACTTCATTCTTCGCGTAAGGAGAGAAAGAGAGGTCAGCCAAGGAGAAAAAAAATGTTGGGAGATCGTCGTCCATATGACGTCCAACCTGAGTAAGGAATACGACATGAGATCTTGAGGTCGCTGACTGATCGACGTTGCTGGAAACTATCATCTACTTCTCATTGCTTCTGGTATAATTCATGAATCACAGTTTTCGCTATTGAAGGGTTAGATCACGATTTAAACCTGTTCATGCTTTATCGATTGATATGCACACCAATTCACGTTCATGTGATTCCCGCCATTGAAGGGTTAGGATTGATACATGCATAAATTAACTCTGAAGTCTTGTCGCATGGATGAGAAATCATCATGCGCGCATGGATGATGGATCGATATGCGTCAAACTGTCTTTGTCGCATGGGCACGATTTCGTCGCATGGATCAATCCGTGGTCCTAGGAATCCCAGTTCCATCAATAAAACCAAAACTTTGGGATAGTTAGTGTAAATAATCCTATTTTTTTCAAGTAGTATGACACGTACATATATCCCCGAACGAAGTAGATGATTCCTCATACAAATCTCCTTTTCCTACTGTCTCGAACGACGAGCCCTAAGAGTAAAGTTCGAAGTTTCTTTTAAATCTTTTGTGCACAATGTCACTCTCGTTTTCTGTTATACGTATTTTCTGTATACGTGTACGGATTTCTAGCAATTGCCAGGTGGACCGTAGTTAGACTTGTCTTGCTTAGCTTGATCTTAGTTTAAACTTGCCTTGGTTTATTTGGTTTGGTTCAGCATGACTTGGCTTGGCTTGGTTTGGTTCATTTTGGTTTGAGATGAGAAGGGTTGATATATAAGTCAACTCCTCTCTCTCTCTCTCTCTCTCTCTCTTCATTACTTTCATTTATTTCTTCTTCTCGATTACTCCTCTCCACCTACATCCAGAAACCCTAGGCAAGTGCAACTTGCTTCATGATGGATCTCAAGTTTCTTTGTTCCATTCTCTTCTTTACTTGATTCTAAGTCTCATTAGAACTTGACATTTTTGGTTTTGATGGATATATTTTTATAGATCTAGGTTTTGATCTTTTTTTTTGTTTTGATCTATTAAAGCTTGGTATTTCCTAAAACCAGTCGTCCCAGGCTGTAGGAAATCTCGTTCTATACAATTTAGACCCGTGGAAGTCTCAATTCGGACTTGTTTTGGACAAGTTATGGTATGTTGAAGTTCATGGGTTCTTTGAGCTCTTCTTGATCTGTTGAAGAAGAAGGTGAGCAATGTGCGCGAGCTCTTCAACGCCGCGCCACTGAGTTGCGCGCACTCTTTAGCGCTGCGCCTCTCCAGGCGCACCCTAGCCCAGGCACCTACTGGCCCTGGCGCACTTGCCCCTAGCGCAACCCAGCCGGCACTCATTATCGTCGCGCCTTTCGATCTCGTGCAGCTTAGTCTCGCGGTTTCCGACCTGGCGCACCCCAGCCTGGCGCAACCCAGCCTAGGCGCCACCTGTCCCCCTTGGCGCCACTTGGCTGAGCGCCACATGTCCCTCTTGGCTCCACTTGGCTAGGCGCCACCTGTCACCTCCCTGGCGCTACTTGTTTGCCATGATACCCCTTGCCCCTTACCCCCGTGCATTTCTCCTAGTTCTTGTTGTGTATGCTTGTGATCTTGCATGTGTCTTGTACTTGGCCTAACTTGCGACGACCCGACTTGATAACTTGTTAAGATGGAACATGATAGACTTGAGCATAGCATGACTTGCCAGTATTGAACTTGACATGAATACGACTTGGCATGAACACGACATGATAACATGACCCCGTCTCGACATGACATGATAGTGGCCCGTCGAGGCGCACTCTTGACAAGTAATAAATAAACTTGATATGACATGTATAAGCTTGATAGTGGCCCGTCGAGGAACACTCCTGTCAAGTAATCTTGATAAGTAACAAGTAACCTGACATGACATGTATAATCTTGAAGCGCTGTTGCGACAGCTACCCTGACTTGCTAAGTAACTCTTGTCTTGACACCGTTGTTGATTTTTTTGATTGTGCCAGTACAAGCTACATGTCTCGTCTTGCATCATGTCTAGGACATGGATTCCTGGTTACCACGGTCAGGAATTCATAATGAATCTGACTAGTTTAAATGAGTAGATTGACCAAGTAGTCCATTTAGAGAGATTTTTTCAGTTACAAGCGATCCCGTTATCTCGGCCACACCTGAGGGACTTGTAGCCTGCCGACGAGTAGGGCACATTTTCAGCCCACTGTCATGTAGGACACTTCTTGAAAATATAAATACTGAAAGTACACCAGTAATCTTGATAACTATTGTAACTCTAATAAATCACATCGCCTGGATAACCTGGATAGCTGCAGGGCTTGTGACTACGGGAATATCTTATTGCATCTTGCTAGTAACTAGGCCTGTGATAACCCTAGTTAGCTAATGATAGCAAGCCGGAGGACTTGATTAGCCGTGCCTGAATGCTTGCTCGTGATTAGCATGGAAATTATACCGTCTCTTATTTTTCCTAATGCAAGCTATTGTTTTATTATAACCCTGTCTTCTTGTCATTTAAGCTTGTTCATTTATTTATTCTTTTATTTTAATATCTACTGGTTTTAGTTCCTTAATGAAACCTCTCTTGTGGCACTTGCTCTTTCTGGGGTCTGACCCAGCTGGTTTTGTATGGCCAGATTTTGGAGTGATATCCGAGGATCTTTCTGCTTATCAGCCAGATGGTGAACACCAGACGTAATCCTGGCAACGAGTGGGCTTCTTATTTTGCTCTCCCACTCTATTGTAAATCATTCTTTTGAGATGTTTAGCCACTGAGTAAGTGTTAGTTTGTGTTGAAACTTAATTTCTGTTTGCCTAAGGGCTGTAACATGATTGACAAATCCTAGGGTTGATCATGTATGACTTAACTCTTGCTACTCTCGTATTTTATATGACTAGCTTCATGATCATCTAAATATGTAATGTTTGGGACGCCTTACTTTGTATGTCTGATGATCTAACATCTTGTGCATTTATTTGCTTGCTTGATATTGAGACACTAGGCTTGTTCCTGACCATAGAGACTGGTGGATTGTAGTTTAACCCTCATGCATCTAGACAGCCGTGACCGTATTGCGAGGTGGGTTGTACTTCAATATACGTAGATGGCTGTGTCTGTCCCCCGCTCTCCAGTATTCTGGTTCTGGGGCGTGACACGGTTTAAGTGGTGGCCCATGAAGGTCTTGAAAATGAAGATGTGTGAGGGTTTTACTGAATAGATGTCTCAATCAGCATTCGTCCTTGATCTCTACTCGTGCTTTCCAATCTTCCAAATCCTTGACCTGATAAGGTTCTTCTATCCTTGATCAATCTTGGTCATTCCTTATTGTTCCCCATGTCATTTTCTTCAGCGGCATTGTTCCTGGTCCTACCGATCAGCCGGGTGGAGCACCCCCAGAGAACCAGCAATAAGTGAACCAGTCGCAACATGGGGACCAAGTCCAGTACTCTGGAGCAGCATCCCGAGTCATGCATTCCGGGGATTCCGAGCCGCTAGTTCAGCCAGCCCAGCCTGTAGAGCCTGACAATAGAACCCTGATGGGACTCATCCGAGGCTTGCTTGCGTCACAAGATCGTCGGGGCGATGTCCTGTACCAGACAGTACAAGATGCCATGGGCAGAGTTGGTTACCAATGGAACAATGCGGCTAATAGCTTTAAGCGTCTGAACCCTCATTTCTTTGACGGCAGTGAAGATGCTATTGCCGCTGATGCTTGGCTACAGGATATATATGTTATTCTGGAGGCAGCTCGGATTCCAGAGGAAGAGAAAGTAGCTGTTGTGCGCCTACAATTATTAGACTTAGCCCGCAGCTGGTGGTCGATGTTAGCAGTGGCGATGCCTGTCTTGTAGGCGGTATTCAGTGACAAGTTCCAGACGAAGTACTTTGATGCAGTAGCTCGGTATGATCTGCAGACAAGATTCAGCAATCTCAAGTAGATGGAAAGGACGGTCAATGGATATGCGGACGAGTTTTCTAGGCTTAGTCGATTTGCTCCCACCTTGGTGGCAACCGAATTGGACCGAGCGCAGCGATTCCAGCAGGGACTGCACCTAGAGATCATTCTAGCAGTGGAGCAGTTTGAGCACCAGACATTTGATGCTGTCTTGCGAACAGCTAGGAGGCATGAATATACCTCATAGAGGATAGTAGATCGAACTGGAGGACGGAAGAGGCCTCATGGACAGTTATTTCAGTCGTCAGCACCAGCTCCGGCAGCTATGGCTTTGACTATTGGAGCTCTTAGGAGGGAGACCACAGTTTCGTCGGTTCAGCACTCAACTCCGACATATCCTCAGTAGCAGAAACAGAAGCAATCTTTCGCAATACGCTGCTCTCATTGTGGGAAGCTTGGGCACGTGGTTTCAGAGTGTCGCAGGGCACATGAGTTGTGCTTGGCTTGTGGGGCACCGGATCACAAAATTGGGTCATGTCCGCATAGAGCCAGTTCATCTTCAACAACCCTGACCAGTCCATCGGTTAGGGCACCAGCACCAGTGCAGCAGTAACATCAGCAGTACCAGCCTCCGAGGTCGTTACCGCCTCAGGCTCAACATTATGCTCAGCCCCAAGCTCAGATTCAGAACAGGCAGAGAGGTCACCAGCAGAGGGGACCAGCACCAAGGGGATAGGGTCGAGCTTTGGCTCTGACCGTGGCAGAAGAATTGGCATCAGGTGAGGTGGTGGCAGGTACCATTCTCGTCAACTCTTTTTCAACATCGGTATTATTTGATTCGGGTGCATCGTATTCATTTATGTCTGCATGATTCGCTACACGGATAGGACTGGGGCCCGAGTCATTATCAGTAAGGCTCAATATACTTACTGGTAACGGTCTTGTGGGAGTAGATAGAGTCTTTTCCTCGTGTCGAATCGTAGTTAGCGGTAGAAAGTTTTCTGCTAGATTGATAGAATTTCTGATGGCCGACTATGATGTGGTCCTAGGAATGGATTAGTTGAAGGATCAATACACAAGAATAGACTGCCATATTGGCAGTATTATATTTGGTATTTTCGACGAAGAAGAGTTTTCATTTTCCAGAGGCGAAGTATAACCTTCTCCACCAGTCTTGCGGATGGCGATAGCAAAAGCAGTTCAGTTTTCCAGAGTAGTAGAAGAATTTTCTGACGTATTCCCCGAAGAGCTTTCAGGCATGCCGCCAGAGAGAGAGATAGAGTTCACCATTGATTTGATTCCAGGGACGGCACCAGTATCAGAGAGAGTCTATAGAATGGCACCATCAGATTTGGAGATCTTGTACAAGATGATTGAAGAACTCAGAACCAAGGTATTCATTTGTGCTAGTGGATCACCTTGGGGAGCCTCGATGCTTCTTGTATAAAAGAAGGATGGGACGTCAAGATTATGTGTTGATCATCGTACCTTGAATTTCATAATAATCAAGAACAGATATCCCCTACCAAGGATAGATGACTTATTAGATCAACTCAGTGGAGCAGTAGTATTCTCGAAGATTGACTTGCGGTCGAGATACTATCAGATCAGAGTCAGAGAGCAAGACATTCCGAAGACAGCATTCAGATCTAGATATGGATATTGGGAGTTTCTCGTTATGCCATTCGGAGCGACCAATGCGCCAGCGGTATTCATGTATCTCATTAATCGTATCTTCATGCCTTATTTGGATCAGTTCGTGATAGTGTTTATAGACGATATCTTAGTCTATAGCAAGAATGAAGTAGAGCATGAGCATAATCTCCGAGTAGTCCTTCAGATTCTCAGAGAGCACCAGTTGTATGTGAAGTTCACTAAGTGCGAATTTTGGCTTGATCGTATTTCGTACTTAGGTCACATCATCACCAGAGGTGGAGTGGAAGTGGACCCCCAGAAGATAGTGACTATAGAAACATGGCTAGTACCTAGTACCATCGCAGAAGTTCGCAGTTTCCTAGGATTGGCCGACTATTACCGATGATTTGTGTCAGACTTTGCTCGGATTTCAGCACCATTGACGCAGTTGACCCGTAAGGATGTGCAGTTTACTTGGACAACAGAGTGTTATAGTTCATTCGAGAAGTTGAAGCAAGGATTGATGATGGCACCTATTCTCACGCTTCGAGATGGGACTGGAGGATTTTCAGTTTATTGTGTTGCTTCAGGCAGAGGATTAGGATACGTCTTAATGCAACATGGCAAGGTAGTAGCTTATGCATCACGTCAGCTTCATGATCATGAGAGGAATTACCCAACCCATGACTTGGAGTTAGCAGCGGTAGTTTTTTCACTTAAGCTTTGGAGGCATTACTTGTATGGAGATCGGATAGAGATTTTCACCAACTATAAGAGTCTTAAGTATGTGTTTACCCAGAAGGATCTCAACATGCGTTAGAAAAGGTGTCTAGAACTATTGGTAGATTATGACATCAACCTGCAGTATCATCTTGGGAAGGCCAACGTTGTTGCAAATGCATTGAGTAGAAAGCAGGAGCTTATTTTTTAACAACACAACCAGAGTTATTAGCGAATCTTCAGAAGATAGGTATAGAGATTGTTCTTCCTACTAATGTGGCATTGATGGCCAGTATGCAAGTGCAGTCCAACATAGTTGAGAGGATTAAGGTTGCTCAATCATCGGATTTTAAGCTTCAGCGGCTTAGGGCAGAATGTGAAGCAGGACGAAGAGCAAAGTTATGCATTCACGGAGATGGCACGCTCCGGTATGGAAGGCGTCTTTGTGTACCCAGTGGTGACATTAGGCAGGAGATCATGGCAGAGGCTCACAGTTCACAGTATTCAATTCAATCCGGTGGTACGAAGATGTATCGTGATATCCGTCAGCATTTCTGGTGGAATGGCATGAAGAGGGAGATAGCTCGGTTTGTCTCTCGTTGTTTAGTTTGCCAACAAGTTAAAGCTGAACATCAGAGATCAGCTGGACTTCTTCAACCTTTACCAATCCCAGAATGGAAGTGGGAGCACATTACCATGGATTTTGTAATTGGGTTACCTAAATTCGCAGCTGGAAGAGATGCTATATGGGTTATAGTTGACCGACTCACCAAGGTAGCTCATTTTCTCCCTTTCAGGATTGGTCAGTCGACGAATCAGCTAGCAGAGATGTATCTCAGACAGATAGTCAGATTGCATGGAGTGCCCGTCAGTACCGTATCGGACAAAGATTCAAGATTTACATTGCACTTTTGGCGGAGTCTTCGAAAGAGTTTGGGAACTCGTCTCAAGTTTAGTTCAGCTTATCATCCACAGACAAATGGTCAGTCGTAGTGCATGATTCAAACTCTTAAAGATATGTTGCGATCATGTACACTAGACTTCGGTGGTTCGTGGGAAGATCACCTGCATTTGGTGGAGTTCTCTTACAATAACAGTTTTTAGGCTAGTATCTTGTCACGACCCGCACCCGCTTTTCGGACGCGAGCTTGTGAGCAAGCCAGCTACGTATCGAGCGGACTCCAGCCTATCTCAAATACGTAAACGCTGTCTGGACTATGGCAATGGGCCTAATCAAGGCAAGGCAAAACTATATCTCTCAATCCACAATAAGAATAATAAACAAGAAGGAATAAGTATGGGTCGTGGTCTGCAGCCCACTAGCATATATGTCCGATAAGACTCAAAGAATGTAACAAGAGTCTCTAAAGTAAATCAATAAGCAGGATATCTCATGATAAGGAATGTAAAGCACGAAAGGATAACAATGTAATATCACTGCCAAATACCTGATTCTCGCAAGCAACATCATAATCATCTAAAACCCACAAGTGTCATAAACCTCCACCATGCAGAGCTGCTAAATAACTTCTTGCAATCGCTAAACCTGAAGAGATCATCAGGTCCTCAGGGGACATAACAAGATACATAAAAATATGCCTATCTAACAGTTTAATCATGCATGATAATATAAACAAGGAACGATACTAACATGGCAAGAGACGACGACCAAAACCGCTAACAAGTGACTAACGACAAGTGGCTACTGACAGGTGACTATGAACTGGAATACCAGAACAACTACACGTAACTGAACTGCTGGATGAACGAGTGAACACGAGATCAATGGAATACCAAACCCTCGCCCCGAGTGGACTCGCAGGTTTGAACTAATCACTAACCCTCGTCCCGAGTGTGGAATTTCTGGTTAGTTCTAATCACTAACCCTCGTCCCGAGTGTGGACTCTCTGGTTAGTACACGGCAAGGCACCCTCGTCCCGAGTGTGGACTCTCTGGTGCAATTACAACATCCTCGTCCCGAGTGTGGAATCACGGATGTAATCAGATCAAGACAAACACCCTTGTCCCGAATGGACTCTCTGGTGCCAAGGAAACAAACACCCTCGTCCCGAGTGTGGACTCTCTGGTGCAACTGATCAACCCTCGTCCCGAGTGTGGACTCTCTGGTTGAGGAAAAACGATACAGAAAAATAGCAGTTCAACTACATGTACTCGTTCCAAGACACGACTCAAGCAAGGTACTGGTGAGACAAGGTACGACTCAGTCAAGACAGTCAACTCAAGTATAACTACACTGTCAGGTCAAGCAAGATCATAAACTGGTGAACACGGTATATAGAGTCTAGATAAATCAAGTCAACTAAAAAGCTAATGTATCATATAAAAAATAACAAATAGAGTATCTACGATAATACAATAATAACATAAAAAATATAAACATGAAATTAAACTGTAGAGGGAGGCAAGGTATCTTGCCTGGTGGTTGCACGTAGATCCAAAAATGTCATCAACTGATAAGCCATAAAATCCATATCATCACAACTGTCTCCGAAAGCTGAAACAGACATTGCCAACATTTTCAGAATAGTCAAATTAGCTAGGATTTCCTATCCTTAAGTTCAATTCTGGACACAGGGGTAAAACGGTAATTTCGGGCAAAAATGGTATCCGTCGTTGGACCCGCTTTGTACCGAAAATCGTGCCAGAGTTAATGGTCTCTAAAGTCGTCAAACTATATGTCTACGGATTTGATTTGATGATACGAACCCAACGGTATGTCCAATTTTGGATTCCGGTGGGCCGTGCACAAAATTGCCCGTTGAATCGGATCGTAGGACCCGCGAAACGGCGATCGGATCAACTGTCTCAGAATCGGACCAAACCTGGCATATAGGACCAAAAAAACGATACGGTCCTGTTGGCGCAAGTTTTGCCTCGATCTGACGAACGTGCACAAAGTAATTGGAAAATTTGCACAGCGACCGATATGGTGAATTTCGACGGATACGCATCAAATTCGTCGCGCACACGCGACCAATTTGAATTTCGTCAAAGCCCACATGTCCGCAATATCTGTACGCACCTTTCGATGCTTACGGTGCGCAACCACGTCGCCCGGATTGGCGGGACGCACGTCGTATCGGAGGATTTTCTAGCTTTGATAGTAATTTTTCGTAGATTTTCTACATGAATTAACTAAGAATTTAATACAACAAAAATAATTATAAAAGAAAGGATTTGTTCTTGGCTATATGGGCTAAATCTCTGTTTGAGTCGATTTCCAAAATATCCTAAATCCTGATAGTAATCAGCCTTCAAAATCAGTCTCTAACCAATGCCTATGTGTTCTGTTATATATGGTTTTTCCTGAACTTTTAGGAATTATTATGATTTATCTAGGGAAAAACAAACAAATATAATTGAAGGGTTTGATAGAGGGTTAACCCAGCTATCCATAGAAATTTATAGCTCGAAATTTCGTGGAGAAGGGATGGAGAAAACATACCTCGAAATTTGTCACGCCCCAGTACCAGAATACTGGAGAGCGGGGGAATGACTCAACCAACTACGTATTACGGGTAGAGAAATACCGTATAATACAATCAATGCTATCTAAAAGACGAGGGGGTGCATACTACATGAAAGTCTCCCTATGGTCACTTCACATCTATTGTCTCAATCATTCAAACAAGAAATAATAATAGAGAACATGTAAGATAAAGCAGTAAGGCGTCCCAAACGCTCAGTCAAAATGTTTTTGATATCTGGTTTTACAAAACATAGCCAGAAGATATAGCAAAGTATACACAATTGTTTATCAGCTGCAGCCTGACTTAGTTACAATTATGTAAAAGTAAGCACAAGACGATCCGACCAACATGTCGGTGCCAAACGACAAAGTATAAAGTAAGTAATAAAACGAGCGGGGAAGTAAGGAACCCACTCGAGTCCTCCTGCGATCATTCATCTAGTATTGACCATCTTGGAGGTGGAAGTACGCTGAATCCTCGAAAACCGGCTCTAAATCTGGCCGTGCAAAATCAGAGAGGTTAGACCTCTAATAGCAAGTACCGCAAGGAAGCACAATATGAGGAATTAGATCCAGTAATAAGAAAAATATGATAAATACACTACAAAAAGTGACCTTTGGGGACAACAAAAAACCATCTTAAAAACTGCAATTACCGTCCCAACAAATATTTGGGACGGCCTTTGGGACGGGAATGGACGGTCCCATTAGGGTGGCGTGGCAAAAACTTTAGGGACGGATATTGCCGTCCTAATTACTGTTAAAGGACGGTTAGGCAAAACGTCTCAAAAGTTTTCAAATTTATGCTTTTGTGTGACGGTTTATTAATTTGTCCCAAAAAATAAGTTTTTGTAACAAATATATTTCGTCCTAATAAATAAGGGACGAAAATTTAAAAAGTACTGTAATCGTGCGAAAAAACTTAACAAATTGTTTAAATTATTATGGAATTACTAATTTCCTGTTTATATATAAAATATATAATTGAATTTTATATACAACAAAAATTCATACAGAACTATTTTATTTAATCGAAAATGCATATGGTAGCCGCAACATTAACAAAGCGTAGCCGCAACATTAACAAAACGATTTCTATAAAACATATTTAAAGGTAATATCCTATTGTTCACAAAATAAAATCCAAGTCTTACATCACTTAGAGTGTTCCCATCAAGTTTTACATCAGTAAGCATTCACTTAATTTACAAAATAAAATTTACGACTTTTTACACAAGTCAAAAACATATATATTTGATTTTCCACATCCATTGACAAACGGATCCACACATCCATGGCTGCCAGCAACATTGGCTACCTGGAAACACATGAATAAGCCAGAAATATGGTTAGTTATAAGTAATTGGGACCCTTGGTACATGAATAAGCCACAAATATGGTTTAATTAATCAATTAGAAGGTTAAGCAACAATAACCAAAATCAGGTGACCAGGTAGTCTGCTGGGGGGATCTCTTGGGTCTTGACTGCACAGCATTCAACTGACCAGGTAGTCACTTTTGGAGGCTATGGTTGATTTCAGCTTTCTTACACAACCTGCAGTCCAGACTCCACAGTCAGGTGTTTTCATCATTTCAATACTATCAACATTCAGAAGCATACTGGGAACTATATTCACCTTTTACATCCAAAATGAGCAGAATATTAACGCTCACACAGCTCAAATTACACTCAGAGAAGTTCAAATTCAATTCAGGCAGGATTTAGATGTACAATGTGTAATTTTCCACGAGTCCCTTCAAACATAGCAACATCCCCGATAAGATCACTCCAGCAAGATAATTTTAAATTATTTTAATAGTTTTATCTACACTATTAAAGATAGAATAATAATAAACGAATAAGTACTTGAAGCCAGCATCAAGTTTTTATGATAACTCAGTTGAGGATTAGTCGAAAGTAGAATAGTCGTTGCTAAGTAATACTAACTTGAATAATGTCCATGTGCAACACAAATGCCTACATGTACTAGTTGGAGAATTAAACAATGCCATCATAAACACTGTTACCTGTCAAAACAAAGGGACCACAGCCCAGCTATTCCTAAGTGATAGAAGGAAACTCAACCTAGACGGTTTCCTTTGTTCTTTCTTCTTTATTTCCAGAAGGTCAATTGATTTCCTCTAAATTTGAAGCAACGTGCAGCTAGTCCGCTGCAAGAAATGGATAAAAAAAAATACTATTTGGTTAAATGAAGTATATATAATTGATGTAATGCATGATAGGATACGATTCAAATGATTGTGAATTACTTGACATAGAATAAATACACATAATTATTGACATAGCAAAAGAACACTTACAAAATGATCTTTATTTTATTAAAAACATACAGTTTGTACATCACAAATACTTTACATAGATTTCGAGTCTTTTGACTAGCAATTGAAATGTTGTGTATATTGTTTTGGTTAATACTGACGGACACTAGAAATTGAAATGTTATCGAGTGATTTTTTTAGTAATCATGTTGAATCTTATGTGAATTCAAATAAAGATTAAAAAAATGACTGATCAAAGATATTCCTACATCTTGATTTGTTAATCCACATAGGAAAAAGAGTTGACAAAATCAACTGCACCACTAGCAAGATCCATAAAGTCTCCACAAATGAGCATTCCATTAATTATGTTGAATTTGATCAAACATTGCTGTATATGAACTCAGGAAATGTCTAGCCAAAATTTTCCATTTCGTATAAGAATTAGAGTCAACTTAATATCATATCTATCAAACTTAATTCATGGACAGTACTGAACAATTAAGTTTGGGATGGTTTTTGTTAATTGATCAGTAAAATCAACAAGCCAAAAATAGGGCAAAGAAAATGCTACCACAGATGAAGAGAGAATATAACAATCAATTATAACCCCCAATATTAATCAACATGTCAGATTAGCCAAGATGTCATTGCATAGTAAGACATCATCAAACACTTGGTCTATCAATAGGAAAAGGTCATGGAGGTTATTGTATTATATTATATTCACATCATTTGTGATCTTGACTACATGAACAACAAGAACCATGATGGAATAAACTTCTTGGTTCATCATTCAACAGTTCTAAAATATTATTTGTGTAACCTGAATTTAGGCTATGTAAATTACTGATGGAATCTTCAGAAACTGAAGGTAACAAACAAGTCCAATAATAGAAAAGTAAAAATGTGACAAAGACGATGACACTTAGAATGAAGACCTTCGCCGAAAGGAACATTCTTCCAGAAGTTGGTTGAAGCTCTCAAGATATTAGCTTGAAAATTATTGACTAGCCAATACCATTTGGGCCGACCATTGTAGCAAATCAAAATACATCATAGGTGAACAACAGAAAATATAAGACTCGAGGATCAATCGAATTGCAAAACTTCTTAAAGTATGAAGGACAAGAGTTATGTGAGAAGATGCAATAATTAAGATACATGCATTTTATTTTTTATATGTACTTATTGATCTAGAGATGTCCACTTCCCGAATCTTTTAGGTAGCCTTCTTATTGTTCCTCATTAATTTATCTGATTAATCTGAAATTGTATTCTTCCACACAGACCTACAAGTTAAAGATCTTAAAAAGCACTTCGAGCAGTAACTATTGTAGAATAAATGTTACCATGTCAAATACCAGAAGGAAATATTTGTAGATGATAAATGTCTCTCTCTCAGATCAGTTTATATTATCAGCATAAATCGTATATTTAACTGATAAACAATGAGCATACCTTCATATTTCCCCCAGAAGTAACATCAAGAACATCACTCCCATGACTGAAATAAAATGCATGAGCAGAACTTTCAGGAAGAAACTTCCCAGCACTAAAATATAGTCTAGTAAAAACTATTGATTTTGGATGACAAAATAAATCACAGGAATGACAAACTGCAAAACTAAATAAAAATTAAAAAAATGCAAAATTTGGTGTGCATATATTTAGTATTTTCTAATGCAATTTGGCAAGACAATATAGATGGCACATGCATATTTCATTTACTGGCGTGGAGATATACAACCAAAAACATGGTCCGTACTTAATCGGTTTGAAACTCTTAAAATGCCTAGTATTTTTAAATTTTCTGTCCAAAATAATATAATTTTTAACTTTTCCATCCAAAATAATATTATTGATGGAATCTTAAAACTTCTGCTGCCCAAGAATGGGGAAAAATCTTTAAGCTTCCACCTATAAGTATTAAGCTAAAACATATTTACTATACAACGTTCTAATACAGATATCTGGTTCACATTGGGCTAGGGGTTTGCATATGGCATAGCGGATATTCATCAATATATCATCAATACGTAAAAATATATAGCATCCCTATCGTATGCATTAAATATGTCACATATATAAATGCTGATTAAAATTATCTATATGCATTATGCTACATATCACAATAGCCTAAATACTACCCTATCTAATGAAATAGTTATCAGGAATCAATTTTATCAGACGCACTTTTTAAGAAAGGAAGAGAGAAGCGATAAGAAAATTAAGAAACAAACAAACTGTAAAACACCTATTTGTAGTCACCACACTGAAGTCACAAGAGAGATTGGAGGTGGTCACAAAAGAGAGAGATCACCCGTCTGAGTCTCAAAGATTTTTTGTTTAGAATATTTGTAATATTAGGTTAACATCCTAATCCTTACCTGTTAAACCCTTGAAATCTTGATTTAAAAATATCAGCCGCTACAAAGCTTACCTAATAGCGAGCATTCTGTTAGGTTCGATCCAAGATATCAATGGACACTTCATCAAAATGATACAAAATGATTTTTATACACATCAATGGCGTTTAGGCTTTTGGGTCAAATTCAACATGTTGACCACTACTTTGAACAATGATTATGCATCTTAAAGCCATCTTAGGGCATAGGACAGTCTCCCTTACTAAACTTAGAGAGGTAATATAGGATGTATTGCAGAGATATGATGGTGATTCATCAAAAATTCAACAAAATGTCGGTGCACATGTTTCCTCAAGCATGTGTATGTAAAATTATAATTAGCAGTTTTTATTATCTAAAGGTTGGATTCCTCAAGCAACTGAAACAAGATGACCGGTGTGACAAATTCAGAAAAGTTGGGAGATCACTGATTTATATAAACCCTCCTGTACGAAGTTTTGTGGTTAAGCAATATAAGAATTATTTTTCCCTGCTCTCCTCTTCCTCCTTAGTCACAAACCCTAGTTTTGAACATGGTACCTACTGAGAATAACTCAACTAAGTGGGATGCTTTACGGAGGTGGATTGAGTAAATATATGAAGGAAACTACATACTCCCCCTCAAGCTGAATGCTCGAATCAGATATGTGACTCATGACCAGTTTTTCACGAAAAGCAGATAATAAGCCCAGCGGCTTTCCAAAGAAATTGACAGTCTACTTTCACAGCGAGTGTGCAGAATTCAATTATTCTTACTTAAGGAGGTGTAGCAACAACTGCCGATATGGGGTGATGGAGATATGGAGCAGCATGAGGAAAGACAAGGAAGGGTCGCATTAGGATTTGAGAAGTCTCGAATTTGATTTGGCAGGTTAAGTTTTCGACACGGTTTAGAGTTTGGGATTTTACGGTTAGGTTTTTTATGGTTATGGAGAGGAAGAAGATAAGATCAGTGTTTTGGGAGAAGAATTTATTTGGCAGAGAAAATTCTTTTTGGAAGGTAGAGAACAAGGGTTAGGATGAACTGACACCGTGTTGTTGCTCTATCATCATATTGTCATGTTGAGAGAAGCTCAACTAACTGGGGTGATTTTTTGAAGTGGTTTGAGTACATATATATAGGAGGAAATGTTCCCTCATAGTGCTTATATAGTATGGAACTAAAGGAAACTACAAAGTAATACTAGATCTAATAGTATCAATATATATTGATGTAGGTTTTGTAAACCAATACCCTTCTACCTTCTTCCACATTCCTCTACTTCCCTCTCTCTCTCTCTCCAAATGCCTAATTATAGTGTCTTTGTTTCCTTTATGATGATTCGAGAGTTTCATGCCCATCAATGTGATTGGTTTGTTGTTGATTCTGGTGATATGTTTACTTTCAACTTCAAGGTTATCCTAAGGCTCTAATAGTACTCCTACATTTAAACAACTTGCTATTTTGCGAACAATATCCTTGTCAACTTCTCCATTGTGATGACTTGTCGATCCAAAATAGTGAAAAGTGAAAACTAGCACTATTAGGCATCTCTTGGCCATAAACATTGACCACTCACTTACCTGATTTTTTGTTAATGCTCCATTTGAATGTATACCCTAAAGTTGATGCTGCAAAACACAATTCCACTTTGTACATTTGGTCAACATGTTGTAGGTAGCATCATCATTAGTTCTCTCCACACAATCAAAATGTTAGCAAAGGATCATCCAATCATATATTCATCCCCACTATTAGATGTCATTTTCTTAATTCGCCACGTCGATCATAACATTTATATTAGTCAGAATAAACAGTTCCTATTCCTAATGAAGAGGTATTAAAGATACAACTCCAAAATCTTCTACGCTGACAATAATATCCCTCTTTGATAGGATAGAGAAACTCAGAAATCCCAATTCCTTTGTTGTGTTCCTTTGAACTAACATGGCATAGTGTTATGATTTAAGGATCCTGTTTATACTCTAATCTATATTTAATGGCTGGGTCAAGAAAAGGGTCAACCAATTCTATCATGCCAGTTCTGTTTGATCATGAATTAGAATGAGAATGGTTATTATCCAGTTGGGTACAACATGAAGGTGTTAATAAGGTGATAGTTTTTACTTGTTCAATGCGTTAATCTGCCCTCAGTTTAGCTCAAAAACTCCTACTAAAATATAATCTACTGATGCAAGTCTATGTAGAACTCTCTCTATCTTCTACGAACTAGTGTGGTGCATATCTGAAGCAGAAAAGTCTTATCCCTTCTTCTCCTTGCTGGAATTGAGATATCTCCAAGGGTCACTTGTTTCCACGGGAACATCCAGGATCTCTACTATATTGCAGGACCACTTGTAGAATTGTGAACCCAGAATGCCACGCAGTTATTTAAAATTCATGATCCTTCATTGAGGTTTATAAGCAAAATCAGGTTCCGAGCCTCTAGTTTGATAACATAACGGTGATACAAATTGAAAAAGAAGATCCAAGTCCTGAAAATACTGTGAATCCTCGACAGATTCAATAAGGCTCCTAGCTCCAATCACTTCTTTGTTACCCATACAACCAGAATGCCACATAGTTATTAAAAATCAAGATCCTTTATTGAGGTTTACAAGCAAAATCAGGTTCCGATCCTCTAGTTTGATAACATAGAGGTGATACGAATTAAGGAAGAAGATTCAAGTCCTGAAAATCCTGTGGATCCTCGACAGATTCAACAAGACTCCTAGCTCCAATCACTTCTCTCTTGCTCAATGATACAACCAGAAAAAAGAAGAAACAAAAAGCAGCAACAAACGGCAGACCATAATAACATTTCCTCCAACATTGAAGAACTAATATATGCAAAGTAAGTTCACCTAACAAACCGAAGGATCCTGCTCAATTTCCACAATAACAAAAATGAGGCATTTTATAGGAAAAGGAAAAACTATCTCTCTCAAACAATTTTTTGAAGTTCTTTCTTCCTAAGTTTGTCGAAAAACTCTGAAATGTTAGCTAACTTTCTTGGATAAGAACTCTTACCCAACACAGTGATCCCCTACAATTAGTGAGTTTGTACTAACATGAAGCAGAGAAAGATGACCATCAGTATGACCCTGCATACATATGGAGTGACATGGTAAGCATATTGCAAATACAAGAATAAGACATGCCAGCCCAAATAAGTTATGATATGATACCCAACTGAAAATATACAGCAAACAGAGGGGAGAAAAAACACCACAGAATGAACAAAGTGAAAAGGTCAATTATCAAACAGGGAAAACATAAAGCAAAGTAGGAAGGAGATCATCTCCTGAATAGATTCCTTGATACATCAATCAAATACAGATATAGTAATTAGCTTGCCTTCAGGAGTCGATCAAATGAAACTAACATTTTCTATCCGAGCATAACAAAAAGTTCTAAAATAATTAACGCTCATCCCCATCCATATGTTTTTAATCAATTCCAAAACTTGAGGTTCTGCCGAATGATCCCACATGTTTTTTTGGGAAACCACACAATAAAAAACGAGTGAACTAATTAGAAAATAAAAATTGCACAAAAGAGAATGAAGAAGAAAATTGGACCTTTTACAGCTTTGTAGGGATCGGTGGGATCTTGGCGAGGGGATTGTAGGTTGGGAGGAACACTCAGAGTGGACATTTCCAACCACTACCGACACTAGATACTCTCAGCATCGGAGATCATACCTCTCCCAAATTTGCACAAACAAATTTGCACAAACAATGCAAAACACCCAAAATTAAAGCAAATGAGACTATTGAAAGAAAGAGAAGTACTCACCTTCAACATCGGAGATCATACCTCTCCCACCCATTTAGCAGAAAGGAGAATGAATATAGGAACCCTAACCCCAACCCTAATTTAATAGGACAGCTCAAAACCCTATATTCGCTCGCGACGAACGAGAAGAACAAATCAATGGCATGAAAATGGAAACCCTGGCCTGGAATTAGGGTTTATGTGAGTAGAGGGAGAAGATAGAGAAATCCTAACTCTCAATCTCGAGGAGGTGAGGAATTGAAAACCACAGAAGTGGAGTCCCAGTAGAATCCAGTAAAGAAGAAATAGGCTTGAAGTTGAGGTGTAATAAAGAAAGAGGGAGAGAGAGAGAGAGAGAAGAAGAAGAAGAAGAAGAAGAAGAAGAAGAAAGTCTGGGAGTGAGAGAGCGGGAGTGAAGGAATAACGAAGGAGAGAGAGAGAGAGAGAGAGAGTGGAGGCAGGTTAAAAAAATATGTGGATGAATGGTGTGGATTCATTCTAGAGATCCAATGGTTAGGAGTAAGAAAAAAAAAGATTTCTAAAAAATTTTGGTTTGGGCAGCCAAATAATTGCCATTCCCGCTGAAATTATTTGAGACGGTCTCAAAATTTATTTGGAACGAAAAATATTAATAGTCCCAAATAAGAGATCCATTTTTCAATCTGTCACCAATAAATTTGTTTTTTGTTACAAAAAATATAGCAGTCCCAAATAATAATTTTTTAGGACGTTTAAAACTAGAGTTCTTAAAAGTGTTGTCCCAAAAGCCAACTTTTTTTGTAGTGATAGATCTCTGCTTGCTACTGGGATTCACATAACATCACGACACTTCGAACCAACTTTCCAACCAAACAAGAACAGAAGTTGGCCCGTCATATCCTGACATTATGATTATCTCAGTTAGTTAACAGAGTAGGTACAGTACACAAACAAATCAATTTAAACGTCCATTCAACTACTACGGCTTGCTACTGTAAGTTTCAAGTTACCTTGGAAAGATGCAATAAGGGATTCCTCAGTTCTTACTATGTGCAAGCAAGGCTAGTCTACCCAAATAATCAATTGCGCCAATCATGAATTAGACGAGTCCCAGCGGGACGACCGTCATCAATATACAATAAATAATATAAGCAGATACCGCTCCCTGCCCGTGTGGCAGATTTGCAGTATCTGTGGGAACCAGCCGGCCTGTCGGACACTAATAGTCCTAAAGAGGGCTGCCATGTAAGAACTCGGGAATCCATTCCTTCCATGCAATCATTATTTTATTTAACTTAGTAGCCTCTATGTTAAGTGAAATCCCATGCCGTGGATCATGGTCATTCAGAATGAGTACTTCCGTACAAAGTACGATATGCCCAACTCCACAATGGTACCCGTACAGTTATGTTGTAGGCCTTACATAGCGTAATGCAACAATCAAAACTAACCACGGAATAATCATGCCTTGACCATAAAGTACACCTGCTGCCTTTGTAGAAAAATAAATTGAAGCCTGCACGTGCCTGTATGCCAATATTCGGGATCGGCCAATCGATTGCAATAGTTCATAGTTAATATGAACGTGTCTCATTCAATTCAATTCAATAAGAAGACTAGCCAGTCTCTTAGTTCCAACTAGGAACGCATGATCAATTATTAATCAAGATAATAATCAATGTTAATTAACGCCAAATTTGGAACAGAATCAGCCAAAAGATATTATGGGCTAGAATTCATGCGGCCGGGAAATTATTGGTTCATGCGGTTGAGAAAGATATATGCTCATGCGGCTGAAGCCAACCCAGCCATGCGGCTGAGAAAAAGTAAAGTTATGCGGCTGCGAAACTAAGTCCATGCGGCTCAAGAAATCGAGTCTATGCGGCTCAAAAAATCAAGTCTATGCGGCTCAAGAAATCAAGTCTATGCGGATAGGGGATCTGGGCCCTATGCGGCTCAGGTTTCATGCGGTCAGGGTCTGATCCTTATGCGGCTCAGAAATATCAAATCACATGCGGCTGGAAGTGACAGATCTCATGCGGTCGAAATGACAAAGCCTATGCGGCTGGAAATGACAGATCACATACGGCCGAAATGACAAAGCCTGTGCGGCTGGAAATGACAAATCACATGCGGCCGAAATGACAAAGCCTATGTGGCTCAAATGACAGATCACATGCGACCGAAATGACAAAGCCTATGCGGCTGGAAATGACAGATCACGTGCGGCCGAAATGACAAAACCTATGCGGCTCAAATGACAGATCACATGCGGCCGAAATGACAAAGCCTATGCGGCTCAAATGACGAGCCTCATACAGCTGCGAACGATTATCTTATGCAGCTACGGCAAACAGAAGTACATGCGACTATGGCAAACCGAAGTACATGAGGCTGGGAAAGATAGAAGCCCATGCGGCTACGGCCAATAGAAGTACATGCGGCTGGAGGACATAATGCATATGCGGCAAGCAAAGCTCATGCGGCCAGGTTTGCTCATGCGGCCAGGGGAAATCTTGCCGTATGTGTCACGACCCGCACCCTAGAGTTAGGGTACGAGAACGTAACAACGTCCAGCCTACGCCGTAGTGTCGACGGTAGAACGCTGTCCTAGGTCTCAATGCATCTAACAGTATAAGACTAAACAGTTTATACTCCCCGAATGGAGGTGACATAGCAGAATGTAAACTCAATCACATCTAAGGTAGAGCATAAAGGAAGATAGATAAAACATGAAATCGAAAAGAGATACAACAGATAGAAGTCTAAGTGTCTAAGATACAAACTCAGAATACATCTCAAAACCTAAATACAGTAATCCATAAATACAACTCAAAATGACTGAAAATAAACTATAAGCAAAACCCCTAGCTATCTATGCAACCTCTACTATCTCCTCTAGGCTAGCAGGCAACCTCCAGGCTATCTGTAAAATTTATCAATGGGTCCAGTCAGGACTGGAACGAGCACAGTACATCTCAACAGTTCATAGCAGGTTAGAAAATATAATCATGCAGTAAAGTAAGATATAGATACTGAAGGAAATGCAGTATGTAAACAGAGAGAGAACTGTAATAGAAATATCTACTATACATAGAGAACTAATAGTGACTAGTGAGTCAGAGTAAAATATAAACATGTGAATGGCATAGGAGATTCATGACTACAGCTAAGAGAGTGATTCATGACTACAGCTACTTGGATAATATTCACATGTCTATTTCTACTCCCCCATCCCCAATCAATACACAAAGATCTGTTCAAGTTATGTTAAGATTCGTGAAACTTCACATGGCTCATAAAATGAGTGATACGTGAAGGTGATTCATGATGGCTCTGTGAACATGAGAGTACATGTGTCACAAGCGATTCGTGAATCAGAGGAAGCATAGAGACACATGATGATTCATGAAACGCACAAAACATGTAGTATCCGATGCTCCCGAAGGGGATAACATCTCATGAAAAGATCCATATAGTACCAATCCGTGTGACCAACGTGACTGTATCAAGTAAAGTAATTTAAAGCATGAAAATAATTCTAAACAGGATATGAAATGATCAGAGAATGTACTCGTCTGATATCTGAATGTCCAAGGTAAAGATACTGTCCGAGGAGAGGTGTCTGGCTCCTAATTAGAACAGCACAAGTCACAACATGTCCAGAAGGGTAATATAAAGTACTACAATGCATTCTACATGAATCTAGGTCAAACTAGGCCAAAGTCAACCCTTGGTCAACTCTGGTCAACTGCACTAGTCAAACTAGGTCAAACTAGGTCATGTCCTAACCCAGCAAGTTTTACTAGGCCTAACCAAGACTATCCTAGCAAGCACACATCAATATAAGGCTATACAAGCCAACATACACCCAACTCTATATAGCATGCAATTATTCAATACTCAAATAGGCAAGAATTCACATTGGATATACACTAGGTAATCTATTATTTTAAGCTATATATGTCTACACATATATACACATGCATATATTGGTATTCAACATTAGGTCTATAATCATGACATTTCAAATGGTTATATAAACTTATATATTACAACACAATATGCTAACATATATATAATATACATACATAGCTAAGTTAACTATATTCATAAATACTTATTTAAGAGGCTATGTGTGTGTATGTGAACATGGCAAAGGGGAAAGTGAGGGTTAAATGGGCATACATAGTGTATATATATCAAAGAGTGTCAAAGTGTAAGTGAACAATGTGTCAAGTGTGATAGTGTCAACATAGTGTAAGGGGGTACATGAGGTAATATAGGATTTGTGTTCACATAGAACATCACATCTCATTAACTTGTATATTGCATACATTACATCTATTATTCCATTACATTCATGCTTGCATTCATTCATCATTCATTTATTCTCTTGCACCACTATATGCACCATACATTACATACTATGGAACCTACATATTCATTATAAGCCATACTTATACATGCTTACATTAGATAGGATACTTACATCTCATACATCATTTATTTAAACATTTACTCATGCTTGCATTCTCTATTTAATTATATAATGTATATACATTAACATGGGTTAAAGTCAAATAGAACATTATATTACACACAAGGGTGCACAAAATGCATATACCGAATAGTAACTCCTACTAATAATCAATACTGTACCATCTCAGCATGAATTAAAATCTAGGATTAAAGTATGTTATAGATCTATGTGTTAGCTTTCCGAAACTTCAAACGGATCGCGTTTTCGTTTTCGAAAACTCCCGAAATCGCAAAAACACCGAGAACGCATTTGTCTTTCGTACAGCTGACACTCAAATAATTCTCCAGAAAGTTACAGAAAGAATTAGGCCTATTAATACATGTTTTTGGAAAGCTAACTTCAATACGCTTCTTTTAAAAAACGGAAGATTAAACCGAGCTTTGAGCTAGAAGTTATGACATTTCTAAGTTAGGGCTGAAATTAAAAACGTAGAAAAAAATCATGACAGATTTGGGTAGTTTGAGACAAAAGAACACAAGTATATAACATAATATATCAAGAACTCACTCTCTACACTAATATATATATGAGACACTATAGAACACATCTCCAATACAAAAATATGAGATTAAACATGTAATAATTCATTCATACATAACAACAACACATAGTGTGTCCAAATTTGGGATTTTCCCACATGGACACAACCACAACACAAAGGACACTCCTATGACCTCCAAATGGACACAAAATGGACACAAATGGAGATACAACCATGGGGGTCATTCCTATGGGTTCAAAATAGACCTATATGTATGAGGAAATGAAAAGGAGAAGGGATTTATACCTCCCGGTAGATCGAATCGAAGAAAAGCCTTCCCGGAGCGACACCGACACGTAGAGATTCCAAAAGGACACGAACGAGCTCCGAATCCTCCCAAACTTGGGTAGCTTCCTCCTTGGCTAGAATGGAGAAGGAAAGAAGAAGATTTGGTGGCGAAATGGAAGGATTTGGTGGAGAAATTGCTAGGGATTGCTCTCTAGGAATTTGGGGAAGAACAAGAGAGAGTGTGGATGAGAATAATGAAATGAACTTGAGCCTATCCTCTCCCAAAGTGGCTGGCCATATGGGGCTATTTGTCCTATTATGGTAAGGTCTAAAATGTCCCCACTAACCTATTCTATGAGTATTAGGAAAGGGCTAATTGGTTGGGGCTAAATTAGTCATTCTAAAGTCTCTAATCACACTAACCTTATCCATAATAATTAGTCTAACCTCTAACTAAAATATTTCTATCATGTGGACTAAATTTAATATCATGTGGGCCATGCCTAACTAGTGTGTGGGTCCTACTAGAGTCAAATTACCCCCGGGTCCCCGTTTCAAGTCGGATTGAGTTGAAATTCGAACCCGACTCAAATAACCCCAAAACAATATCATAAATAATAAAATAATATCAAAATAATTCAAAGAGGTCAAATGCAAAAATATTCTTAGGCCAAAAATGACATTAAAATATCATAATCACATGGTTAGGCTCTAGGTCAAACAGTCTCTAGGGTTTCACTAGCAAA
This sequence comes from Iris pallida, assembly GCA_029216955.1. Classification (NCBI taxonomy): domain Eukaryota; kingdom Viridiplantae; phylum Streptophyta; class Magnoliopsida; order Asparagales; family Iridaceae; genus Iris; species Iris pallida. Next base: position 3,975,200 of record JANAVB010001796.1, on the reverse strand, counting down.
ACGTCAAAACCACAAGTCATTGATTTAAATAATTTTAAAATGATTTAAAATCATCAAAAATTATATCATGAATTAAATATCATTATTAAAATAATTATAAACATGAAATTTCAAAATTACTCTCATTTGGGAAACTGGGTGCTACAGCATGAAAGTGCATGCGGTCAAGTACTGTTCTTCTTCTCCATTTTCGAGAACAGAACCATGGAAGCCATTGTTTTCAAGCTTTCTAAATCCTTCATACCAAGCCCAAATTTGGACTTCTATAGGTCAAAATAGGGTAGGACAAAATTTTCTACAATATGGAACCATCAAAACTTGGAAATAACAAAGTTAGTTAGATCAAAACCCAAAAAATCCGAAAATGTATTAAACTTAGATCTACATGAAATGAGCCATAGAAATTACAAATACTAAATACTAAAGAGACTTAAGATCAAGTAAGAAAGTTGATGTAAAAATAATATTGTGGTTCCATCATAAAGCAAGTTGGTACTTGCCTATACGGCTGGTTAGGTGGAGGAGAGTTATGGAGGATGAAGAAGAAGAGTTAATGAGAAGAAGAAGTAATAAAGAGAGAGAAAGGGTTTGGGGCTTTAAATGAAGAGGGGGTAGGTGGTAGGTGGGTTCATGTTGAGCCACCCAAGGCTGAAAAATAAACCAACTCAGGTCGAACCCAAAAAGCAAGGCAGAAAGTAAAATACAGAAAGTAAAATATAGAAAAATAATTAGCGAGAAATTAAAGGAATTTTAAATACAGAACAATACATGATAAATATTAAATAAATATATTTAAGCAGTACATGTATTAAAATACGTATTCTGGGAACGGAAAGTGACATCTCTACCATCCTTAGAAAAATTCCGTCCTCGAAATTTCAAATCCAAGCAGGATAGAAACATCAGAGCTAAACTAATCTAAGTACAAGCAATTTTAGCAAGCAATTATTTTACAATGTCAATAGCAAGTAACATATCTATGTTTAATAATCTACGACATTAAGCAGTTCTACTCATAAGGTGACACGCATGAGAAGTTAAGACAATCAAGGTATACAGAAAGAGATATACCTTGTGAGTCAAACAGGTACGGATACCGTGATCGGATATCATCCTCACGTTCCCACGTTGACTCCCCTAAAGAGTGATGACCCCAAGCAACCCGGACAAGGCTAATTGTTCGATTCTTGAGTATCTTCTCCCTTCGGTCCAAAATGGACACAGACTGTTCCTCGTAAGACAGGTTGATACTAACAACCAGCTCAGAATGATCAAGGAAATGGCTTGGGTCCGATACATACCTACGTAACTGAGATACATGGAACACGTCATGCACCTCTCGTAACGAAGATGGAAAGGATAAACGATAAGCAACATCGCCTATCCTATCAAGGATAGCAAATGGGCATACGTACCACGGACTCAACTTTCCACGAACGCCAAATCTAATGACCCCACGGGTAGGTGAGATCCGCAAGAACACGTGGTCCCCAACAGAAAACTCTAGCGGCCTACAATGCTGGTTCGCCCAATGACGATGTCGATCCTGCACAACTCGAAGTCGCTCTCTAATTTCCTTGACCACTTCAACCGTCTGAACAATCAATTCTGGACCTAACATCTTCCTCTCCCCTATATTATCCCATGCCAATGGCGACCTGCACTTCTTACCATATAGTGCTTCGAATGGTGCCATCTGGATACTAGCTTGATAACTGTTGTTGTATGAGAACTCAACTAAGTGCAGGTGACTCTCCCAAGATCCTCCAAAATCCAGGGTGCAAGCTCGTAACATATCTTCTAAAGTCTGAATTGTTCTTTCTGATTGTCCATCTGTCTGTGGATGGTAAGCCGTACTAAATCTTAATTTGGTACCCAGACTATGATATAAGCTCTTCCAAAAATTTGATGTAAAATGGGTATCTCTATCTGACACAATACTGACATGGACTCCATGTTGTCTGACTATTTGCTGCATATACAACTCAGCCAACTTTTATGTAGATTGTCCTACTCTGAAAGGAAAAAAATGTGACACCTTTGTAAGCCGATCTACTATCACCCAAATAGCATCTTTACCACTTGGTGATCTAGGTAAACCGGTCACAAAGTCCATTGTGATGTGTGCCCACTTCCATTCTGGAATAGGAAGCGGTTGCAATAATCCAGCTGGCCTCTGCTGTTCTGCCTTCACTTGCTGACATATCAAGCAACGGGAAATGAATCTAATTATCTCCTTATTTATTCCGTTACACCAGAAGTGTTGCTTGATATCTTGGTACATCTTGGTCCCTCCAGGGTGTATAGAATATTGAGAACTGTGAGCTTCTGTCATAACCTCATGTCTGATATCTCCACTAGGCACACATAGGCGTGATCCAAACCTAAGTGTACCATCTTCATGGATTTGCATCTCCTTTCTGAGTTTTGACTCACACTCTGTCCTAAGCTTCTGAATCCTTGGGTCCTGTGCCTGAGCTGCCTTGATCCTGTCTTCTAAGTCAGATTGAACTTGTAGACTCGCCAGAATTTTTACATCACTAGAAAGTATAACTTCGATGCCCATCTCCTGAAGGTATTCTAAGATGTGCTTTGTGTTGTCAACATAAATGTGCCGCCTCTCCTACTGAGAGCATCTGTTACCACATTAGCCTTGCCTGAATGATATTGAAGCTCCACGTCATAATCCTTGATCAATTCCAACCATCTTTTCTGTCTCATGTTCAGTTCCTTCTGAGTAAAGATGTACTTCGGACTTTTGTGGTCTGTGTACATGTCCACTCGATCATCATATAAGTAAAGTCTCCATAGCTTCAAAGCAAATACTACTGCAGCCAACTCCAAGTCATGAGTTGGATAATTTTTCTCGTGGTCTCGAAGTTGCCTAGATGCATATGCTATCACCTTCCCATGCTGCATGAGGACGCACCCAAGTCCTTTTCCTGACGCGTCACAATATACTGTGAAACCTCCGGGTCCAACCGGTAATGTAAGAATAGGCGCTGATATCAACTTCTGCTTCAAATTCTCAAATGATGCCTAGCATTATGCCGACCAGACGAATGGCACATCCTTCCGTGTTAAGCGGGTCATGGGTGCTGAAAGTCTCGCAAAGTCTGAGACGAACCTTCTGTAATATCCTGCCAATCCCAAGAAACTATGTACATCTGCTACGGTCTTGGGTACTGGCCAACTCTCTACTGCTTCTACCTTCTTGGGATCCACTGCTACTCCAGCTCCTGATATGATGTGTCCCAAAAATGAAATATGATCCGTCCAGAACTCACACTTGCTGAGCTTGGCATACAACTGGTTCTCTCTCAGAACCTGCAACACTTTCCGGAGGTGGTCTTCATGCTCCTCCTCACTGGCAGAGTACACGAGAATGTCATCAAGAAACACAACGACAAACTGATCTAAGTATGGCATAAAGATGCGGTTCATCAAATCCATAAATATTGCTGGAGCATTGGTCAAACCAAACGGTATTACCAAGAATTCATAATGCCCATACTTTGACCTGAATGCTGTCTTAGAAATATCCTCCTTCCGAACCCTTACTTGATGATACCATGAACGAAGATCTATCTTGGAGAAAACTCTAGCTCTGCTCAACTGATCAAACAAGTCGTCGATCCTGGGTAATGGGTACTTGTTCTTTACTGTTGTCGCGTTGAGCTTCCTGTAGTCGATGCACAATCTGGATGACCCATCCTTTTCCCCACAAGTACCACTGGTGCTGTCCATGGTGATACGTTAGCTTGAATGAACCTTTTCTCCTTCAGTTCTTCTATGTGCTGATATACCTTGGCCTGCTCTGAATCCGCCATTCTGTAAACTCGATCTGATATCGGTTTAGTTCCAGGTGCCAATTCTATACTGAACTCAATATCTCTAACCGGTGGTAGACCTAGAAGTTCTTCGAGAAATACGTCTAGAAATTCTTCAACTACCTTCGGAACTTGAACTTCTTCCATTGCCATTACTACTCCCTACTCTTGTTGAGTTGCCACTGATCTGACTAAGGTGAACCGCTTCATGCCTGGAATATCAAAAGATACACTCCCTCTACGACAATGTATTATCGCATGACTGTCTTTCAGCCAGTCCATGCCTAAGATAACGTCGAAATTTCCAACAGGAAATTCTATCAACCTGGCGGGTAAGGAATGCCCGTAAACTACAACGCTACACGCTAGAATAATCCTACTAACTCCTACGAGCCCATTACCAGTGAGTATATTCAACCTCCCTGTCAATGCCTCGAACTCCATTCCTAGCCGTGTTGCAAATTGTGCAGATATAAATGAGTGTGATGCTCCAGAATCAAACAATGCTACTACGGGATATGAGACGACGAAAATGTTACCTGCCACAACATCTCCTGATGCCAATGCCTCTTCCGAGGACAGAGTGAATGCATACTCTCGACCTCCTTGTTGGTTCCCATGCTGCGGCCTAACCTGGTGTTGCTGTTGGCCCCTGTCTTGGTGATGCTGGGGTGGTCTGTTTTGTTGTTGCTGCATCGACGGTCCCTACTGCCGAAACATCTGAGCCTGCGATATGAACGGACGTTGTGCCAACGGTCTCACTGCCACCGCTGGTCCTCGATACTGGCCTGCCCCTGATGCTGGCAGAGCAGAAAATTGTTGTACTGGTCCTCCTGAACTCGAATTCATGGAACAGGTGAAAACCCGATGATCTGGACTTCCACATATCAAACACTGCCCGTTCAATGTCCGACACATATCTCTAGTGTGCCCTACCTTCCCACAATAAGTGCAGCTCGCTGGGGGTTGCTGGTTCTTCCTCTGTTGCTGCTGCCTGGGTGGTGGTACTGGCCCTCGTATTGCCACATCGTGAATACGAATGCCAGGAGATGGTGTAACTCGGGGTGCTGCTCCCCCTCCTTCTTCAATCTGACTGTGGGATCTCTTCTGACCTCCAGTCCTTGTCGTGATCCTCTGAATAGTGATCTCATGCCTCCGGGTTGCCGTCAATACCTCATCGAAAGTCTGATAATTGTTCCCTTCTATCAATTGCAAGAGCTCAAGATGAAAGCCTTGCTGGAACCTCATAGCCCTCTGGCTCTCCGTTGCTACCATCTCTGGGGAAAACCTACTCAATCTGCAGAACTCTGCTGCATAAGCATCTACTGTCTTGCCAGCCTGTTTGAGGCTGATAAACTTCTGTTGTAGCTCAAACTGCGCCACAACTCTATAGTACTTCGTCTTGAATCTTGCAGTAAAATCGTCCCAAGCAACAGGACGTCTGATGCCTACTTTCTCTGATTCCCACCAATTATATGCGAGATCATGAAGTAATAACATCACTTGATCCACACGTTCTTTTGCCGGTACCTTAGCTGCTGTCAGAATAGCCTCAATATCCTTAAGCCATGCATCTGCTGAGATGGCATCTTCTGTGACCTCTAAACGACGGGGGTTGAACTTGCAAAACCTGGTTGATGCTCCTGAATTTGTCCTCGCCCCTCTTTCCAAAGCCATATGCAATCCTTGGTTGAGTAATACGTTCTGCTCCTACAACTGAGCGTGCATGCGCTGCTGGACTAACATCTGATGTTGCTGAGTAGCAATCATCCCTTTCATGATCTCCAGAAGGGCCGGTGTGTCCACTTCTACAGGGGTAGGTGGAACTGATGGTGGTGGTGGAACCTCTGGATACTGCGATCCAGCTGCTGCTTCCACTATCACTTCTTCTTGGATAATCTCTTGAGGTAGTATTGGTCCTTGTTGCTGACCAACAGGGTCAAGTGGTCCATGCTGACCTTATTGTTGTTGTCCAGTCCTGACAGATGCGGACGAGGTGCCCCTAAGAAAAGGGACAAGAGAGCAATCAAACGACCGGACATGAAGGATCAATGAAGTTGAAGGATACTGGAATGTCAAACTAGGATTGAGAATAACGAATCATGAGATCAAGGGGGAACATGTGTGATTGAGACATCCTATAAATTAAAACACCCTACAAGTCTGAAATAGACCTGCATGGGCCACCACTAAAACCTTGTCACGCCCAGAACCAGAATACTGGAGAGCGGGGGAATGACTCAGCCAGCTACGTATTACGGGTAGAGGAATACCGTATAATACGATCAATGTTTTCTAAAAGACGAGGGGGTACATACTACATAAAAGTCTTCGTATGGCCACTTCACATATATTGTCTCAATCATTCAAACAAGAAACAGTAATAGAGAACATGTAAGATAAAGCAGTAAGGCATCCCAAACGCTCAGTCAAAATATTCTTGATATCTGGCTTTACAAAATATAGCCATAAGATGTAGCAAAGTATACACAATTGTTTATCAGCTGCAGCCTGACTTAGTTATAATTATGTAAAAGTAAGCACAAGACGATCGGACCAACATGTCGGTGCCAAACGACAAAGTATAAAGTAAGTAACAAAACGAGCGGGGAAGTAAGGAACCCACTCGAGTCCTCCTGCGATCATGCCTCTAGTATTGACCATCTTGGAGTGGAAGTACGCTGAGTCCTCGGGAACAGGCTCTAAATCTGGCCATACAAAACCAGAGAGGTTAGACCTCTAATAGCAAGTACCACAAGGAAGCACGATATGAGAAATTAGAACTAGTAATAAGAAAAATATGATAAATAGATCTCTGCTTGCTACTGGGATTCACATAACATCACGACACTTCGAACCAACTTTCCAACCAAACAAGGACAGAAGTTGGCCCGTCATGTCCTGACATTCTGATCATCTCATTTAGTTAACAGAGTAGGTACAATACACAAACAAATCAATTTAAACATCCATTCAACTACTACAGCTTGCTACTGTAAGTTCCAAGTTACCTTGGAAAGATGCAATAAGAGATTCATCAGTTCTTACTATGTGCAAGCAAGGCTAGTCTACCCAATCAATTAATTACGCCAATCATAAATTAGACGAGTCCCAGCGGGACACCCGTCATCAATATACAATAAATAATATTAGCAGATACCGCTCCCTGTCCGTGTGGCAGATTTGCAGTATCTGTGGGAACCAGCCGGCCTGTCGGACACTAATAGTCCCAAAGATGACTGCCATAAGAACTCGGGAATCCATTCTCTCCATGCAATCATTATTTTATTTAACTTAGTAGCCTCCATGTTAAGTGAAATCACATGCCGTGGATCATGGTCATTCAGAATGAGTACTTCCGTACAAAGTACGATATGCCCAACTCCACAATGATACCCGTACGGTTATGTTGTAGGTCTTACATAGCATAATGCAACAATCAAAACTAACTACGAAATAATCATGCCTTGACCATAAAGTACACCTGCTGCCTTTGTAGAAAAATAAATTGAAGCCTGCACGTGCTTGTATGCCAATATTCGGGATCGGCCAATCGATTGCAATAGTTCATAGTTAATATGAACGTGTCTCATTCAATTCAATTCAATAAGACGACTAGCCAGTCTCTTAGTTCCAACTAGAAATGCATGATCAATTATTAATCAAGATAACAATCAATGTTAATTAATGCCAAATTCAGGACATAATCAGCCAAAAGTCATTATGGGCTAGAATTCATGCGGCCGGAAAATTATTGGTTCATGCGGCTGAGAAAGATGCGCGCTCATGCGCTGAAGCCAACCCAGCCATACGGCTGAGAAAAAGTAAAGTTATGCGGCTGAGAAACTAAGTCCATGCGGCTCAAGAAATCGAGTCTATGCGGCTCAAGAAATCAAGTCTATGCGGCTCAAGAAATCAAGTCTATGCGGATAGGGGATCTGGGCCCTATGCGGCTCAGGTTTCATGCGGCCAGGGTCTGATCTTTATGCGTTTCAGAAATATCAAATCACATGCGGCTGGAAGTGACAGATCTCATACGGTCGAAATGACAAAGCCTATGCGGCTGAAAATGACAGATCACATGCGGCCGAAATGACAAAGCCTATGCGGCTCAAATGACAGATCACATGCGACCGAAATGACAAAGCCTATGCGGCTGAAAATGACAGATCACGTACGACATGCTGCCGAAATGACAAAACCAATGCGGCTGGAAATGATAGATCACGTGCGGCCGAAATGACAAAGCCTATGCGGCTCAAATGACATATCACATGCGGCCGAAATGACAAAGCCTATGCGGCTCAAATGACGAGCCTCATGCGGCTGGGAATGATTATCTCATGCGGCTACGGCAAACAGAAGTATATGCGGCTATGGCAAACCGAAGTACATGCGACTGGAAAAGATGGAAGCTCATGCGGCTGCGGCCAATAGAAGTACATGCGGCTGGAGGACTGAATGCATATGCCGCAAGCAAAGCTCATGCGGCCAGAAAAAAACCTGTCGCATGAAAGTGCATGCGATCAAGTATTGTTCTTCTTCTTTATTTCTGAGAACAGAACCATTGAAGCCATTATTTCCAAGCTCTCTAAATCCTTCATTCCAAGCCCAAATCTGGACTTTCATAGGTTAAAATGGGGTAGAAAGAAATTCTCTACAACATCGAACCATCAAAACTTGGAAATAACAAAGTTAGCTAGATCAAAACCCAAAAATCTGAAAATGCATTAAACTTAGATCAACATGAAATGAGCCATGGAAATTGCAAATACAAAATACTAAAGAGACTTAAGATCAAGTAAGAAAGATGATGGAACAATAATACTGGGGTTCCATCATGAAGCAAGTTGGTACTTGCCTATGCGGCTGGGTAGGTGGGGGAGAGTTATGGAGGATGAAGAAGAAGAGTTAATGAGAAGGAGAAGTAATGAAAAGAGAGAAAGGGTTTGGGGCTTTAAATAAAGAGGGGGTCGGTGGTAGGTGGGTTCATGTTGAGCCACACAAGGCTAAAAAATAAACCAACTCAGGCCGAGCCCAAAAAGCAAAGCAGAAAGTAAAATACAGAAAGTAAAATACAGAAAAATAATTAGCAAGAAATTAAAGAAATTTTAAATACAGAACAATACATGATAAATATTAAATAAATATATTTAAGCAGTACATGTATTAAAATACGTATTCTAGGAACGGAAAGTGACAAAGTTGGCCCTAGGGTTGTCGTTGCTGCTGTCTTGCACTGCGCCCGCGCGGTTGTTGCGTGCGATTTTGGCCAACCGGTGGCCGATCCCCGACGGTCAAGGAGGCCGAGGACGGCGCACTGGGGTGGCGAGTACGTGTGGTGGCGCTGTTCGAGCGATGGGTTCTAGGGTGTCACGACCCGATCCCAAATAATTGGGTCGAACCGGATCATGCCCAGCCTGCACCGTTGTTGAGACGGCGGCAGTAAGCTGTTCCAGTAGCAGGTAACCATACAACAACACTATATTTGTCACAACTCAACATCGGGAAATTAAAACTTTATTAAACTTGAAATTTAAATACAACTGAAAGATGTTCTAAAATAAATAAACAGAGTTTGAAAATAAACAACAATGCTGAATAAGAAAAACTATCTATCAGCCGGTTCATCGGCCTCAGTTCCATCGTCCTCCAATGGGGACTATGGCAGCACTACTGGGTACAGGACAGGGTCGTAGTAGCTGCTGATTAACAGCTCAGCATCCTCAATGTCCCCTAAAAATGTATCTCCAGTCATGAGGGAGCAAAGTACAATTCGTGCTAATTTTTAACAGTTAAATTAAATAATAGAATCATGCAAATCTAAACAGTTTAAACATGAACAGTTTTCAGCAGTAAAACAGTATAATTTGAACAGGCAATGAAATATGACCGGCTTAGGTTTGTTACAGTAAAGGATAAGGGATTTATTACAGTATGGTCATACTCATTACACTATTCCCCCAGTCCCCAGTAGTTACAGTGCTCTCAGAGAGAGTTTCGTGTTTGCATCGTGGTTTAAACTTGCAATAAAGCGATTAAATAAATAACTGTAAACTAACACAAACTGTACTTGCCTCAAAGGAATTGACTGGAGAGGTAGAAGACTTCGAGACGGGAAATCAGAATCGTCCTCGAATTCCTACATTCGAGAAATTGACTCAGATTCCAGGTTTACCAATCTAGCTACGCTAGTTGAAATCTCTATTTGTGTCCTAATCCAATTTTAATTCTTTTAATTAACAACACGAAAACACGATTATTTGTGCGTTGATTTAGTACAAGGGAAAAAGATCATTTTAAACTTTTGAATTCGGAAAACTTCGTCGATACCAAATTAATTCTTAAAACTTGGTATTTTCATAGTTTATAAATATAAAGCTAATTTTCTTATTTAGTGAGAAATACATAATTTTTACTTAAATAAAAACTGATAGATCTTAGGTGAGAAAACCTTAATTATTTTTATACGAAAATACTTTTTATTCAATTTTACTCGTTTAATACAAAAACTCGCAAAACCAGAAATAACAAAAATCTAAGCTACCAAATACAGTTACAGACCACAGCCAGCTGGGCTTATGCTCATTACAATTTATTTACATAAATTGAAATAAGACAAAACTGCCGTTAGTCCTAAACTTTAAATATGAATAAAATATGATCAGAATTAAATAGTAAAAATAAAGATAAAATATAGAGTCTCAGATATGGTCCAATCCACAACTGGACTAATGTCTCAATGTCCGGGCGAAGCCGGTTTCGTTTGCACTTAGCCGGGTCCATTGACCGATACGGTCGTCACCCAAAACCAAATATCAAATAAAATTCCAAAATCCATTTTAAATTCATTTTTTAAAACAATCTAGGATTTACGAAAAAATCCGGCAGCATCTCCTCTGTTTTTGGTCAACCCAAAAACTGGGAAATAGCGCCGATACTTTCCTGCAAATCCCAAACCAGGGAAACCCAAATATGTATATATATAATAATCCACAACCAATCCACAGAATAATCGGAACGACCCGAATAATTTTCAGAAGTCCGATTCCAACCCAAAAACTCACAGAACGCTACCGAAAAAATCCGAAAAGCCAAAACATACCAAAAACCAATTCCCAAAATATTTCGAAAATCTAAAATAATCCACAGAACCTTTCCGAAGGTTCCGAAAAAATACGAGTCGCTAAAACCGAATTCCCAAAGGGAATCGGGGACCATTTCTCATCATAGACTATATGAAAAAGAGACGGAACAGGGGTTATACCTCAGGTTGCTCGGCTAGAGCTCTCAGATGAAAATAATAGAAAGAATTGGGGATCCGGATAGCAAAATAATCCCGGGACAGCGTCCAAACTGGAATCCAGCTCCTGGTCGGGAACTGAAAGTCCCAGAACGCGGATCGGGGCGCTGGGACAACAACGAACAGCAGCAACGCTGTCACGGAACAGCAGATCGGGGCACGGGGTCGCGGCCAGGGAAGCTGGACAGACCAAAGGGGCGCACGGCTGCGGGATCCGGCGGGATCGGCCGGAGGCAGCGGCCAGGGGCTCGGCCGTAGGGGGCGCGGGCCAGGGGGAAGTCGGCCAGAGGGGGCGCGGCCAGGGGGAAGTCGGCCAGGGGCGCGCGGGCGTTGGCCAGGAGAAGGCCGGCCGGAGGGTCGGGCTGGCGTCGGGCACTGCGCACAGGGGGTGCGGCCGTGAGACGCAGGGGGTTGGCCGCGGGGCGTCGGGCCTGGAGGTAGGCCGGCGGGTCCGTGGTTGGGCGGGGCGAGCTCGGCGTCGGGGAGAGACTTCGGAAAAGGGCTTCGGGGAAGAGGGTTTGTGCTCTTGTGAAGAGAGATGAGAGGGTTCTGCTGATAGTGATGGAGAGGTTTCTTCTCTTCTGAGTGAAGTAGTTGAGTAGAAGGAGAGAGTGGTGAGTAATAAAGGGAATGGTGGGGGTGATCTGTGTGGAGGGGAGAAGAGAGTGGAGAGAAAGAATATGGGGGAGGAAGTGTTCACGTGTGCTGGTCATTCGGGGCCAGCTCTCCAATATATATATATATATATATATATATATATATATATATATATATATATATATATATATATATATATATATATATATATATATATATATATATATATATATATATATATTTAATAACTATTAGCCAAATCATGATTTAATAGGAAAGGGGGTTCGGGCTCAGGCTCGGGTCTGGGTTCGGACTCGGGTCTGGGTTTGAACTCAAAAATCCATGTTATTAATTTTTGAAATAATTTTAACACTCAAAATTATAATAATAATTATAATAATAATTAGAAATACTAATATTAATTAATACACAAGAAATGGGTTTCACATAGGGTTTCGATGTTCCCCTCTTCCCGATATATATATACATACGTATATATATATTTGCTGAGAACGAACAGGGGGTGGGGGACTATGGCTCAGGCGTGGGCTTGCTGGCCTTTAGCTGGCTGGGTTTAGCTGCTGCTTAGTTGGGCCGGGCTGACTCCCTATATATATATATATATATATATATATATATATATATATATATATATATATATATATATATATATATATATATACATATACTTCCAAAATTTAAATAAACTAGAAAAATATTTTTAATAAAATGCTATAACACTTCGAGAATATATATCAAAATATTATCACTATATATATATGTATATATACACATCCATATCTATACACCTCGTATATACATATCAATAAATACTCAGTTAGCCAAAAATATTAATAATATATATATATCCATAGTATAATGTCATATTTACAGAAATATATATACACATATCATTTATATAATAAATGATTTAATAAGTATAAATTATTATCATTATATAATAACAAGGTAATATTAATGATAATAAAAATCCTAATAACAATTTAAAATAGCCGAAAAGTCATTTCTGATGGATATAACATGCACACTACCAATCTGGCTCCAGAAGATCATACAAAATTTGTAAAATACTATTTAATAATAATAATACCTATAATCTACCTATAACAAATATTTAGAAAATAATTGCCAATTCTTAAAAATATATACAAAAATATTTGTATTTATCAAACATGTCTGCAAGGCCATATTTGGTCCCACTATATGCCTACATGGGCTTGGATTTGACTTGGGCCCAATCTGGACAGATTCGGTACAACCGGGTTTCCTAAAACTCAATAATATAATTAAATAATAAATACAATCTTCGGTAAGGGTTAAGTCGCAAATTGGCCTAGTTTTTCTAGTTAGGACGTCATTATGGCTCGGCCTTCCCTACCAGGGCTAATACACTAATCAAAGCACGCCATTGCACTATCCGTGCCACGATTTCTAATCACCTTGTAATTCAAAACTCATCCATGGCTAAACTCATTTACCGTAATAATTAACTAATTAATTATTTATAAAAATCTAAAAATCACCATTTAAACCAAATAAATAATAAAATATTTTCAAAAAAATTTGGGAAGTGGAGTTACATATCCAGATGGCACCCTTTGAGGCACTGTATGGCAGAAAGAACAGATCGTCTTTAGCATAGGATGATGTAGGCGAGAGGCAGATGCTTGATCCAGAAATGGATAAGCAGACTATCGAGGTGATCAGACAAGTTAGAGATCATCTTCGAGTTGCACAAGATCGTCAGCACCATTGGGCCGATTCTTATCGGCGTCCTCTTGAGTTTTCTTTTGACAACCACGTATTCCTTAGGATCTCGTCTACCCGTGGTGTCATTCGATTCGGTGTACGGGGAAAGCTTAGTCCTAGGTATATAGGGCCATTTGATATTCTCGAGCGAGTAGGTGATGTGTCATATCATCTCGCTCTTATGTTGCCGTTACATGAGGTACATAACGTATTCTATGTATCCCAATTACGATGGTACATTTTGGATCCGAGCCATATCCTTAATCGTTCGGAATTGGTTGTTGGTACCAACCTTTCGTATGAGGAAAGACCCGTATCCATATTGGACCGAAGGGAGAAGATACTCAAGAACAAGACTATTAGTTTAGTCCGTGTTGCTTGGGGTCATCACTCTTTGGGTGAGTCAACTTGGAAACTGTGGACTGTGGACTTGTGAATTAAACAAAGAACTTGTGACATAGCTAAAACCATGTGAGAGAAATGGTACATATGAACATATACAGTAAGTGGAACATGTGAGCATGTTAGATAACTGAGACTTGTGAGCATGTAAGAATTATAGAAAGACAATAATAAGTGGACTTAGGAACTAATTCAGAAGTCAAGTTACAACCCTTAAACCAAACAAGGACCTGGGTTGTAACCTTTCTCCTGAACAGAACTTAGTCTCTAATCATTGTGCAGCATAAGAATCATGTAGAACATGTGAGTACTAAGTAGGACGATAAATAATAGTATAACTTAGGAACCATTTCGGAAGCCAAATTACAACCCGTAAACCAAACAAGGACCGGGGTTGTAACCCTTCTCTTGAATAGAACTTTGTCTCCGACTATTTATCGATGAAAGTAAGCATAAACCATAGTGTACTGAAATAAACATACGGACACTGCCTAGACAAAACTAGACTGGAATGGGCTGACTCCATCCCTCAATCACGGCCAAGCAATGAGTACGGCTTGATACTTTAACTAACTAGGGTTACCACAAGCCTAGTTATTAATAAGATACAAAAAGATTTCCAAGTCCAGTTACCCGCCTGCTGCTACCGGAGTGATCCCAGCAAAAGAAAACAAGTATAGCAGACACACTGCAGTAAGATACATGTGTCCTAAGGAGGTAACCCACTCGACGGTGAGCTAAAAATGTGCTCATCATGACAGATAGCTCCAAATTCCATGTATATATATATATATATATATATATATATATATATATATATATATATATATTTATATATATATATATATATATATATATATATATATATATATAAGGCCGGGATCAAACGGACAACAGGTAACTGGAAAAGTCTCTTCATGAAGTACTTGATCAATCTAGTCATTAATCCTGGCCAGATTCAGTATGAATCCCTGACCATGGTCATCAGGAATCCATGCCTTAGACATGATGCAATACAGAACATGTAGCTTGTACAAATACACTCAAGAGAAACACCCGCAGTGTCCAAATTATTCATTACTTGTAAGCCAATAAAACCGTCGCAACAACATTCATGGTTCATGTCTTGTCATGTCATATTACTTATTATATTACTAGTCTGGAGTGCACCACGACGGGTCACTATCATGTTAAGGGTACTTGTTAGGGGTGCACCACGATGGGCCATAATCATGTTAAGCAAAGAAGTGACATGTGACTTGAGTGCACCGCAACGGGGCACTATCGTGTTAAGCAAAGAAGAAAGACATACATTATGAGTACACCACAACGGGTCACTATCATGTTAAGCAAAATAAGGAAGACATAAATGTTTGCCATTAAAATCGTTTGATTGTAAATCTTAATACAAACAGAACAGTGTTACAATATAGGACTTAGATGTAGTCCTAGGAGTACACTTTTGTTTAATCTGGGTCCTAAGTGCCAATGGAGTGAGTGGTAATGCGTTGACTCCGTTGACGGGCTGACGACGGTTATCGGTTCTCTGAAGGTGTAGATTGCTCTGGATGTTGGAGCTGGTTGAGAGGAGGAAGACGTTGAGTGTCTGTATCTGCCTCTCTGATGATCTCTGTCTGGATTGTTCGTATGTATGTCTCTCTGTATGTGTAAGGAGGGGATGATTCCTCCATTTATAGCTGGGCAGGTTGGCTGTCCATGCGCGCATATGTAGGATGCGTCGGTGCGTGGGGACGCCACGTGGAGATTGCTGATGGAGGCGCACGAATGATGCGCCCTACTCGTGAGGTTGAATTCTTCATACTGCTGTTGTGAGCCGGCACATAGCAGAGGAGAAGATCTTTCTGTTGCTGATATCTTGGATGAATTGAGTCAAAGGACACGTGTCGTCGACCCATGGCTCGGAGATCTCTGATTTGGTGGGGGGAATGATTTGGTGGGATGCGCCTTGGATTGGGCACATGATAAGATTTTGGCTCGTGACCTTTAGGAGTCACGAGCCGTTCTGGGTGCATGGCTTTTGAGGCGCATGCGAGCGACTTTCCTTCTGTCTTTCGGGATCAGAGATCAGTCTGGGGCGCATGGCTTTTGAGGCGCATGCAATGCTTCAACTGGAGACTCTTCTTCTGTCTTTAGGGATCAGTGAAGGGTCTGAGGCGCATGGCTTTCGAGGTACATGCAGGTTTGGGCGCATGGCCGCGGAGGCGCATACGGGTGGTCGAGTGGCCACGTGGCAGTAGCCGTCGGGATAGAGTCATGATGATGCTGACATTGTGGACGCTTCGTCTTCTGAAAAAGCTGTCAGCCGTTCAGACTTGGGAAGGCGTGCTGCCAACTCTGTCAGTTCAGCATTTAATGTTGGTGACATTCGATGGACAGCTGAGTGGGCGCGTCGGTTGACGTTCCACTAGGCGTATGAGGGCGCATCCACTTTGATGCACTCGGTACAGGGCGAATCTGTGGGAGGCGCTTGGTGTTTGAAGGGTGTGATACGCTGTCCAGCCGGCGCATCCGACACGTCTTTGATGATGCGACTGTTTCGCTTCTCGAGTGCTTTTAAATAGCCGTTTGGCTGAAGTCGAGGCGTCCGGTTCATCCATTTAATGTGAGTTCATTGTTCGGAACTCGGAGAGCCATCCACTTGGCACGTGGGTTTGATCTGCCCGGCCTATAAATAGTGGCATGAAGAGAAGGTTTGCCTCTCATTCCCTCACGTCTTTCCAATATGAACTCAGGTTCTCGGGTGCATTCTGTTGACGAAGTGCTCCCGAGGGTGAAGATGAGACGCCATGTTGTCATTGATGCTCTTGAAGGTGACTGTTACATCCAAAAGACGGAGTCGAGGGCTTCTGAGGCAGGCGGAAGGTGCCTGTTGCATCCAAAGATGGGGATGCTCGGGCCTCGTCTCCGTTGTTCCGAAAGAGCCGTAGATCGGAATGGCGGTGCTAGGCTCTCTCTTCCTTCAAAGTGGGTGTCGCCCGCTCTGATTGTGTTGAAAGCTGCCTTTCGCCGTGATTTCGATCACGGTCTTCCTTGGCCTTTGGAGGCTCTTTCGAAGCCTCCCCTGGCCACAGCTTTGCGGTGCTCTTCTCTTCCTTGGTTCCAGCCAGAGGGTTAAATGCTTTGTGTATCGAAGCATTTATCAGGCGAGCCTGGTTGGAAGAGCGGCACATAACTGGGCTCTGCTCGGCCAGGTGAGCCTGGTTGGAAGAATAACTGGGCTGCTGAAGGGATGTACATAACTGAGCTGTTGAAGAGATGGCGGGATGCGCCTGGTTGGAGGCGCATGACATCTGTTGCGCCTAACTGGCAGCGCATGGTGACTGGCAGCGCATGATGACTGCTGCGCCTATCTGGAGGCGCATGGTGGCCGCTGGCTGTAGACTTAGGATCTTTCCTTTATAGAAATTCTCCTTTGTACAACCTTTTCTAGACATGTAATAGACTTTTATATATAAATAAAAAGTCCTTCTTCAAATGTCTATGGTTATTGACTTTGCTGTGAAGTGTTCTGTGCGAGTCCTGACGCATGTAGTGTCTGGCGCATGGTCTTTCTGGTTGTAAAATTCCATACTTCTACAAGACCCCCTTCAAAGTTTTCAAAACTTTTGAATAAGTTTTGAAATACTTTGAATAAGAAGCATGGCGATCAGGGCGCATGACTGTTGGGGCGCATGCCTGTTCAGCCGCATGCTCTTCTCAATTAATGAATTTGATAATGCCTCGGTAACTGAAAAGATTAATGATGATCTTTTGGTTTTATCTGCTGCTATCTTCACAAGACCCGAGGCGACGGCTGAGATCACTCGTCATCGGTTCACGCGTGCGACCACGGCCTATAAATAGGTGAGAGGTGGAGAGAGAGAGAGTTCTTATACTCTGTGCCTTTGCCTCCTTTAGAGTTCTTTCTAACTTCTTCCTCTCTGTTAGAATGGCTCCCAAGACTCCTCGCGGGGGTGCCAGCAAAGGAAAGGGGAAGGAGAAGGAGCCCGTAGAGGCCGTCGTGAGTGACATTCCTCGCCTGCCTGTCGAAGTTCGGCCGACGGTAGTCGGTGAGCTTTATTGTCTCCTATCGATGTTGAGAACTTTCCCGCCGACGTGCATAGGCCCAGGCCTTTATCATGCACCGTGGCTTTAATTGCTGACGCGTATGGGTTTTACACCCTGATGATGCGCCGAAGCCTTCGCTGACGCGCATGGGCTCACGCCTTGATGATGCTCCGAGGCTCTACCGCTGCCGCGCATGGGTTTATACCCTGATGATGCGCTGAGGCTCCTTTTTCAGATGCGCTTAATACGCGCATCTGACGAGCATGAAGCTCCGATCTTTGTGTTGTCTCTAATATCTTTGCATTTTTTTTGTGTCAGTGTCGATGACTATCCCACTCTTGAACGAAGTGCTCCTGGACGCTGTATTCTGTCAGATGGGAGTAGATTATGATGAAGAGGTGATAAACCCTGCTCAAGCGGCTATTATGTTGGATCAGCATCCCGAAAGAATGATTCAAATTCGGGAACAACATCACGGGTTCCTTAAACGGATGATGGAACGTGGCGTTCTGAAATCCGCCACTTCCGATAAAGTGACCTTCTTAAAGCCCGAGTTCCTGTTCGGGGATCGCCTTTCTTCTACTGAAGCCCAGGTGCTGAAGGTCAAAGAAGACTGGTTCTTTACAGCCAGGGGCGTGCATATGACCGTCAGGCAGCTTGAACGTCAATGGCCTTTGTTAACTTTCTGTCGACTTGCTTCTAAAAGGAGAATGTCCTGGGACATTACTCCATCTCAAGGAGAAGCGGTAACAGGCGTCATCAGAATTGATTCTTCTTCTGATCAGAGGGATACTCTGGTCGCCTCGCGAGATGGTACCTGTTACACCTGGCGGACTCTTCGTCCTGGGAGTATTTATAGCGATGTTTCCGTCAATACTTTTGCCCTGGGTGCCTCGACTTTTGCTCGTCGCATGTTGTTGATGGAACAATCATACCCCAAGGAAGAATTTCGGGTAGAGGGTTGGTGTCATTATGTTTCAAAATGGGACAAACTGACACACTGGATCCTGTCGCGGTTTCAGACTGAACGCCAAGAGATTGGGCTGACCGCCGTGATCCGCGCCACTCAGGCAGGTGTAGAGATTAACAGGCACATGTTTCTTGCACTTTTGGAAATGTTTGATACCCATACCGGGACCTTCTTCACTCCAGTGGGGGAGCTAGGGCTCGCGCTTCATGAGATGTACGAGGTATCGAAACTCCCCTGGGGATCGGAACCTTACGAGGAGTACTTCCCGACCAATGAAGAATTCCAGGTCTTGGGAGACAAAGCTGATGAGATGATGGCTGTCTTCAAAGAAGTAGCGAGTCATCACTACTATATGCAAAAGAAGGACAGGGGCGGGACGCAGCCTCATGTGACTGCTTGGAGAGATCACATCTTTAGGCAGGACAAAGAGGAACCTTCTCACTTTTCTACCCCGCCGGCACTTTCTCGTAACGATGTGCTTTCTGAAATGAGCAGGTTAGGTGAGAAGAATCCCTTGGAGAGCGAGGACCAGCAGTCGGATGAACGCTCCTATAGCTGTTTTTGGCATCTCACCTATCGGATGTCGCCAAAAGCAGTATTAGTCGCGTATCTTATGATTTGGCTTCGGGACCACGTCTTTTCAGGCGGGTCTGGCTCTGTAGAGAGGGTGACTCAGAACTTAATTCTGCCGGCCGTGAAGTTAGCCTTCGGCCGTCCTTTAGCTTTACTCCCCGCAATGGTGTGTAACCTGTTGCGGGGTCTTCGAGAGTTTGCAGGAGATGTCGTTCACGAGCGGGGCAAAAACAACAACTTCCCGCGTGCCGAACTGCCGTTTCATTATTTGATGGGGTGGTTAATTTTGCACCATCCCAATGTGATGAGCCCGGGTTCGGAGGAAGACTACAGGTCCGGAGATGCATTCCTCCGGCGTTTCCACCAGAGAAATTGGTTACACACCGGTGTTCCTGTTTGCAGGAAAGTTTTATCCCATCTTCAGGGATGGGAGATCGCCAAAGTTGGTCCTGTCTTCTCCGATTTTGAGGCCAACGAAGATCTGGTGGACTCGGGTGAGGATGCCACCACTCTGTCTCCATGGGGATTCCGCTGGTTGCAAAGTATCCGGCCGTCCCATTTGGTATATCGGAACAGGAACCAGTGTTACCTGGAACCATATCTGCCGAGCCGCTTTGCGAGGCAATTCGGGCACGCCCAGTTGATGTTGGATAATCCCAGTATCACCTTGGGGTACGCTGGAAGTTTGCTGGATGGTGCACGAGCTTGGCATTACTATAATGCCGGATGTACTGGAGCCCGCTTTACGCTCCCCGTCCAGAATCCGCGGCCGCCGATTCTCTACTCAGCCGCCAGATTTTACTGTGCTATGGCTGCTCCGCCCACCGGATATGATAGGGAGACCAGTTTTATTGCAGGCACCCATTTAGCGACGGGTGCAGACACTTTGGCGAAGGCTCGGTCGTACCGTCCGCCCGAGTTGGGTCGAGGCGCCCCCGCCGTATCTACCGGGGGTCAGGGAAGACCCTCGGTTGATCAAACGAAAAGGGGTGTAGATACAAAAGTCGACTCTCCTGTATCGAAAAAGCAGAAGAGGGCGTCGTCACCGACGGTGTCCTCGGACTCCGCATCTGCAGAGGTAAGATGTCCTGTAAGGTTTGATTTCAAGTTCAGCTCCTTATGTAATCATGCTTTTCCCCTTGTTGTGTAGGAACCGCTGATAAGAAAGCCTCGTACTCCAAAATTTGGTGGGAGCAGGCCAAAGAAGATGGTGGGCTCGTCTGACATGCATATTCTACCTACTATGATATCTCCCATGGAGGAGAATACCGAGGGTGTTGCTGTAGAGATTCCAGTCTCTCCGGATTATGTCAGACGGGAAGCTGAGGATGCAGCAGCTTCTGAGAAGGTGAAGGCCACAGCGTCGACCTTGGATGACGTTGCCGTGGATCCGCAAGAGTCTACTGCAGGGGCAACAGATATGGTTGGGGCAGAGGAGAGGGTTGATTCCCCTCCTTATCATGATGAGGGGAGGTCGGCTGGATCATTGCCGAGTCCTACCCCGGCTTCAACCGTGGTAGTTGAGGCGGCTACCGATCAGGAGGTAGCGACAGATTCTGTCCCAGTGGGGGACTTGATGACGAGACCCGTCTGCCGGTCACAACCGCTGAGGCGGGTCAAGAGACGAGTGATAATTTCCCTATTCTGCCAAGGGAAGTACCAGTTGTCGATAGGACGTTGTGGGTAGAAGAGGTGGCCGTTGACGTCGGTGGTTCCTCCGGGCTTGAGAAGGGCGAGGGTATGGATCCCTCTGTTGCCCCTCCTACTTGGGGTACTATTTCGACGCCTGCACGGGCTTCCTCTGTTCCGTCGGCTCCTCGGGCTAACAGTCCAGCCCCCGTTGATGAAGAGCTCGTTGATACTGAGGTTCAAGCCTCGCAGGTTGAGGTTGGCGGATCTTCTTCCGGTCCACAGACTGCTGTAGCTCCTCCAACTCCTGCTATGACGCCGCAGGTCCTGGCGGATGCAGACGAGTATGTGAAATTCCTCGTCGAGGGGGTATACAAAATGCTGCAGAAGGGTGTATCTGCTGTGATGGATGCCAATGGGAGCTTTGCAACGGCAAGAACTTTGGCAATGCCCTGTATCGAGCTGATCCGCATTCACCAAGGCCACGACCATATGGCCGAAATTCTGGAGGCTTCGGTGATCGAGCTGGACAAGCGGCTTGCGAAACTTCAGCGCATCTAGCGAAATGACCTCTCCGTCCTGATAGATGCGGAGAAGGGGAAGCTGATTGCTGAGATCGAGTCTTCATACCAGGCCACTGTGGGCCTTTGGGAGCGCGAGGTGGCTGAGACTGAAGCTGCGGTAGAGCAGTTGTCTCAGTCCATGAAGACGACGGTGGAAACTCGAGCTGCATTGGATGCTAATATCGTGGAGATTGACACCCAGATGCGCCGCCTTGAAGATCAACGGGCCCGACTCCAGTTAGACGCCGAGCGCGTCCGGGCTGAACACGCAGCATTCCAGAAGGAAGAAGCGGCCTTTACACAGCGGACTCTTGCCTTGGCGCAGCAGCGACAACAGCTTGATAAGAAGCATGCGAGTGATACTTCCGCTGGGGCTGTTGAATTAATGCGCCAAGAAGCTGAGCGACGAGTCCTGGCGACTGTGGAGGCCCGCGCAGCCGACTTAAGACTTCGAGTCAGGAAGCTCTCAGCCCATCCTGGGGAGGTTCAGGGACCGTAGCTTTTCCCTTTTTTATGTTCTTTTGCAACCCTTTGCTGGAGGATAATGTAGTTTTTGTACTCTCTCTTTTCAGAAAATAAAGAAGTATGCAACTTTTTTGTGATGTGTTCATTTTTGTTATTATGAACTTGATGATTTGTGTGGACCTATTATCTTTTGCGCACCTTGGTTTTAGGCACAGATAATAAGTTTGAAGGAACCAACATGTTTGCTCAGAGGTGATGTGGACATGGCAATCATTGGGTCCAAATGATAGAATCATCCTACTCAGAGGTGTGATGGACGTGGTAGGAATGAACCTGGGGGATACGCTGAACAACTCAGAGGTGATATGGACGTGGAAGTTCGGCGATCGATGTACGACAACGCAGAGGTTGTTTGTACAAGATGTTTACTCAGAGGTAATGTGGACGTGGTAAACATGAAGGGTAGCATCGGCTTACGTAGCGTAAGAGTCCGCTTTGTAGGGTGTAGAAGAACAACTCAGAGATAATGTGGACGTGGTTGTCTTTCTACTGAAGGAAGCCACGGAACAGCTGGGTTCCCGAAGCGGATGAGTTTGTGGAAGGAGATTGTTTGTGAATCCTGATGATTGGGCCCACAGATCTCCTTAGGGAAGTACATGTCTGAAGGATGTCAAGAATAGTACTTCTTTAGGAACTTGCCGTTGATGGGCATTATAAACAAGTCTCCATTGGGTTTGGCGAGGCGGTCAGCACCGTTTGAGTATACCGTCTCTATGATGAAAGGTCCTTCCCACTTGGGCTCGAACTTTCCTGGTGTCTTGTGAGTTAACACCATCGGCATCCTGACTGCCAGAACCAGGTCACCAACTTGGAAAGTCCTCTGTTTGACCTTCTTGTTGAAAGCCTGTGATATACGGGCTTGGTAGAGTTCGATGCGTTATTGAGCTAGGAGACGCTTCTCATCGAGTGCCTCCAGTTCCCGTAGACGACGACGTTGATTGTCCTCTTCTGTGAGTTTGTTTGTTATTGTCACGCGGAGTGAGGGTATCTGGATCTCGAGAGGCAGTACCGCTTCGCTCCCGTAGACCAGAGAGAATGGTGTGTTGCCTGTCGGGGTCCGTACCGTTGTGCGGTAGGCCCAAAGGCATTCGCCAAGCTTTTCATCCCAGTCGCGTTTATTGGATGACACGACCTTTTTGAGTAGCCTGACGATGGTTTTGTTGAACGCCTCTGCTAACCCGTTTGCTGCCGGATTATACGCGGTGGATGCCACATTTTGAATGCGGTTCTTGTCACAGAACCTGCTAAAAATGTGGCTGATAAACTGAGGACCGTTGTCATGAATGATCCGCCGGGGTACTCCAAAACGGTAAATGACATGGTGTTTGATAAAGCTGACCACCCTGGAGCTCTTTACTTCCGCCAGTGGGACTGCTTCTGCCCATTTGGAGAAGTAATCGGTGATGGCCAGGATGAAGCGGTGTCCTCTTGATGAAGGAGGGGTGATAGGTCCCACAATATCCATGCCCCAGGCTTCGAAGGGCCAAGAGGCGACTGTAGGATGTAGTGGTTCAGACGGTGTATGTATGAAGTCTGCATGAAGTTGGCATGCGTGACACTTCTTAGCATATTCAACAGCGTCGGTGGCCATGGTTGGCCAGTAGTAGCCCATACGTCGCAGTCGATCCTGTAACTTAGGACCGGGTTGATGAGCTCCGCAAGTTCCGTCATGAGCTTCTCGGAGGGCTTCGGCTGCTTCTTCGTTGGACAGGCATCGAAGGAGGAGTCCATCGAAGGAACGTCGGTACAGCATTTTAGAAGCTGTGTCGTAGTAGAATCGAAGAGAGCGTCTCCTGACTGAGAAAGGATTCAGCGTCCTTCAGAGCTTCGCAGAGAGCTTCTCGGGAGTCTTTGGAAAGACGCAGGAGCTCAAACAAAGATAAGCGCGCAGGAGTACTGGCCAGTTGTGCCAGTATGTCAAAGTTGTGGGGCTTGGCTAGCCCCGAAGCATTCTCCTTCCGTAGAGGTCTGTCGAAACGAGCCTCCACCTGCTTCTGCTTATTGGCTGCTGAGGGTTTAGACGGGCCCTCCTCAGGGATTGTGCCAGGAGGCACCACCTCGGCGGCAGCTTCGCAGGGCTGAGCGTTCTGTTGTGCACGCATCTGCACTGGAAGTGCCTCTTCTGTTGAAGAAGAGACCGTACGGCAAGACTTGATCTTCCTGCCTTTTGATTTGGAGGTAGAGCGTACCTCCGGTTGAGTCACCTCGGAGACGAGGTCGGGGTGAACCCAGAGGACCTCTCCTCGAGATGTGGTGACTGGGATGAGTCCACTCACATTGTCACGGGTAGGTGGCAAGTTCACCACCTCCATTGTCGCCTTAGGGATGGGGACGACGCCATCTTGTGTGGTGGTCGGCGGCAAGGTGCCGAACTGAAGTGACACCACATTGGCTGATACCGTCTTCTCTTCATAGTCGACGGAGATTACATCGGCATTGATCATGCGCTGGATGTAATTCTTGAGGACGTAGCAGTCCTTGGTCGGGTGTCCGATAAACCGATGGTAGTGACAGTACCTCGGGTTGTCTACTTTCCCAACTTCATCGGGCCGCTTTGGGTCCGGGAGCTTGATCTTGTCACCCTGCTTCAGTATTTCGAAGAGTTGCAGGGTGTCTTCGTCATTGAATGAATACACCTCCTTGGGTCTCGGCGCCAGTGGAGGTTTCTGAGTAGGCGCAGATGCGCCCTTCGAGGCATTAACAGTCAATGCCTGTTTCCCCTTTGCTTCTCGCCCGGAGTTGTTGGCTGCTGACTTTTTCCCCTTATCATCAAAGGCGGGGAAGCTGACACCCAGAAGACGTGCATTGGCCGCCTTCTTTTCTGCGGCTTCAGCTTCGATGATCAGGGAGCTCCAGTCGGGAGGGGGAGTAGAGTTGAGCCAGAGCTTCACTGCGGGCAGCATGTCATACTAGAAGAGGAGAGGAGCGCATGTTCTGGCATGCCTGGAGGTAGCCTGAAGCAGGCTTGTCGGAAGCGTTCGATGAACACCCGAACCGTTTCTTTCTCCTTCTGGCGAATCTCTATGAGAGATGCCATCGTCATGTCCTTCCCGCCGTTGTAGAAGCGATCGAGGAAGAGGCGCGTCAAGTCGTCGAAGGACGATATAGAATTGTCGGGGAGGCTGCAGTACCAGTCATACGCCACCCCTTTTTGGGCCCCAACAAAGATGCTGGTGAGGAGCGCGTCCTTCTTTGGGAGATGCCCTGTTTGTGACTAGAAATATGTCAGGTATCGACGTGAAGAGTCCTTCCTATCGTATGGTGTGAGTGTTTGTGGTTTATATTTTGGAGGATAAACCACCTTGTTCCACTCGAGGGGATAAGGCTGGGGAATGCCCATCTTCTGGCGTTCCTCTTGCCTATTTTTGGACTCGAAGCGCTCCCGCAGGTCCTTGATCATTTCGACCACATCCTCCGTGGAGCTAGGAGTCGGGGAAGGTGGCACTATCTGAAGCGGAGCGTTTGAGGGTTCCGATGTCCGAGGTGCTTCTGTGTCGGAGGGTACCCGTTGAAGGGGTACACTCGACTCCCCATTAACTCCTGGGTCGGGACCGGTTGAAGGTGTTCTGGTCAAGGCCGACCGAATATCAAATACTGCTTGAGTCAGTGCTTGCATAGAGGCAGAGAGGGTTTTGAGTCCTCCCTCTAATGAGTCTATGCGCTGAACAATGTCCTGCGGTGGTGCATCAGACTCGGCATCATCCCCAGCCATGTATACTGTCCTGACACGGCCAGGAGTGGATGGATTGGTTGAAGCTTCGCTCTCGGCCTCACTATCATGTGGGGGAGTCACCTCTTCTGGTGTTTCACCTTGGTCACCCCCAGTCACGTTCTGGAGGTCATTCTCGACGGGTGCATCTGTCAGGGCCTGATTGTCCTCGACTCCGTCTTGAAGGGCCTCTTCGTCTCTACCCCCAGCTGTGTCCTGAGGGACATCTTCGTTTCGAGGCGCTTCTGGGAGGCTGACCTCGCCTCGAGGATGAAGATCCGCCGCAGCTGTGCTTTGGACATCTTCGTTTTCGGAAGGAAGCTCAACAAGGGTTTGACTACCCCCAGCTTCTTCCAAGAACTTCTTCTTTGACCGAGTGCCTTCGAACACCCAGGAGGTCGAGACTGCTGCCTTGGTTCTCCCTGATTGGCTTTTGGACGAGGAATTGCCGGTCGCCTTCCGGAGAGATGAGGAGTTGGAGACCACATTGCATGAAGCAACTCTTGGCTCCTCTTCTGTTGACACCTTCTTCCCAAGGCGATGTCGGAGGGGTATCGATGACTGCAGTCGCTGGAAGACCGACTGCCTTGGTGGTACTGCCGTCTTACCACAGCAGTTGATAGTGACCACCGCACAAGTATGCCCCGTGAGAGGATCATCGTGCTTGTTGGTCGACTCTCCTGACCGGCGCTTGTGAGTGATCACATTACGCAGGTCGTTGGAGGAGAGTGCTACCCTCACACCCCCTTCAGGCGCATGGCAAGGCCAAACGCCGGGGCGGACAGGTGAGTGCTGTGCCCCCTGATCTAATGCCAAGCAGGCATCATGATCAGTAGTGGGGGAACAACAACATTTGAAGTGACTTGAACGGACCTCAAACGCACAACCAGAGGAGGCGCAGGAGTTCAAGACGACTGAATTTGCCGCACTCGACTTGGTTATGCACGCAGTGGATGCGCCCAAGTGAGATGAGGACTTCGAAGATCGACTCATCTTTGGTGCCGAAGCACCTGAGTCGACCTTGTACAGCTTGCCATCGGCACCGCGCGTGATTGTGAGCACGTGCCTCTGGCCTGCTGCTGGCATAGCACGCTTGTGGCGCATGGCCCGTGCCGCCTTGGATCTCTTTGTACTAGCCCGCTGGGGTGCATAGTACTCAGCATCCAAATTTTCCTCGCCATTACAGCGAGTGAGTCTGTCAAAGACAGAGACTTTTTGTGGTGCATCAGAGGTGATATGCGGGGCTTTGGCTGCGCCCCTGCTCCGTCGATGCATCTTCCTCGCCTGAGAGGAAGATGGCTGGGGAATGTGATCAGCCGCACGTTTCTCCGAGAGATGCGCTGCATCAGCGGGCGCACCTTGGTTGCTGAGAACGTCAGCAGGAAGGGAGGGCTGGATTGGCACATCCCCTTCAGTGGTGGTGCCCGAGGCGTCGACCTTGCGCACCCAGACACGGCGGGTCTTCTTCGGCTTCGGCAGCCGCTTCGAAGGACTCGCGCTTCCTTCAGAAATGAACTCCTCGTACGCCTGTTGATTGAGGCGCACGACCAGCGTCTTGTGGGAGGAGCCCACCTTCACGTCGTCGGCCTGTGACACGACTTTCTCGGAAGAGGAGAAAGAAGTCTCCAGCAGAGTCGCCAGCTTGTTTGCCATTAAAATCGTTTGATTGCAAATCTTAATACAAACAGAACAGTGTTACAATATAGGACTTAGATGTAGTCCTAGGAGTACACTTTTGTTTAATCTGGGTCCTAAGTGCCAATGGAGTGAGTGGTAATGCGTTGACTCCGTTGACGGGCTGACGACGGTTATCGGTTCTCTGAAGGTGTAGATTACTCTGGGTGCTGGAGCTGGTTGAGAGGAGAAAGACGTTGAGTGTCTGTATCTTCCTCTCTGATGATCTCTGTCTGGATTATTCGTATGTATGTCTTTCTGTGTGTGTAAGGAGGGGATGATTCCTCCATTTATAGCTGGGCAGGTTGGCTGCCCATGCACGCATATGTAGGATACGCCGGTGCGTGGGGACGCCACGTGGAGATTGCTGATGGAGGCGCACGGATGATGCGCCCTACTCGTGAGGTTGAATTCTTCATACTGCTGTTGTGAGCCGGCACGTAGCAGAGGAGAAGATCTTTCTGTTGCTGAGATCTTGGATGAGTTGAGTCAAAGGACACGTGTCGTCGACCCATGGCTCGGAGATCTCTGATTTGGTGGGGGGAATGATTTGGTGGGATGCGCCTTGGATTGGGCGCATGATGAGATTTTGGCTCGTGACCTTTAGGAGTCACGAGCCGTTCTGGGCGCATAGCTTTTGAGGCGCATGCGAGCGACTTTCCTTCTGTCTTTCGGGATCAGAGATCAGTCTGGGGCGCATGGCTTTTGAGGCGCATGCAATGCTTCAACTGGAGACTCTTCTTCTGTCTTTAGGGATCAGTGAAGGGTCTGAGGCGCATGGCTTTCGAGGCGCATGCAGGTTTGGGCGCATGGCCGCGGAGGCGCATGCGGGTGGTCGAGTGGCCACGTGGCAGTAGCCGTCGGGATAGAGTCATGATGATGCTGACGTTGTGGACGCTTCGTCTTCTGAAAAAGCTGTCAACCGTTCAGACTTGGGAAGGCGTGCTGCCAACTCTGTCAGTTCAGCATTTAATGTTGGTGACATTCGATGGACAGCTGAGTGGGCGCGTCGGTTGACGTTCTACTAGGCGTATGAGGGCGCATCCCCTTTGATGCGCTCGGTACAGGGCGTATCTGTGGGAGGCGCTTGGTGTTTGAAGGGGTGTGATGCGTTGTCCAGCCGGCGCATCCGACACGTCTTTGATGATGCGACTGTTTCGCTTCTCGAGTGCTTTTAAATAGCCGTTTGGCTGAAGTCGAGGCGTCCGGTTCATCCATTTAATGTGAGTTCATTGCTCGGAACTCGGAGAGCCATCCACTTGGCGCGTGGGTTTGATCTGCCCGGCCTATAAATAGTGGCATGGAGAGAAGGTTTGCCTCTCATTCCCTCACGTCTTTCCAATATGAACTCAGGTTCTCGGGTGCATTCTGTTGACGAAGTGCTCCCGAGGGTGAAGATGAGACGCCATATTGTCATTGATGCTCTTGAAGGTGACTGTTACATCCAAAAGACGGAGTCGAGGGCTTCTGAGGCAGGCGGAAGGTGCCTGTTGCATCCAAAGATGGGGATGCTCGGGCCTTGTCTCCGTTGTTCCGGAAGAGCCATAGATCGAAATGGCGGTGCTAGGCTCTCTCTTCCTTCAAAGTGGGTGTCGCCCGCTCTGATTGTGTTGAAAGCTGCCTTTCGCCGTGATTTCGATCACGGTCTTCCTTGGCCTTTGGAGGCTCTTTCGAAGCCTCCCCCGGCCACAGCTTTGCGGTGCTCTTCTCTTCCTTGGTTCCAGCCAGAGGGTTAAATACTTTGTGTATCGAAGCATTTATCAGGCGAGCCTGGTTGGAAGAGCGGCACATAACTGGGCTCTGCTCGGCCAGGTGAGCCTGGTTGGAAGAATAACTGGGCTGCTGAAGGGATGCACATAACTGAGCTGCTGAAGAGATGGAGGGATGCGCCTGGTTGGAGGCGCATGACATCTGCTGCGCCTAACTGGCAGCGCATGGTGACTGGCAGCGCATGATGACTGCTGCGCCTATCTGGAGGCGCATGGTGGCCGCTGGCTGTAGACTTAGGATCTTTCCTTTGTAGAAATTCTCCTTTGTACAACCTTTTCTAGACATGTAATAGACTTTTATATATAAATAAAAAGTCCTTCTTCAAATGTCTATGGTTATTGACTTTGCTGTGAAGTGTTCTGTGCGAGTCCTGGCGCATGTAGTGTCTGGCGCATGGTCTTTCTGGTTGTGAAATTCTATGCTTCTACAATAAATCATAAGTGCCCCACAACGGGTCACTATCATGTTAATCAATCATAGACGTAAAAAAGCTTGTAGATAGATCTTGATAAAAGGTGCATCATAACATAAGAGAAGGAACAAATGAGGTAACTACTTAGCCTAAAACACCAATTGAATCTGTGCTAGTGTTAAGAGTATGAGATGGGTACAATCATTCTCTAACTGTACAATATTATCAAATCATGTTAAGAAATTTATTTATTAAAGAAATATCAAGCTATTAAGTAGGGTCATCGCAATTTAGGCCAAGATAGAAAACATGCAATACAATCATAAGCTCCATATCAAGAATAAATGAAATTTGCATAAAATAGTTGGTAACATATTCTTGAAGCCAAGGAAAAGATCTACAACTTTTATGTTGGAAATTGGGAGAAATTCTGGCCACAAATCAGCCAAATATGACATAAAACAGCCAAAATAGGCAATATGCGGCATTCTGCGGCACTATGCGGCCTGCGACACTATTCATCTATACGGCACTATGCAAGCCTGTGACACTATGCAAGCCATGCGACACTATTCATCCATGCGGTACTATGCAAGCCTGCGGTACTATTCATCCATGCGGCACTATGCAAGCCTGCGGCACTATACAAGCCATGCGGCACTATTCATCCATGCGGCACTATACAAGCCTGCGGCACTATACAAGCCTGCGGCACTATGCAAGCCATATGGCAATATTCATCCATACGGTACTATTCATGCATGTGGCACTATGCATCCATATGGCACTATGTAAGCCATGCGGCACTATTCATGTCTGCGACACTATTCATGCATGCGGCACTATTCATCGTCCCTGCCAGAGTCAGGACAGATGAATATAGAAGGTGTCCAAATCTTATTTTGGCCATAACTTTCTCAAAACAAGTCGAAATCTAACTTTTCAAAGATCTATTTTGGGTAAAATCGAATTTTCTACAATATACAATAATCAAAACTTGAAAATAATGAAATTTAGTAGATCAAAACCCAAGAAAATCAAAAATGCTATAAACTTAGATCTACAAAAATCCATTCGTCCAAACCAAAAACTCCAAGTTCTAAAGATGCTTAGAATCATGCAAGGAAGAAAATAGAACAAACCAAAATAACTTTGCTCATGGTTTGGCAAGATGTACTTGCCTAGGGTTGGAGGAAGAAGATGAAGAGAAAGAGAAAGAAAATAATGGATGAGAGAGAGAGGAGTTGTGTTTTATACAAACCTTCTCATCTCAAACCCGCCTAAACCAAACCAAGCCCAATACCAAGTTGAACTGAACCAAATTAAACCAAGTCAAGTTTAACCTATACTTTGGAAAAAAAATAAAATATTCGAAAACCAAGAAATACGAAATACGGCTCAAAATATGTACTCGTACATAAATATTGATACAATGAGACGAGTCTCACAGGGTCGTGACACATTTTTGTGGTGGCCCACGCAGGTCAGAAGTCGCAATTAGTGCGATGTCGTAGTGGTACTCGACTTAGAGTGCTGCTACGAGCCTGTTATAGGTTTATAAGATATAGGCTATAGGCTAAGGATACTCAATCACAGTTAGTACTTATTGAGAAGATTATAGGGACGACTCTTGAGAATCTCATGAAAAACTATCTTGAAATTTGATTCCAACTGTTTCTGTCTGTTCTTCCTTGTCCGTGGTTGAATTTGATTCTTGGTGTTCATTGATTTTCTACCAGGATAAACCTTTGGACTAATTTGCCTCGGTTATGGAATCTAGAGTCTTCCACAGCCATATTAGCAGGCATGGCGAAGACATAGGGTCTAATTTTGGATGTATTTTTTGGGTTGTGGGAATTTACGGTTTTCGCAGCCAAGCATGCGGCAATACGAAAATTTTAGATACCACGATCTTAGAGGTATGTACCTTAGTTGCAAACCCTATGGTTTATTGTAGCCGTACTTACTGGCGTGACGAGGATCTGATAACATGATACTGGGTAGACGGGTATGGTTATCAGATTACAGAATAGATACCCTCTAGAGGGTACCCTAGTATAATGGAATAGGTATCAGTGGAGATGTTACTTGGGTATTTTGGAGAAGAGAGTGGGAGCTAGGCCACCTGTGGCTGTGGCGCAGCATTATGCCCCGTACCAACAGCGGGATATACCCCGCCATGGCAGGGCTTTTGCGATGACGGTCGAGGAGACCAACACTGCAGGTGATGGGCTAGGAGGTTAGGTCATGTTCTTTCCTTCTTCCTGTTTCATTGATTACTTGATTGATTTCTTAGTACCTTTAGCTTGCATATGTGATTTTCATGCTAGATTAATAGTAAACCCCAGTGGAGACTACAATAACATGATACTATAGAGACTAAAACCATGCATGTTTGTTCCTATTCCTAGAATTGCATGTTGTATAACTTTGGATAGAATTTTGTAGACTTTGATTGTTGGGGGCTTGACCTAGAGAAGAGTACAACCAACTTTAATTTCGAGGACAAAATTTTTCTAAGGGGGGTAGGATTTTAACAGTCTGTTTTCAAAAATAAGGGTAAATTTGTCATTTTTTATATTCCTATATTTTTGTAAATATTTATTTATTATTATTGTATTTTGGGGATTTGTTTAGTCGGGTTGGAGTTTCGTCTAGTTTTGACTTGTGTTAGTAGTCCGGTTAGTTTGGACTCTAGTCGGGACCCAAAGATTAGATAGGCATGGCCCACAAACTCATCTCATTAGGCTAGTGCATTTAGACTTGTCACGCCCCAGAACCAAAATACTGGCAAGTGGGGACGGACATAGCCAGCTACGTAATACTAAAGTACACCAGTACTCTAAAATCACGTATAAGCTGTTAAGACATGGGGGTTACTTCTACAAGCCAACCGTCGATCCTAGGTTAAAACAATCCTAGGTATCTCAATCACAGGCAATTATACATGGTACAAGAAGTATGATCACCAGACATACAATAGTAAAGCGTTCCAAACCATATATACATGGATGATCGTGAAGCTAGTAATACAAAATGGAGTAACTAGCAAGAGTATTAGTCATACATGATAGCTCTAGCTGCAGTCTAGAATATGCACATCATGTTTATTCCCGTAGGCTAAATGTCAAGGACCAAAACACGAGCTAAACATGTGCTCGGAGGCTAAACGCCACAAAAGAATAATGTATATAACCAGTAGGAGAATAAAATAAGAAACCCACTTAGGTACTCTGGCACTCTGGATGGTCACCGTCGAGTAGATGGTGCGGAAGATCCTCTGGACTTCTCTATCAGATCTGGAACCAGTGGGGTCAGACCCCCAATAGCAAGTACCACAAAGGAAGCCAAACTATGAACTAAAACCAGCAATCACTAACATCAACAATAAGAGATACAAATGAGTAAGGGCAGATCGAGACTCATGCACTACCAATGCACTTATCCCGAACATAGGAAGACAATAAGTAAGCATCTTGGAGCATAAAGTAATTATCATGTGATATAATGTAAACTGTGAACTTGCGAATTAAACAAAGAACTTGTGACATAGCTAAACCATGTGAGAGAAATGGTACATGCGAACATGTACGGTAAGTGGAACATGTGAGCATGTTAGATAATTGAGGCTTGTGAGCATGTAAGAATTATAGAAAAACAATGATAAGTGGACTTAGGAACTAATTCGGAAGTCAAGTTATAACCCTTAAACCAAACAAGGACCTGGGTTGTAACCTTTCTCCTGAACATAACTTAGTCTCTAATCATTGTGAAGCATAAGGATCATGTAGAACATGTGAGTACTAAATAGGACGACAAGTGATAGGATAACTTAGGAACCATTTCGGAAGCCAAGTTACAACCCGTAAACCAAACAAGGACCGGCGTTGTAACCCTTCACCTGAACAGAACTTAGCCTCCGATCATTTATCGACCAGGTAAAGCATAAATCATAGTGTACTGAAATAAACATACGGACACTGCCTAGACAAAACTAGACTGGACTGGACTGACTCCATCCATCAATCACGGCCAAGCAATGAGTACGGTTTGATACTTTAACTAACTAGGGTTATCACAAGCCTAGTTACTAACAAGATGCAAAGAGATTTCCAAGTCCAGTTACCTGCCTACTGCTACCGGAGTGACCCCAGCAAAAGAAAACAAGTATAGCAGACACACTGCAGTAAGATACATGTGTCCTAAGGAGGTGTCCCACTCGACGGTGGCTAGGATTAATGACAGATAGCTCCAAATCATTCATTACTTGTAAGTCAATAAAGCCGTCGCAACAACATTCATGGTTCATGTCATATCATGTCATGTTACTTGCTATGTTACTAGCCTGGAGTACACCACGATGGGTCACTATCATGTTAAGGGTACTTGTTAGGGGTGCGCCACGATGGCCACAATCATGTTAAGCAAAGAAGTGACATGTAACTTGAGTGCACCGTAACGGGTCACTATCGTGTTAAGCAAAAAAGAAAGACATACATTATGAGTGTACCGCAACGGGTCACTATCATATTAAGCAAAAAAAGAAAGACATAAATCATGAGTGCCCCACCACGGGTCACTATCATGTTAAGCAAAAGAAGGAAGATATAAATCATGAGTGCCCCACCACGGGCCACTATCATGTTAAGCAATCATAAACGTAAGAAAGCTTGTAGATAGATCTTGATAAAAGGTGCATCATAACATATGGGAAGGAATAAATGAGGTAACTACTTGGCCTAAAACACCAATTGAATCTGTGCTAGTATTAAGGGTATGAGAGGGTACAATCATTCTCTAACTGTACAATATTATCAAATCATGTTAAAAATTAATTTATTAAAGAAATATTAAGCTATTAAATAGGGTCGTCGCAATTTTGGCTAAGATAGAAAATATGCAATGCAATCATAAGCTCCATATCAAAAATAAAAGAAACTTGCATAAAATAGTTGGTAACATATTCTTGAAGCCAAGGAAAAGATCTACAACTTTCATGTTGGAAGTTGGGAGAAATTCAGGCCACAAATCAGCCAAATAGGACATAAAACAACCAAAATAGGCACTATGCAACATTCTGCGACACTATGCAGCCTTCTATGGCACTATGCAGCACTATGCAGCCTATGTGGCACTATGCAAGCCATGTGGTACTATTCATCCATGCGATACTATTCATCCATGCGACACTATTCATTTCTGTGACATTATTCATCCATGCGGCACTATTCATTCCTGCGGTACTATTCATCCATGCGGTACTATGCAAGCCATGCGGCACTATGCAAGCCATGTGGTACTATGCAAGCCATACGGCACTATTCATCCATGCAGCACTATGCAAGCCATATGGCACTATTCATCCATGCGGCACTATACAAGCCATGCGGTACTATGCAAGCCATGCGGCACTATTCATTCCTGTGGCACTATTTATCCATGCGGCACTATTCATCGTCCCTGCCAGAATCTAGACAGATGAACTAGAAAATGTCCAAATCTTATTTTGGCCATAACTTTCTCAAAACAAGTCAAAATCTAACTTTTCAAAGGTCCATTTTGGGTAAAATCGAATTCTCTACAACATAGAACAATCAAAACTTAAAAATAATAAAGTTTAGTATATCAAAATCTAAGAAAATAAAAAAGGCTATAAACTTAGATCTACAAAAATTTATCCACCAAAATAAAAAATGCCAAGTTCTGAAGATGCTTAGAATCATGTAAGAGTTTAGAACAAACAAAATAACATTTGTCCAATATTTGGCAAGATGTACTTGCCTTAGGTTGGAGGAGAAAATGAAGAGGAAGAAGGTGAAGAGAATGAAAATAATGGAGGAGAGAGAGATGAGTTGGGTTTCATACAAACCTTCTCATCTCAAACCCACCTAAACCAAACCAAGCCCAATACCAAGTTGAACCGAACCAAATTAAACCAAGTCAAGTTTAACCTATACTTTGGAAAAAATTTAAAATATTTAAAAATCAAGAAATATGGCTCAAAATACGTATCCGTACATAAATACTGATACAGTGAGACGAGTCTCACAAGACTAAACCCACATGACAAGTTTAGTCATTTAAAGATTAGAAACTTGACCCTTTTAACCCCAAACCTTTGCATGACTTAGATTAACCAAAGGGGACCTATTAGGATCATATTAGGCATTTTTCATTGGCCCAAACCTAACTCTTATGGCAGCCAAGAGAGGGTTCCTTCTTCTTTTCATTTGCAAAGTAGCCTTCATTCCTATTTTAGTGTTCTTTCCAATCTTGAGAGCAAATCCCATTGATTTATCTCTCAAATATTCTCTTTTCTCCACCAAATTCTTTCATTCTTGCAAGGAGAGGGAGCTACAAAGATTGTGGAGCCAAGAGCAAGGAGGGATGTCCATTTGCTAAAAGAGTCCGTGTCGGATTTGTGTTATTTGGGTTGTTCATTGGGAATCAACTCCCAATAGGTATCTTTCTCTCTAAACCTTCTCTATTTCATCTTTCTCCTGTATATTTGTTAGTTTTGAACCCATAGGAACCACCCCCATGCATGAACCACCATTAGGAATATTTTAGAGGCTCTTTTAAGTCCTCTTTAGGAGTTTGGGATAGGTTTGGTGTTCCCCATGGAGAGATTCCAAAGGGGGCACACCATGTGTTTGTGTTTTTGTTCCATAGGCTTATTTGTCTTCTAATTTCATATTTTTATTTGTTAGAGAGTAGATTAACCATGGTTAGGATGTTTATGTTTGTTCTCATTTGGATACCAATGTTTGAATCTATGTATTATGGCCTACAAGCCCTATTTTTATGTAAAAATATCAAATATTGTTATATTCATGGATGTGGACTGATTTGGGTTTTTTTTGTATATATATATATATATATATATATATATATATATATATATATATTCATATGTGTCTTGTATGTATGTGATAGAGTGTGGGTGTGTTAGTGTTAAGTTAGTGAGTTAGATAATCTAGTTACTATCCTAGATAATATAGTTAGTATGTGTTTCTTTTGTCCAAAACAACCCAAATTCGTCATAATTTTCATCCACGTTTTTAGTAGCCAAAGCAACTTAGAAATGCCATAACTCCTAAATCAAGACTCCGATTAATCTTTTTTTTTTTTAAAAGAACCGTATCGAAGTTAGCTTTCCAAATATATATATATATTAATAGGCTAAATTTATTTTAGAACTTTCTGTAAAACTGTTTGAGTGTCAGTTGTCCCAAAGATGAACGTGTTTCGGTGTTTTCGCGATTTCGGGAGCTTCCGGACACGAAAATGTGATCCGTTTGAAGTTTCGGAAAGCTAATACGAAGGGCTACGGCATACTTTAATCCTAGAATTTAGTGAATAGGTCTAATAGGTGCAGTATTAATTTTAATTAGAAAACTGACTATACGACATAGACATTTTGTGTATCCTATGAGCCTATGTAGTATGGATATCATGTGAATGTAGGTATCATAGGTTGTCAAAAATATATATGATATAGTACATATATATATTATTGTTAGGTAATATATGTTAGTATAGTGTGTGTGTGTTTGAATGAGATAAGGATGTGTGTGGTTAGTAGAGAGAAGTGAGATCGATAGAGGATATGTGCTAGTGTGTGTTTGATGTTGTATAGATGGTAATGTAGTGTGTGTGTTATGAAGGTGAGGGAGTTGGAAGGATCATACCATCCTATTTGACTTGAGGCTAGTGTGGTTTGTTGAGTGATTTATATTTTGGTTGAGTGGTAGTGTGTTTGTATATAGATGTGTGTGGGCGTGTTAGAAAAGATAGGATGGATTTGGTATATTTGTTTGTGTGTGTTAGTGTTGGAGTGGAGAGGGATTTAGATGTTGTATGTATGGATATGTTAGTATGTTAGTGGTTATGTTAGAATCTATATAGAGGTTAGAGGTATCTTAGAAGTTAGATAGTGATATCTTGTATAAGTTAGATAGTTAGTTGTGTTAGTCTATGTTATTGTTAGTTAGAGATGACATATGTTAGTTGGTTAGAGTTAGAGATGGATATATATACATATATATTATGGTTAGATATTAGTTAGTGGATGTTAGTTGTGTTAGGTTTCTAAGTTGGAATAGATGGTTAGAATTTATATGTTAGAGTTGGTTAGTATCTTGTATTAGAGATATAAGTTAGGATATAGAGTGATATCTTGAGATACCATATTGATATCTTAGGATATTTTGGGTATTTTTCTATTACCTTAAGGTAATGTATTTACCTACAAGGTAAAAGGAACTTACCTACAAGGTAGAGAGGGTTTACTTTATACTAAGGTATTAGATACTAAGGTATTGTGTAAAACCCCTGAATATTTAGAATTTTTATTATTATTTAATTGCCTTAAATATGATTTTATGGAATTTATGAGTAGTTTTAAATTTAATTTTTTTATATTAAATTTGACCTTAGCCATCGTTGAGTTTTGGAGCACAAGACGGCTAGGATTTGTGGCACAGAAGATGTAGCAATGTGCCTTGACTAGTGTATTAGTTATACTAGGGGAGGTCTAGCCATAGTGATGTCCGAACTAGAAAAACTAGGCCAAGTTGTGAAATGACTCATTTAAATCATTTGATTAGTTATTATTTAATATATTGATTTTTACATGACCCAGTTGGACCAAATCAGCCCGAACTGGACCCAAACCAATTCCAAGCTCATGTAGGCATGTAGTTGACCAAAGATAGCCATGTAGGCATATTTTATGTATGTACAAATATTTCTTAAACTATTTTATAACTTGATGTATAATTTTCTAATTATTTTATTATTGTACTATTATTAAATAGGTGTTTGTCAATATTTGTACAATTTTCTGGACTCGAATAAAGGGTGTAGTATAAGTTCACTAAACTAGGTAATTTATATTATTTTATTATTATTAAAGTGATTTTTGTGATTAAATAATCATAATTATTATTAGATATTATCATTATTTTATTTTATGGCCAATTGAATTTATATGCATGTGTACATATATTTAAATAGACTAAATATACGGATAGATAATATTAGGATTTTTTTTAGATTTATTTGTGTATATTTAGATATATATACATATCTATATATATGTGTATATATATATATATATATATATATATATATATATATATATATATATATATATATATATATATATATATATATATATATATATATATATATATATATATATAAAGATATATATGTATAAGTTTTCAAAAAAACATTTGTAAACAGTGCCTTTCCACCGAACCCGAGCGTCTTGTGCTCTAACAGAGCGAATTCTTTTAATTTTCGGATTTGAATGCAATCAAATCCTTAATCGAATCCTACCAAATCTTTTCCTTATGATTCAAAATCAAATTTTCCTCTAGATAACAATGAATCCAATTTTGAATCAAATCCAAATTTTGCTAGAAATCGGATTG